>ML677349.1:15234863-15379301 GCA_007922305.1 Dermatemys mawii
TTCGTTCGCGGGCCTGAGGGGCGTCCTCGTGCAGACGGGCCGGGTTCATTCACGGGCCTGAGGGGTGTCCTTGTGTAGATGGGCCGGGTTCATTCACAGGCATGACTTAACAATTGCTTCAGAAGTTTAATCCCCTTGTGGGTTTAATTTTTAAAAGCTTATTGACATTAGGCTTAGAGCTGGAGGTTGGGTTTGGGTGTAAATCAGGAGGAGGGGGCAGGTTGGACAACATCCAAATCACACAGTTTGTTCTTGCACTAGTTTTGCCCCGCACCAAAGAAAACTCACAAGAGCCTCTGTTTTCTTAAGATGTCATTTCCATTCCAATGTAAACTAGAAAATAGTCCCTTTGTAACTGATCATTAATTGAACTAGAGGGGCTGACCTTGTAACCCTCTGCCCGTCCACCCAGCAACAGCCATTCACCAAGGACAAGTAGGAAACTTTCTTTGGCAAATGGTATTTGAGCCATCAGTTTCTTGAGTATTAATTCACATAAATTGTTGCTGGCCCTGAAGGTGACAAAGATAACCTACCGAACATGATGTGAATGTAACCAATGCAGTGCTGTCTTCCTACCCTCCATTCTCTCTATAGTCAGAACTTTCCCAAACAGCAGAGTGACTACTCTTGGTTTCAATGCTATGCAAGCTGGAGATTGTGCTTCGTATAAATTATTGTTGATTGATTGCTGTGCCAAGTGTTTAACACAAATTAATTGTAGATTTCCAAATTTAATTTATTTTTTAAAACATCTCATTATTTTAAGCCAGTCTCATGATTTTTGGAGGCCTGATTCTTGATTGTTGAACACTATGATTGTCAACACTGATAGAAGAAACCTATACTCCTCAGGTGACAAAAAGCGTTTTGTCTTGTGGCTTTATTCCGTGGTGGCTCCTAGCAGCCATGAGATTTGTTTTAAGAACAATGCCATGAGATCCTGGCGTCATGTGATAATATGAGATTTTCAGCTTTCATCCTTTAAAAAGTATGTTCCTGGACCGCATAGTTGCATAAAAATCCTTGATAACATGCTCTAGTCCAAGGCACCCTACAGACTCAGAAACTAGAAAGCAAAAGAAAAGAATCCAATGTTTTAAAAGTAAATCTAATCTTTTAGCCAATCACAATGTTATGAGGCCTGACTCCTATTTGAATGCTTGAGGTTGACAATATTGCAATAGCACCCAGAAAGGTATGTGACCTTTATAAATGAACAACTTTTGATGAGTTATTAGTTCACTTACCCATGGCTGTTTGTATTTTAGTGCCATAATTTACTTTAGTACTTTAAAGTACATAATGTACTTTAGTAATATAAATTAATGGGAACATGTTTCCTATGTTATTCTATTGGGAGTGAATGTCCTAAATAGTCTGAGCTTCATCCAAAGAAAAAGAAATTAAACCTTTTTTTGCCTTTTTTACAACAGTGTCTAGTAGTTCTTTCCATTATTAGCTAGGTGTCACAGTGACTGAGCTAACTACCTCTGATCCCTCCTGATCCTGTTAAGGGCACCCACCTTTCAAGACTCAAACCTTGAGTTATCATCTGGCTTAAGGTGGAATCATACAAGTCTCCCACTCACAGGCCAGGCTCTGGGTTGCAGTCCTCTGGTAATTACCACGGTTGCCTTAACACAGGGGTGGCCAACTTGTGGCTCTGGAGTAACATGCTGCTCTTCCGAGGTTAATATGCAGCTGCTTGCCTAGATGCTGACTCCAAGGCTGGAGCTACAGATGCTAACTTTCCAATGTGCTGTGGGGTGCTCAGTGCTCAACCCCCTGCTCTGCCCCAGGTCCTGCCTCCACTCCACCCTTTCCCCCAAGGCCTCTGCCCCTTCCTCTGAGCATGCCATGCCTTCCCCACCAGAGCCTCCTGCACCATGCAAAACAACTGACTGCAGTGGGTGGGAGGCATGGGAAGGAAGGGGGAAGTGCTGATTGGCGGGACTGCTGGTGGGTGGGAGGCGCTGGGGGCTGGAGAGAGGTAACAGATGGGGGGCTGCTGACATATTACTGTGGCTCTTTGGCAGTGTTCATTAGTAAATTCTGGCTCCTTCTCAGGCTCAGGTTGTCTACCCCTGCGTTAGCAGGTTTGACTTAGGCTCATACTCTATATTTCTGTACTTTCTGGGACAATGACAGTGGTAAGCACTGATCAAATAGCCTTCTTCAAGCAAAGTATTATTTTTTAGAACAAAAGCATATCAGAGAAAACCAATCTTAACAACAGTAAAACACACTACAGATGTCTAGCTTAGTGGGTGTCTTCCACATGACAGCACTAGTTAGGACTGGCTTCCTGTCATCTCTTCCATGGAGCCAATCTCTGTCTGCATGCCTCCCTTGTCAGAGCTCACTGACACTGTCTGGACAGACCCATACCTTCTTCACAGGGATCAAGACACTTTTTAATGGTTTGTAGTCCTTTTGATCCCTAGCTTCCCAGCCTGGCAAAACAGCTGTGCCACTTCAGCCTAACATCTTGATGGATGCTACTCTCTTTTGATTGTGTGCCTGGGTATTCTTATCTGGGAAGCCACTGTGTTACCTTCTTATACACACACCCATTGAATTTGAGCATTATAGGCGTATAATAAACATTCCACTATCCCCCAATATACTATACTTTGCCCTCATTAACAATTATTACATAATATAAGAGTATTCATAATATTATGACATATTAGTTCATTTCTGGCACGCTAGGTTCTCTGTAGAACTTTATGTATTGTATGTGTTTTAGTCTATAACACTAAGAAACTTTGGCCAAAAACAAGCACTCATAAAATGGTACCTAAATAAACAAAACAGAAATATTTCACAGACATACATCTGGCCATACATACTAGTAACTAACAGAGTGTATTCACTCTCGCCAATCTGTTTCTTTTGGTGCTAAGTAAATACAAAGTCTGCTGCAGGAGATATGCCATTAAATGCAATGGGCTGGATTCATCCCTTCTATGAAAGTGTCTCAGCGCCTTTTAAAAACAGTTTTATTTGGGTGTGTAAATCTGGAGTTAGGCATCTAACCTGAGGCATCCACTTGGCTTCTGTCTCCTCTTGTATCTATTAGAATTGAATACAAAATTCCCACTAGATAAGAAGGAAGACAGAAAATTCAGAAGTTGTTATTGGAGGTGAATTTTGAAACAATTAAAACTGATGTATTTTTAAACTAAACATTTAAAAAACAGCCTTTAAAAATGTATAAAAGTTATGAACAAATTAATGTAATTTTCTCTTTTCCTATGTGATTACTTGTGTTCTCAATTTTATCTTGGCTTGTGTTCTTCTTGGTTTCACCCTCAAATCTCATTTAGTTGTCAGTCTATTGTTAAAATAGGCTGCTGCTACATTATGTATTTAAAAGATAATGTGAAGGGAAGAGAACATTGCCACAGGATAATGGATTCCTGCTGGTGCTACACAAGAGCTGAGCCCCAAACACCTGTGAAATAAATGTCAAAAAGATATTCTTGGCTGTTCAGTTATAATGACTTTATTTCAGCGACATCCAATGCGTGATGCAGATGTAATCTTATTATTTGATAGATCTTGGTACAATAAAGTCAGAGCTGCTCCCTGTACCATTATTAACTTGGTTAAGTGCCACTGACTTCAAAGGAATATCTGTTGTGTGCTTCATTTGATCAGAGACCAGCATGAGCTTCTTTCTTCTGTGAACAGCTCTGTTCTGCCTACTGCAGAACAACCCTAACCCCTCTTAACACTATGCCCAGGTTTTTGAACATTGGCCTGCTTAGAGCTGATTGGGCTTATATGGCACTTACTCCTGCATACCTACACAGCTTATCCCACAGGAAAGGGAGTGGGCTTCAATAAGGAGGGTTACTGTCAAGTTATGAAGATAGAACCTATCGGGGTTCATAAGGTTTGATCTCTGAGATCTTCCTATAACATTAATGAAAACTTGTAAATGATTGGGACAGTCTGAGGTGGATCATTGTACTGCTTAAAATAAGAAGTCTTTTGACTCCAGGTGCCACTCTTGATGTATAAGAATCTGGAAGATAGTTTTTAATCCAAAATCATTTTCAGTTTGTACAATAAAGAACATGGGAAACAAAAGTGAAAAAGTAGGAATGCATTATAAATAATAGAGTGGTGGCAGCCATATCTTTTAAACTGGATTAAGTTTTCCAGGATCATAATTTACATCTGGAAAAGAAAATTAGCTAGAACAGAAACTTCCATTATACAGCTTCCATCCTCACTCTGCCCCCTAATGGCTAACAGAGGTCCTACTTTGCAATAAGATGCCAAAATTTTAGCCACAGAGCAAAGTTTTATAGATACTTACAAGCCCTTGAAAATACAAGATTAAAATGAAAATTCTTGTGATCTCTTAACTAAGACAAGACAATCTGGTCACCATTCAATTTCAATAATGGAAAGGCTTTTTGACATGCTTCATTTAAAGGAAACCTCTGTTTTATGTTCTACTAAGAGGCAGACTCAAGTCTACTGTTTTGGCTTTTCACTATTTTAAATTGGCCAATAATATTAACTTAATGTACTTTGGTTATATTTATATTCCTTATACTTTTATTTTTGTACTTGCTAGCACAATCTATTTTCACTTCACCATATGGTGTTTCTTTATCTACTTTTGTTCTTTTCTCTTCAGTGATTATTTTTCTTTGCAGTACGTGAAATGTATTCGCAGACATCCAGTGGGAAGTGTTTTTAGGTCAGTGACTAATTTTCCCAGGCCCATATTACAACTCTGGTGACTGACACTGCCTCTGTTTAGAGTGGAAAGATGGCTATGTTCATATTTTTTTAGCTTTTCTTCTTTCAGTTGATTTACTTCTGCCTGCTCACTTAGTCAAGTGATGCTGTGGATAGAGTTCATAAGCCACAGAAACTTCAAAGCGATTACATCAATCTCCACCAGGCATTTCAAGATAGACATGGGACATGCATCAAAGAACTCTACTGTGTATACTTTAAAGTACCATATGTATCATCTATTTTGTTTAATTATTTGGCTCCCATTTCTATAATATCTGAGTAACTAAGTTTCTAATGCATTTATCCTCAGACCACCCCTGTGAAGTAGGAATGTGCTATTATCCCTATTTTGCAGAGGGGGTACAAAGAGACTAAGAGATTTGTCCATAGTCACACACAAAGCCTGCGGTGGAGCAGGAATTTGAATGCAGGCCTTCTAACTCTCAGACTAGTGCTCTAACTACTGGACCATCCTTCTTAAGAAAAATTAAAGAAATGTCCTGCCCCCAGATTGCTCACAGTCTAACCCATCACAGGTGGATAAAACAGACAAACACTGTGGGAGCATATAGCTAAACATTCCCTCAAGCCTTTGATACTGCAGCATCTCAATAGCAACTATCATCTGACACTCTCTAAGCACAACAGGAGTGGTTAATTGTACATCCCCAATTTGCTGCAATCCCAAGCAGCATTGGCATTTTAGAAGTTGGCACTCCTAAAGACAACCTGAAATTTATCTTTAAATCCAGCAATTTATGGTTAAGCAGGAATTCAGCACATTAATTAAAAACATATTAGGCCACATACTCAGCTGGTATAAGTCACCAAAGCTTTATCGAAATCAATGAAAAGGCACCAATTTACACCAGAATCTGAACCACTTTTTTTGCTTTTTAGATTAGTGGTGCCCACATCTGCTGCAAATCACTGGCTCTCACTTTCCAAAACTGCACTCTGCTGATTGACTCCAACCAACAATAGGATTCCACTGGAGGTGGTTTATTGAGATAAAGCAAATCTATGTTTTTGAATTAGAATTTTACTGTTTTCCAATGCCATTAATGTTCTTAGGCCTGATACACCATCCATCACTCCAGATTGATGGCAGCGTAAGCTAATTGCATTCAGTGATGTCACACTAATGTAAAGCTGGAGTGAAATGCTGGTGAAGCTAGGCCTTTGTTTTCAAACTGTTCTTCAAAGGAGATGATTCAAGAGACATTAAATCATGACAGCTCAATCACAGATCTCACTGCAAGGTATAGAGCACATTGTGATAATTTATTAAATTCTAGGAAATAACATGGGAGCATGTTACAGAATATGACTACAGGCTGCAACCTTCCTGCATAGGTATGGCTAGAAAACCAGAAGATATATCTTCTCAAATTCATTTTTCTTGAACAAACAGCACAGAAAATCAATGAACTGTCTTCCTTATAAATGCTGTTTAAGATGTGTTGTACATATCCATTCCACTGTAGGTGTGTGTATGCCTTGAGCACAGTCACAGAACTTTTTCCTTAAGTGGTAATCATTGGGGTGGCTTGAGCACTCTGTTGTCATGTGCCACTGTGTGCTAGTATAAGAGGGTGGAGCTGCCCCTGACCCGTACCCCCAGTTTCTTCATACCAGGTAGACTACGACAGACAGGAGAAGGAGGGTGGATCATGGAATGGATATGTGCGACACACCTTGAAGAAAAGTTACACAAAGCTAGGTAACTCTTTTTTTCTTTGAGTCTTTGCACTGTATATGACTCACAAATGAACACACATAGAGGTGAACAGTGAATGTAGGACAACCCATCCAAAACTGAGAGGAAATGGCATAATGAGAAGCAAAAGTGTGAACTGATGACTAAGTCATCACTTAGCAAATGTCTCTGATAGGTACCTGCACCAAGAAAGCCACTGATGTTGCCTGCACTGCACTAGAATCTGCTAGTACTCTATCTGGTGGGGTTATATTAGCCAAGTGATAGCATAAATGAATGCACGAAGAGATCCAGGTTGAGATTCACTGAGTGAGGACTGGGTTGGCCCTTAGCTCTGTCCTCAACCGCAACGAACAACTGTGTGGAGCCCCTAAAGGATAAGGTACGTTCCAGCTAGAAAGCTGGAGCCCTTCTCACATTCAATGAATGGAAGTACCCCCTCATCTCTATGTGCATGAGCTTTCTGAAAGAATGTTGGCAAACAGATTACCAGGTTACCATGAAAACTAGAGACTACTGTGGTAAAGCCCAAGCAGGCAGCTACCAGTGTGTGTGTGGGGGGGGGGTGGGGTGGTAAGGAAGGTAACGACAGGTCAATTGGGCTCAGCTGGGTAGAGGCTGCCAGAGACTCAGGCAAGATCAGCTGATACCCATTAAGCCCTGACAGAGATCTTTTTAAACCCTCCTCCCCAGCTAGGAAGGGGGTGGAGAGAGATAGAGGGAGTGGGGTTGCTAGCAGGTTGGAAGCAGGAGGACGGGGAGCCTCTCAGAAGGAAGGCAGCTCTTGTTCTGGACACAGGGGGAAAGCCTAGCCAGAATGGAGCGATAAGGGGAAGGGAAAAGCCTGCCCTTAGGCTTTCTAGGTAGCTTGCCTAAACAGCCCTTGGCTCACCAGAGCAGAAAGGACTCAAGCCGGTGAGCCAGAGAAGGCATCTTGCCACACTACCTGTAGGCTAGTGGGGATGTCCCTCCACATCTGCATCTGAGGAGACCAGGCCCTCTCACAGTCTGGGTCTGCTAGATCCTTCTCCAAGGAAAAGGTGGGAATGAGCAGTTCTCAGTGAGCCTCGGCCTTCAGTCAGGGAAGGACTCTCTGCAACCTGGGAGAGCAGTTGTAGTTTGCTTGCCCAGCTATTAAGCAGAACAGGGCAGCAGACAGACAGTCAAGGCTCTGGTCTGCAGTCAGGCAGAGCTGTAGCACCAGCCCAGTGTGGGGCTCAGGTAGGGGTGAGCACCAAGCCCAGTCTCTGGAGCTCAGGTGTGGGTGAGTGCCAAATGCAGTCTGTAGGAGTCAAGTAGGGGTGACTGAGAAGTGCAGGCCTCCTGGCCTAAGGAGGAGAAGTATTGGAACTCCAGTATTGGGGTGGGAGGGGAGATGCAGGCCCACCCAACTCCACCACATTCCAGCCCAGGGCCATAGCAAGGGCAGAGTGGTCTGCCACTGGGTCAGCGGAGATCCGCCTGCAACACAGTGACCTTCTTTCAGGCCTGCTCTCAACCAGACTGTTGCCTGGTTTCCCTGGGCTGCTTCCTGCTCTTCCCTTTGGGTGTGCCTGTGTCCAGGGGTCGTCCTCAGTCTCCCCGGGATATATCGCCAAGGGTAGCGGTAGAAGCAACTCTGCATCAGCAGTGTCTGGGCTCTCTCGAAGCTCAGGCTGGTCCCTAGGGCAGCAGCAGTTCTCCTTGGCATCCCACTCCAGCAGTGGGGAAGATGTGTCTGTCTCCTTCGGCAGCTCCCTCTCAACTGAGCTGCTGAGCCAGCCTTTTATACTTCCGCTTCCATTCCCGCCCCTTTGTTTCTGGCGTGTGGGACATGGTCCTCCAGGCTCCGCCCACCAGGCAGCTTGCGTTGTTCCCTCCGTGTCCATGTCTGAGGGAGGCCATGCCTCCTTGCTACACTACCTTAGTGAGAAATTTAGGGTGAGGGCAGAGATAAACTTTATCGTTATGGAAAACTGTATAGGTGGGCTTTGACACAACCACTCCTAACTTGCCTACCCTTCTGGCTGAGGTAATGGCAACTACAATTGCTACCATGCTCAAGGGTGGAACAGAGAGCAAGTTGTAAGAGATTCAAATGGAGATCCCATCAATTTTGCTAGGACCAAGTTCAGATCCCAAGGATGGACAGGATCTTCCGTGTGAGAGTACAATCTGACCAAGTCCTTTTTCATCAGATTTTTAATGGGATCAGAGAGAAGGGATCTACAATCCACCAAGCTGTAGACAGCCAAAATAGTTGCCAAATGTACTCTCATAGAGCTAATTTAAAACTCTGATGTTTTAGGTATAGAAAATGGTCCAGCACGAGGTTCAAGGTGCATGCTCTGGAGATATGCCTTTTTTGATGGGACCAAATGGAAATGCGATGAGTGACACTTGTTGAGGGTTTTCTACTATTCAGAAGCATTTTCTCAACATCCATAGGAAAAGGTCTCTCCAAATGTGTTAACCATGAAGTATCCAGGCTGTCAGGTGGAAGGCTTGCAGGTTGGGATGGAGGAAGCAGTTGTGGTCCCGAGAAAGAGAGAAGGCACACAGAAGGGGGTCCTTCCAGGGCAGCAAAAAGAATCTGTCAATGAATCTGGTGTGAAACCTTCCCCGGGAACAATAACAATGGCATTTTCTTTTGGTCTTTGTTGGTCTTTGTTGCAAACAGGTCCAGCTGGGAAATCCCCCAGAGCTGGAAGATTGATCGAGCCATATCCCACAGTATAATGACCACTCTTGGTGATCAGAGAAAGTTCTGCTCAGCTTATCCACCAACTTTTCTGCTTCCCTGGAAGGCAAGCAGCTCTAAGATTAATCAAATTGGTTATGAAAAGGTTCCAGAGGCAAATTGCCTCATGACATAGCTGGGTTGACTGCACCTCTCCCTGTGTATGTAAAACATAGTCACAGAGTTGTCTGTAAGAATTAACACATTCTTTCCTGCTATACGTGGGAGGAGCGCTGAACAGGCTGGTCGAACCATGGCATCACCATCAGCTATTTCTATGACAGTATGTTTGTGATTGCAGTGATCTGGACTCCTCCAAAGTCCAGCTGACCATTCAGGACTTCCCTTTTTATAGACTCTCCTTGTTTTCAGATAAGATGGATGATAGGCTCCATAGCCTAAAAGATTCCATGGTAACATTAAAACCACTTAGAACCTATATGATGACAAAGAAGAAACAGTTCTGTCCACAACAGTCATACAGACACCAGCGATTTGTTCCCTATTCTCAAGGTTTGCTGATGAGAAAGGATGGGGGTTACATGAGACAACTTCCACTTCCCTCCTCTTCAGCGTCAGCTGGCTCATCCCATCCAGTACGCCCACGGTTTGGGGATCTCTGCTGTAGGCACGTTACACCCCAATGCCCCCCTCCCTCAAGTCCCCTGGGGAACAGATCAGTATTGTATGTTGCTAACGCTGTTGCGGGCATTGCAAAGTGCTCTGAGAGGGTTAAAGGTATAAGAGTGGAATGAAAGGGGGTTGTTTTTTTTGGAGGTTTCAGAAGGCTGAGGCAGGAAAAAAATGGGTTAAGTTGACGCTTCAGCTAGTTCAGTCTGAAGATATGACACTGTCCCCAGCCCAAGGTCACTGCATGCAACAGATTCTCTGCTACCTGCCAAGAAAGAAGGGGACCCAGATTTCAACCCTGCCCTGCTATGAGAAAGGAGAGTTATTAAATGAAATGCAGGGGCTGCAAAAAGGAGCGAGACAACAAAGGCCAGCAAAAAAACAAAAACAAAAAAAACCCACCATAGCTATCTCATGGCCTTGAAGCTGACATGTTTTGGGGAAAGCTGAGAAGCCCTGGAAGGCTGGTCGTGACCAGTATACTGAGCATGGGGAACAAAGGGGACACCCCCAAGAGACTCTAGGGCTTAAAAACCCTCCCAAAAGCAAAAGCAAGTTGGAGATCACAGTGGACCCCAGACAACCTGTGCACAGGACAGAACTCCCATCCACCTCCACCTACCATTATGCCCAGGCTTGGCTGGCCTCGGGTTGTGCATATGTGAGTATGAATGTAGCTTAGGGCTTGGGTACTAACGCTTTTTCCCTTCCTTTGAGTGATGTGTTAGCGGTCCCAGCACTCACCACTGTTATTTTATTAATCAAGTTTTAAAATGTAGTCACTTGGTGTACTCCTGTTCTCTGCCCCAAACAGTCCTGTGGTCTCAAACTAACCACGTAAAACCTTAAGCAAATTGGTAACAACAATCTCTCTCTCTCTCATACTCACACACATGCTGCGAACAAATAGTTTGTGACCATGTAATGGCTGTACTATAGGGCCTAATCTAAACCTCACTCCAAAGTGAATAGAGACTCTCATGACTTCAGTGGGCTTTGATCAGATCCATAATGCATCTGTTCAAAGGAGAAGAATTAAAGCTGGATGACCCACCTTAGTTTTGTCATTTATTAAAACTTTTTTGTGCTTGACTTTGAAATTTTCACATTCTTTTAATGGAGGCTCTTTTTCCTTGTATCAGATGAGTCTTATACTGTATGTTATACACTGCCATTGATGTTGTAGTAAGTCACTGAGGGATTTGTGCCTCACTCAATGTCAGTGGAACTATTACACGACATTATTGACACAGACGATAAAGACACCGTGAAAGATAAAATACAGATGTCCACTTAGCACCAGTCATAAGTTTCTGCATTAATACCACCAAGGTCTCACAGTAGGGTTTGAATGTAAAAATGGCCAAGGCCCAAAGCAGGCTTACCCCATGCACAGAGCCTCTTTTAAGTCTATAGCATAGGGAAATATCAGGCCAAGTTTCTGCCTGTTTAGATCTTGGTGGCAGGATCAGAGGCTCAGTCCCTCAGGGGAAGAATGGCACAAATTGGAGCTAAACAACTAACTCCCAGTGAAAAATCAGTAAGGGCTGGATGCCTACCTCCCATCTGTGCCTTTGAAAATCCCCCCAGTAGAACTTTCACCCAAAGTTATAATAACCATAAGTTACATTTTTAATATTCTTATAAAAAAGCCTGTATTTCTGCCCATTTCTAGTTTCTCCGCAGGCAAGTATTACTTTTGCTGTGTTCCTTCCCCAGATGAGATACTGACATTAAAAATATTATCCAGCTTAATTCTGATTCTATGAAAAACTGTTTGAACACCTGCGGCCAATTAAATGTCCAGCAGTTTACTAGAACCTCGCTGCTGTGTTGGTCTCTTCTTTGAATTTATTAGAGCTATTGCTTCACTTCAGCAAGTTGAACATTTCCACATTGCATTGCTCAGCAAAGGCCAGAACCAGAAGGGTTGAGAATAGAGGCTGAAAAACAACCCTGGCTTTTTTGTCAGCCTTGTTATTATCTTTATCAATTGTGCTGGGAATCAGTATCTCAAACAATCTGATTTCACAAGTAGAAGCTGCTGGATATCTGAGGGGGGGTCATTGTACACATGTATTTTGAAGTAACAAAGACAGGGCTTTCTGCTGTGACAAAAGAATAAAATATCAATGTCGCAGTCTTCTTTTTGCCTAGAGAAGCCCACATATTTTACAAGAGAAACAGTTTCCAGGTGAATGTATCAGCTCTGTCACTGAGGAAAGCTTTGCAGCTTTCTGTGCCACTTCTCCACAAGAATCTATTAACATCAGCTGCACAGCCTGCCAGCCACTCCAGGTTGTTGCCAGTTAGTTATTTGGTAATTGCAAGCTACTGCTTTCCCTTTCTCAAGTTGTACACACGTGTGTCTAGTCAACCTTGAGTTCTGAAAATCTTCCTGGAGGGCAGGGGAAGTGGGAAAGGCTGTCTATTCCATCTACTGACACAATGGAAAAGATTCTTCAGGACGTCAGCAGAAGAACTACCCCTCATCATCCCAGCAAAAATCAACAAAGAACCCAGTTTCTTCAGGGAAATCCTACAAATGCCAGGTCATCTCTCTGATTCTTCCTGATGCATTTCAGACATTTTAAAAAATGATTTTATTGCTCATGAAGTGTCCTGGATTGACAGTGCTAGAATATGACTACATAATTCATGCCATATCCTGTTCCCATTTATATCATGGGTAGTTTTGCCATTGATCTCAATGAGAGAGATGGATTGAGCCTTACATTGTGTACATGCAAGTCAGACCCCTACCTTACATTTAATTCATCTAGTTACATGAACCAGGAGAGCACTGATTTGCAAATAGAACTTCCTCCATGGTAGTCTATTTAGACAGGCAGTAATTCTATATTATCTTATACAAACACACTGTTTAGCACCAGAGGAGCATTCGATACATCTTAAAAACACAGCCAGAAAACATTATTCAGTGTCTCCTAGTCAACAAGAGGTATTTTGGCAGGATGGCTATAGTACCTACTAATTCAAACTAATTAAATTCCATCTTGATCTGATGTATAATTAAAATCCATAAATAAGATAAATGTGGTAAAGTTTCACTCAGGAGAATCAATGCTACCAAATTAGTTGGCACAATCAACCAATGCATGATGGAATTCACATGTAGAGGCTGCTCCAGCAAATGACAACAGCTTGATTCTGTATATCATTGCAATGCTCAGCAACACAAACTAATGCAGTGCCCAGAGCCAATTATCAATTCTATCTTAAACTTAAGAGGTGCTGTCTGAAAAGTGGAAATATAGCACTGTAATGTAATGTCATGTGAATTAACCCCAAACAGCTAGTCTGTGATAGCATTAGGCATATGTCACTGCAGACAAAAAAAACCCACATCATTTATCAGTGCATGGGAGAGCAAGTGCATTTCTCCACTTCTGATTTTGACTTTTAAATTAATAAGATAAATATTATAGACACTGTCCCAACTAGATGCTGCTGTATAAAGAGACCCCTGTTGAACACAAAGACTTAATATCAAGAGAGAAAAACACTGCTGCTATAAGCCAAGTTTTCGGTATTTTACTAAAACACAACAAAATAGTTAAGAGTAAAAACCATACACTTAAATAAATGTACACTCCCAAAAAGATCTCTGGAACTAGGATTTCCACTTGTATAGTGAATTAATCGTACTGTTCTGATGAAGCTGCTATAGGGCGACTAGATAGCAAATGTGAAAAATTGGGATCGGGGTGAAGGGTAATAGGAGCCTATATAAGAAAAAGAGCCAAAAATTGGGATTGTCCCTATAAAATCGGGACATCTGGTCACCCTAAGCTGCTAGCAGCAGTGGCAAAGCAACAGTATAAACAAATGACAAAACCAACTTCAAATGTTTTCAGAACTGCACTGATTATTAATTTATTAGCTTTATCTGAGTACTTCACAACATTATTCAGCGGGAACCCAGGTAGACTAAACAATGATTATTCTGGATAGACTTGAATTTGTGGTTAGAATGAAAATTACATAATTTTGAAGCCATGATTCTGATGTTCCACTCTACCAGAAAAAAAAAAATACCTTGCCCAGAATAAAAGTTGATGATATAAGACCTTTCCTTATGCAGCATTGAATTCCTTCTTCCCCCACTCTCAGTCCAGGTTACTGTAAATCCCCCGTCATTTGAATCCAAACACTAAAGGCATTTTAGACTCTCCTGGAATTGTGGATTTTGGAGGTGCCTAAATCAACATATTTTGCTGACTCTGCCTGGAGATGTGATCATACAAGGGACTGGAGATAAGTCTTAGGGTTGTTGAGCACCTTTCTGTTCAGCTTCCTTTTCTCACTCCACCTCTTCCCATCCCCATTCTGCCCACAGAGGGGCTTTGGGGCGGGAGTCAAGAGGCAGGCGTGATGGAAGAGTGGCCTCAAGGGAGGGGGTGAAGAGGCACATGTGAACAATGAGTGGCCAGGCAAGCAGGCAGCGGCCTCAGGGAAGGGGGCAAAGAGGTGTGAGTGGCAGGTGGAGGGGATGAAGAGGCACAAGAGATAGGCAGGGAGCCCTCGGGGGATGAGGTGTGAGAGGTGAGCAGGGGGGACTTGGAGGAAGGAGCCAAGCGGGGCAGGGGTGGAGCGTGGGTGGGATTTCAGGGGGAGGAGGCCAAGCGGGGGCAGGTCTCAGTGCGGTGCTACAGTCCAAGCTCACCCAGCTTTCCCAAATGGGGGAGTCAGGTGCTGCCCATGAATATATTACATGCTATATAATGCTAAGTAATCTGAAAAATCAGGTCCTGAAGATGTCTCAAATTGGGCACCCAAAATTCATGGATATTTCTGACCTTTATCTTTCTGTGTCTCAGTTACTCCTCTGTAAAATGGGGATAATATTTTTCACCTCACAAAGCTGTTGTAAAGATTAATAAATTACTGTCTGTGAAGCACTATAACAGGGGTCGGCAATCTTTCAGAAGTGGTGTGCCAAGTCTTCATTTATTCACTCTAATTTAAGGTTTCGTGTGCCTGTAATACATTTTAACATTTTTAGAAGATCTCTTTCCATAAGTCTATAATATAGAACTAAACTATTGTTGTATGTGAAGTAAATAAAGTTTCTAAAATGATTAAGACACTTCACTTAAAATTAAATTAAAATGCACAGCCCCCTGGACTGATGGCCAGAACCCAGGCAGTGTGAGTGCCACTGAAAATCAGCTCACGTGCTGCCTTCAGCACCCATGCCATAGGTTGCCTACCCCTGCACTATAATGATGTGCAGCTAATAAAAGCCCTTGAGGAAATTCATAATTCTGTCTTCAGAGCAGGGTTTGAATGGTGTGCAGGAAATAAGGCAAGGGGCACAGGTTGAACAATACAGATAAAATGAAATATTGAATAGTTGGTCATTAACTTAGCACCATCCATCCTATGCACTGAATGAGACAGAGCGTGATGGGGCACCTACTTCACAGTAGCCACAAAGGGTTAATAGAACCGCAGGAAGGCTGCACAACAAGCAGCCAATTGGAGAGGGCTTTGAGGAGCAGCCAATCAGGGCCAAGCAGGTCCATATAAGAAGAGCCGCAGGGGAAGTGGCTCAAGGCAATAGACTGTGGGGATGTAACGGATGTAGGACTTGGCTACCATCTACAGGGTCCCTGGGCTGGGACCCAGACCAGTATGTGGGCCCAGGTGTCCTCCACCCACCCTCCCCATTTGCCACCGAGGAAGTGGCTGGACAGTGGACTACAGTTCCCCCAGAAGCGGAAGTACAGAGTATGACACAGCCAGAGGGCTGACGAGGACACTCTGTTCACTGGGACAACTCACATCTTGGAGCAGAAGTGATGGTGGTGAGACGTCACTAGACAAGGGTGCACAGGCGGACTAAGCTAATTCCCCGGACAGCCAGCAGGAGGCACCACAGCAGTGAGTCGAGCCCCATCACACAGGGGTACTGTGGAAAAAAACAGTATGTGATCATGTCATTAGAGACTATGTCATAAAGCACAAGCACAAATTAAGGTTACATAAACACCCTTAATTCTGACACTTCCTAACTGTTAAGTGCTTGATTTTTTTTTCACTGTTAATAATTTGTGTGTAATATGCACGTGTCTATGTTATCTTCATGGCATGCATCCAGAGAAGTTATATAAAAACATACAATACTCCTGTAGGAAGGTTGCAACATAACACTACTTCATTTCTTAGAATCCAGACCCTACACACAAGAATCCAAAAGCAAAGAGACAAAGCAGGCAGAGCACAACTCAACCCATATTACTCTAGGCTGGTTTTCTGCAGACTGACTCAGTTCTACAGAGCTCCATAGCCTCCAAGGAAACACTTTACAAATTAAAGTGATAGCTTGTAATTTGAACATATACTAATTTTCCATATACTATCCCTTATGATGTATATACACAAATGTATATACACAAATTTTCCATTTTCTGTCACTTACGATGTATATACACAAATCAAAGCACACACACACAATATATATAGATTTGTGTGTGTGTGTGTGTCCTTATATATATATATCTTCTTAATTTTAGGTATCACTGATTAAGAAAGCTTCTTTGTGACGTAATGAGGGACTATGCCATTAACAGGAAGTCGTTAGAATGTGATCTCAGAAAGCAAGCAAACAAGGTTGAGCAGATTAATAGAAGACAGAAGCAAACAGAGTAAGACTAGGAAGTGTGAACCAGGAGGAGGTAATATAAAACTGTAACTACTGTATGTAGAATACAGAATAAGCAAGATTTAAAAGAGGAACACAGAGAAATAATTACCTGGAAAGAACAAATGGGGAAGCATGACTACATAATTCAGTCCTATATAAACTTCAAGGGCAGGTCTCAGTGGCACTAACGTTATAAACAGCAGAGCAATCGGAGTTACTGGGAAGAATATATCAACAGCAAGAAGAAGCAGGTTCTCTGCAAGGGATTATCACCATACTGAAATGTGCAAAACAAAGACAAACCCCCTAAATTTTACTCTTGGCTCTGATGTTCTCTGTGGCCTTGGAAGGGTTATTTAACCTCCCTGTGTCCATTTCCTTAACTGTAAAATGCTTGTTCTATCATGAAGAATTCCCCTGCATCAAGTGCAAGCTGATGACCCTCCTAGAGAAAAAATGTGGACTTGAGGATTAACTGACTGCTTTGAAACAGACAAGGTCATTAAATAACTCCCAGAAGGACTGCTGCAAGATGCATCACTGGAAGATCAGACTGAAAAATGGAAGCAGGAGGTCAGATGGAAGATCACAGGAGTCAGAGAGAAGAAGATCACATCAGAAACTAGAACTGTTTCTGCAGGGATTTCTCCTATCTCAAGACATACCAGTTCTGAGAAAGATGACTAAGGCCTGGTCTACACTAACGGGGAGGGTCAACCTAAGATACACAACTTCAGCTACGTGAATACTGTAGCTGAAGTTGACGCATCTTAGGTCAACTTACCTGCCGTCCTCACGGTGGCAGTGGTCGACAGCAGGCTCCCCCGTCAACTCTGCCTTGTGCCTTTTGGCGAGCTGGAGTTCCAGAGTCGACGGGAGTGCCTCTGGGGATCGATTTATCACATCCTTACAAGACGCAATAAATCGATCCCCAATAAATTGATTTCTATGTGTCAATCCAGCTGGTAGTGTAGACAAGGCCTCAGAAGAAGAAACAACAAGTTCTTCTGGTGGGGGACTCATTGGGCCGGTCTACAGTACGGGGGGTTGTCGACCTAAGATATGCAACTTCAGCTACGTGAATAACATAGCTGACGTCGACGCATCTTAGGCCAACTTACCTGTCATCCTCACGGTGGCAGCGGTCAGCAGCGGGCTCCACCGTTCACTCCAGCTTGCACCTCAGTGAGCTGGAGTTCCGGAGTCGATGGGAGTGCCTTTGGTGATCGAATTATCACGTCTTGCTGAGATGCAATAAATCGATCGCCAATAGATCAATCACTATCCGCCGATCCGGCAAGTAGTGAAGACCTACCCATTACCCTGATGTAAGGACAGAACAGCGTTGTACAGTAAGCAGCACAGTGGAGCCCTGACCTGATTGAGGCTTCTAGATACTATTGCAATACAAATGTTAAATAAGTAAAGAGCATTCTGCAGGCAGGATCCTGTGCTGCCTGTTGCTAGCAGGAGCAAAAAGCTGAAATGTGTTACAGAGTGCAAAGAAAACAACAGATGCAGGAGCTCTTTGAAAAGTATTGTGGATGATTTCGGAAACCTAGCCCAAGAAGTGAAAGACAGTCCCAATCAACAATGGGAACCTGGAGCGTCTCTTACCAAAGTACAGCCAAACTTTTGAATATGTGTATTTGTATGATACAAATATGTGAGTTTTTAGAAATAAATAAAATAAAAAAAATGTGAAATGATTTTTAATGTATTGACAAATATTTTGTGTGATTTCCCAGTACCTGCATTGATTATACAGCTACTTTTATACCTGATTTAGAATTTAATGCAACACTGACACAGTAGTTATTTTTGCATATATTTAATTTTTTCAGTCGCTTTGGCCCACAAAGCCCATTCAAAAATCTAACATGGCCCTCGTCTCATAAAGTTTGGAGACCCCTGCCCTAAATAGTAGGGAGACCTACCCCACTAGCAGAACTAGTCAGGAACTCTTTAAATTAAGGATCTGGCTAAGCTAGAAAATTAGTTTGAACAGAGTTTAAGTATTGTTTCAGCAAAAACATTTTCCAGTCTCATGCATAGTCTAGTCTGAAAAGTGGTTATGAAGTCAGTTCTAATACTAGCCAGACTCACCATGTCAAAAACTGCAGGAACAATAATTAAACACCGTTTTAGGCCCAGTAAGTACCAGAGTCAGAAGAACTGGGGTAGGGGCACAGTAAGAGGAGCGAACACAGAGAGGCAGCACAATAGAGGGAGTTAATTGAACTAAAAATCCCAAATGAATTTAATTTAGAAGGTCTGCAAATCTAACACTCCAGACCGTGTACACATACCCTCCCTCTAATTGCCTGAGCTGTGACAATGTGAAAAGGATTCAGTGCAAGCTTTTAAGGACAAATTTAGACTGCTACCAATTTAAAATTACTTCCATAAATCTCAACTTGTGAATGTAAACAAGACTGATTTACAGACAAATATTCATAATATGATGAAAATTTGGAAGTATTATGCAAAGTTGAATAAACAAATTCAAATATTGTGTATCTATGCATCACTTAGGAAAGTGGTTTTCAAGCTTTTTAGGCTGCATACCCCTTTCCAAATGTACTCTGCCATGTATTTCCATCTGAGACAGGATCATACTATACCTATGAAAACAGTCGGTTGGTGGGGAATCTGTAAGTGATAACACAATGCCATTGTCCACCAATGTTCCTTCTAATTTTTGACAGGCCGTGTACGCAAAAAATTTCTTCTGTGCAAATTTTTATGCGTGCAGTGTTTTGCCATGTGTGCAGGGTTTAGGATGTGTGTGTGCACACACACATGCAAAACTTAGAAGGAACAGTGTTGCCCACCATTACAGGAGTTTTCTTGCACACTCCCTGGTGAGAGCTTGTGTAGCCCTAGGGGTACTTATACCCCAGTCTGAAAACCACTGGTTAGGAAGTATTCCCATTATTAAACATTATGCTACAACACATGAAAATTCATTTACTGTACAAGAACCTCAGGTTACAGCTGAAGCACTGACTTCTGGGATAATTCACTTTTAAAACGTTTTAATATTTTTACTTTCTTGAGTTCCCAATTATAGATCTATTTATGGCAGATTCTAAAAATCATTTTGTCTTTAATCCAGATTATTCACATTTTTGAAAAAAGACTAGGGAATTTAAGACGTTTGCTATTATTCAGTTATATCTGGGGAACGATCAAAGGCTCCAGTCAGGATCAGGCATTCATTGTGCTAGGTGCTAAACGATGCAGTCCTTCAGTTAAGGCTGCATGGAACCCTAAAGAAATCTATCAGTGCAAGGGGTCCTCCTGCTCAGATATGACTGTAGGATCAGGATCTAGTTTGTTAACTATTGTAAGCAGAGATGAATGGGCTTTTTTTTTTTTTTTTTTTTTTTTTTTTTTTTTTTAAGACAGAGAGAGAATGTTCCACTCCAAGCATAGATTTTCTCCACTGTTTCCCTTTTGTTTCCTGTCTTCTAATTATTTTTTTTTCCTGCTTTCTTCTCTGCCTCTCTTCAACCCACAAATGAATTTTAATTGGGTTGTTGAAAGGTAATTTCCTTCCACCTCCATATCCTGTGTTTCATAAGGACTAATTTTTTATATATTTTTCGATTTTGATTCCACATTTTGTAGTCTAAAGCTAACTAACTACTGACCTCCAGGAACCATTAGATTTATAACTCCAAATAGAGTTTGCAGTGTAAATTCTTGACATTTGTGTACCATTTTATATTTATTGATCAATGTATGTTCAAAATTCAGGCTTACCTATTTTGGCTCTGTATCAGATGCTAATATCAGTCAGAAAGGAATCTGTACATTTAATTTTTTTATAGGTATGATAACTTTGGATATTGGGAAAAGGGGCCAGTAATGGTAAAATTATACAGTCATTTTATCATTAGATAACTCTTTAGTGCTGACCAACAAATAATATTAGTTTTAGCTTTTTCAATAATTGAAAAATAACTTTTATTGTAGAATTCAATACTAAAAAATAAAACCTTGTATAAAAGAATTTTTTTATTCCTTTCCTTGGTACTGTTTGATTCTTTAATTGTTGCTTGGAAAATAATAAATACAGTTAATACTTAATTCCACCAGGTGTCACTGTAAAACAATCATAGGAATCATTTACTTCATTTCGAATTCTAACCTGAAATTTTACAACTAAGGGAGAGTTGCATTCTCAGTGGAGCATCCCTATGTCCTCTCTGCTCAGTTACCTAATGCAAAAAGTCAGTGCAATAGGGATTTATTCAATTAGCAAGTATATTTAGAAATCAACCTATTGAAAAATTATTTATCAAGCTCAGTTTTACAAAAATGTCAATAAATAATGCTTAGTTTTGTGTTACTTATTCAGGGTACATTCCGCAGCCTTTTACACAAATGACATTGGCTTAGCAAAGGAGCGGAGGTCAGCTTGATGATTTAGGCACAACAGGTATTTAAAATTCTTATATTAAAAGGTGTTACACCTCTCAAGAAAGTTTCTCTAACAATGACACACACACACACACACACACACACACACACACACACACACTTACTTTCTCCTTTTAAATTCGATGTGATGTATGCCAAGAAAGTTTAGGTACATTGAAAAAAAATCAGAAAAACAAAATACCTCAGGTGGAAAGAACACGGCCACAAGGCACAGGTTTTCTAGTCATGTGACTCAGAGTGTATTTGCTTCAGGGAGATGGTGGCAACTAATAATTTATACTAAATTTAAGAAGACAAAGCAATTTTGGGACGAGCTCATCTTTCAATCATGTACAAATTTCATCACAGCATGTTTTTAAATACAAAAGGAAGGCTGATTTGGGGTTAGCCAGAGTTGAGGGGAGAGGAGCCCAGCTTGTGAGGGAGGGAAGGGGGCTGGCTGGGGTAGGAGCAAAGGACCCTGCTGGAGTGAGGGGGCGAGAGGCCCTACTGTGGGGGGCTGGCTGTAGTGGGGCCTGAACTGGGTATATGCCTTGGCTAGTGAAGCAATCAAGTGTGCAATCCTCTAGTAGTAATTTTGTACTTTACCCAAAGCCTTAAGCCATTAGACACTAATCCCATTCCTATTTAGCAAAGTGCTTGAGCATGTGCTTAACTTCAGCAATGTCCTTAAGTCCCATTGACTTCAAGAGGAGCTAAGCACGTGATTAAATGCTTTGCTGAACTGGAGAACTTCTTCAGTAGACTGAGCATCTCTTTGCCTTACGTCTTAATTAAAAAGAACCATTCTTTACCCTCTGATTATTTCATTAGACACCGCTGGTGCTTAATATGTGATTAATGTAGTCATATATTGAATGATGCTGTGTGCTACAGCTTTTCAACTAGAGGAGACATTCTTCCTGCCATGTATGTTTTTCTCCAGGGGAGGAACCACTGTTATTGTAGACTGATATCTGGTGAAGTTTTTATTTGTTGTGAGCTCAACCACATTTGAAGCATCAGGGAAGAAAGTCATCAGATGTGGTTGCAATGGCCAGGAAGTGGTTCACATTAGAAGCTTGTAACATCCCTCTGGTCTTGAACCAATCAGGAACCCCATAACAAAACAGTAGCTCAGCTGCATCATAAGACTTCTGAGTAGTGACATTTTTACAGATATATTAACCACATCAGTTTTCACTAATATGGCCATTAAAGGGCAGGAAAAATCTCAGGCGGTAACAAAACAAAGACACTTCCTTTGCTGTTTTTTCCATTTAATTTAATAGATTTCAAACTGCACTTGATATGAGTAAGAGCTTTGCCCTTTAATCTACACCCAATACTAAGCTCTCACAATATCAGCAACTGCTTTGGACTGTTTGAGGTGTCTGAGGCTTGAGGGGTTTCCAGGTTATGGGAACCCTGCAACCTCTGTAATTCATGAAGTTGTGATGGTAACAACCTGCCTCTTCTTTGAGGTGCTGCATCACTACATCCTTCAGGCAAGCTACAGTTGCTACATTTTACTGACAATTGCTAATAAACGACTCTCCTCATTACCTGCTGGACACCAATGAGGTTCATAACAGGCCTGTTAGAAATCTGTGAACACTACATAAGAGAAGGACAGGCTGTAAAATAGATATTAGAAATGGAAAAGATCTATTTGATCAGCTTATTTATCCACCTACCAGATTGATTTGGGGTAATTATTGCATTGCCCTAAAACTTAATACTTGAAATCTTGAAACTCTCTCATTATCCAATGAATACTAATGCTGTTGCTGAAATCATGAAAGTTTTCTTATATTTATGAAGTACCTTTGATCTAGAAGAATTTCAAAGTACTTTATAAACTGACTTTACAAACCATATATTGCACAGCACTCACTTTATTCAGCACTGAAATGCAGCCATTTCTGTATCGTTTGACAGCTCAGCAACTGCACACAATAATGTATTGTTTGATTGCTTTAAGGAAAAAAAAATCCTTCACACTGATTTGACTGTGGTTCCATTACCATCATTCCATACTGACAAAGCACAAGGGAAAGTTTTAAGTAAGCAGAATGAGGCTACTCCCAGTTAGAATGACAGTGGGATGCTGGGCTCCTCTGAAATGCTGCTGCTTTCGATAAAACAGGAGCCCTCTATCTTATCTGACCCCCTACACCATAGTATCTGATTTCATCACAATCGCTAATATATTTATTCTCCCAGCACACATGTGAATTAGGGAGATACTATTATTCCTATTTTACATATGGGGAACTGAGGCACAGACAGGAAAAGGAACTTGCCCAAGGTCACACAGGAAGTCAGCGGCAGAGCAGTGATTTGAATCCAGTCCCTAGGCTAGTGCCCTAACCACTGGACAGTCCTTCATCAATATAGCTTGACAGAGGAACTGAGAGGGGCAGGATGCCCTCCTCAACAGAGCGCTGCCTGCGCAGCGTGCTGAGGCTCTAGGGAAGGTGGAGGCAGGGCCGGCAGCAGCCTCCCTGGCTGGGAGCTCAGGGAGCTGGACAGGACAGGACCGCGAGCCATAGTTTGCCCACCCCTGACAGAGTGTTAGTGTTCTTAGGGATTGGCTTGTTTTGGCCTTGTTCTGAAATGAGATTAGCTTGATTTTTGCCTTAGTGTGAAAGTCAGGGTGATTATTTACCCTGTGAAAGTTGGCAGCTTTGCTTGTAATTTGTAGGGAACTATGCAGATAAGAAGCCACTTTGGGAAATTGGGAAAGGGAAATGGTATTTACAGTCCTTTCATTGACAGGATATGAAGAAACAGACAGTTGGATTGGATCTCACAACACATCCTCATCATCAGTGAGCACAGCTGCAAAGGCGAACATTCGATGCTTAATTTTCAGAGCAGAAGGAAAACTAAGGTAGGTTTTTTCAAGTTAATGGACCTTGCACTCATAACTCCCTAATGCACTTCTAAAAATCCAAGCCTTACTTACTATAGAAGATGCTTCTACAGCCCAGGAAATTGGCCTTCATTCTGCAGACCTTTGCACTGTGCACATCAGGAAGTGCAATACTGCTGCATTCCCACAGCAAGAGTGAGCAGAAGCTATGCATTGGCAGAAATGAGTTAAGAGTTAAGCTTGTGCAATGAACTGAAGTAAGCTTCAAGCCCCTTGTATGCTCTCTCACATATTCACAAAGGCAGAGTAAAAAAATGAAACAGGTAGGTGAAGAATGGTCTTAACTGGATCTTGTTACGAGAGGAATGACTTTGTAGCTGCACAATAATGCTCTGTAGTGTATTCTTGCAATCCCCTCTATTCCTTGTCCTCCTCCTCATTTTATACATTGTGCTACACTCAGTACTTGTCCTGTGCGAGATCAAGACCTGTATAAGAAAAATGTCTGAACAGTATGTCTTGTAAACAGTTTGACGGATGTCAGAGAAGAAGAAAGTATCTCACAGGTCAGTGAGAATTCTACTGCATAACCCCAAGCAAAAAATGAAGTTCAATGTCTCACGTTGGAGACTTAAGTTAAAAGTGCCTCCTTACACCTTTACATTTACTTCTTATCTGTGTGTGTGGTCACCTGGTATTTCCCATGCCTCTGGAGGTTGCTAGCCATGACTGCAACACTTCTCATGGGAAAGGACCCTTTTATTCATGCCCTTTGCCTGAGAATCCCAAGCAGGGAATTCTTCAGACATATTTTATTTGGAGGTTGAAAGAACATTACTTACCTTACAGCAACTGTGGTTCTTAGAGATGTTGTACTCAGTGTGGATCTCGCTGAAGACGCACGAGCCTCATCTGTGTGAGACTGGACATTTGTAAAGTGGTGTCCACTGGGGCTGTGTACATGCTCTTTGCCTCCTCATGCTCTGGTGTGAGGGCATAAAGCATGGGGGGTGGCTGTGAGCCTCCCTCTGTTCCTTTGCCATTCGAAGCCTCTGATAGCTGAGGACTCCAAAAAACAAGGATGGAGGGAGTGTTGTGATGCACTCTGACTAGTGCATCTAAAAAAACTAGTTACTGTAAGTTCTTTTTTTGAGCATCTGTCCATGTGGGTGTCTGGCAAGCAGGCTCTCCTCAGGATGGTGGGAGTTAGGAGCATCATTTGAATGAGCCAAACAATTATTAATGACAAGTGGACTTTGAGATAACTGAATGGCAGTCTCACCTGTTTCAGGAGCAGCATTCACCAGGATTTTTGGTATCAGTTTCCTAACTGGATCCAAACCATTTGGGGCTGCTCATATGAAAAATCTTTTCCACTTCGAGAAGTAAATCTTCCTGGTGGAGGATTTTCTGCTCTGCATGAGAATCTTTTGAACCTGTATGGAGCAGTCTCTGTCTTCACTGCTCAAGCAGCCAATATCTAAAGCCATCAGTCATAACGACTATGGGTACAGGTACAAGATCTGATTGTGGTTCTCAGATATTGTATCTGGCAAGCCAGGTCTGACATCCAAAACTGGCTTGGCCAGTAAAGGGCTATTAGAATGTCCACAGCCTTGTCCTGATGGTGGTTAGCATCCTGGGGATCAGGGGAATTGGTGATGGAATATGAAGTCTAAAATAGACTCCTTCAGTGACTGCTTGTGCTTGGTCACTGCATGCCTGCTTACAAAGTCTTCAGAGTTGTTGACCCCTGGAAAGTGTAGCGCCAGCAGGGCTAATCTGTGTTGATGGGATCTAACACTGAACAATTAGATCACTTCCACAACATTCTCCATTTTATAAAATGGTCCTATAAACATGTAATAATGTAAGCATTATTTCCCAACAAGCCACAATGGAAAGTTGAGTTTACCAGAAGTTTCAGCCAATTTGGAATGGATTTATTTAGAAAAACATTCAGCTACCATTTAAAGGCCATTGTGGAACACCGTAAGTCAGCAGAGAGCTAGTGTTCCTTGGAGAGCCTCCCTGACCAAAAAACCCCCCCCAAAAACCCACCTTTCAGTCCCTCTTGCTACATCATAATAAAAACAAAAAGGATTTCACATCTCAGCTCCCAGTATAATGAACAGCTTTGGTCCTGTTCAGAACAGATTGCATTCAGGATGCAAGGTCAATTCTGATACATAATCCACTAATGCATTATACAAAATATCTGATGTTTGAAGTATAAGTAACAAGGAACCATTTAACAAATATTTGGAACTTCATCAAGATGTTTAAAATATTTATATTATAATATTGAGGAGCTTGCTTAAGTTATATAACGTTTATAGTCCAAGGTATTTTTCATATCGCACCATCAGTTTAAAAACAGTTTAAATGTGCCAGATATTTAAATGAACAACAAATGCTACAAAGGGTAAACAACATGGTTCTATTAAAAACTGTCTTCAACCATGGCACTCAGTGACAGCAATACAATATTTTCTTGGCAAAGCAACTAAAAAAATAGGCCATAAATTAATTTATAGTCTAGTATTCTAATACATTTTTGTAATCATAACATACTTTATATAAACTCTTTCCTGAGATACTTTGGATAGTATAATTTTGTTGTATTATTGGATGCATTATCTTTGATGATTCACTTTAAAACACCTGTACAATATTTTTGTGTGTAAGACACTATCAATAACACATAAAAAGTAGTAAATGCAAATATATAGCAATGGAACAGCTCTTATAAATGTTGCACTTTTAACCGTGTTAACCATGTTTGCCTCCTTTGGGAAAAAAATGAAGTTACATCTAAGAATCTACAAAATGCAAAAAGGCATTTCAGGAATGCAAGGGGTTGGAGTATTAGATAAATGACACAAAGAAAAAGTCGTAATTCTTATTGGCTAGGTATTGTCTTCAAAAGCAATTGGACATGTTGTAATCAGTTCACAGCGTAATAAATAGTTTTACTAATCTGTTTTGGAAGAACAAATGTCTTTTAGGGTTTCAAGCTCCTCTATAAGTTTCTTGTTCTGAACTTCTAGCACTGCAACACGACTCTCCAGACATTTTATGTATTCTTTCTTCCGACGTCGACATTCTTTAGCAGCTTCCCTGCAAAAAGCAGAAGTAAAGAGTGCAAACAAAAATGCCATTTGCAGCTATTAGAAAATGCAGATTGAAGAAAGCTCAGCATAGTATGGAGACCATGACAGCATTCCAAATTTTGGAACAATTTCCCAAATCAGTCTGAAAACATTAAGTAAAAATGGGTTTACAAGGGTCACAAGTGTCCCTTCCTCAAATTAACATGGCAATCTGTAGAATTGCTTCATCTCATGACTTGATTAAAGTTCATAGTAAACAAGGTCCAAGTCAAAGACAGTTATTCTGCTTTATGGCAATAAAGATCTTTGAGGGCCTTGAGTTCCTCAATCAGTGTCTTGTTTTGGTTTTCAAGCACAGCCACACGATTTTCAAGACATTTGACATACTCCTTCTTCTTTCTGCGACACTCTCGAGCAGCTTCCCTAGAACCAACACAAGGCAAATAACTACAGGAACAGCCACAACACGGCAAAGACCGGATAAGTGAAATTACCTGAAATCCCTACAATTCCACAATAAATCAATCATGCGTCAGACAGAAAGCTAAGCAATAATTGTAGACAACTGCATGATTAAACAGCAACTTAAGACAACAGGAACAGCTTGTTAATTAATATAGTTTGCTCAGCTTCTACAGTATGATGAATGAACTTTTACTCACGTGAACCAAGACATACACAGTGGGGACAATAATCAGATGTTAAATGAACTGCCTTCAACTGCACTGTTATGATTAAATTACTGCTTTCATTTCTGAAAATAGCAATTTTTTTTTGTTCCCCTCACATCCTATTCTGATGTGCTTATGCAGATATTTAGGGCATCTTATTCTGCAATCAAAAAGTCTAACTCCAAAAATGTTACAGAATTACCTTTCAGAACATTTAATGTAGCAGCATGAGATTAAATGCTCAGTATCAATTTAATGTAACCTTGACCTTACATTTGCAAAAACTATGGGTTAGGATTAGTTATAGTTCAACATGACCATAAATGTTTTCTTTAAAAACATTCACTTGCACTCATACAATCCTGATTCTTTTATGCAAAGACAACTACCCATTTCACAAATCTATTCAAAATTCTGTTACATAAAAGTTAAGCAGTTTGGGAAGGATTTTCAAAAGTACTTAAGTGAGTTAGCATCCAACTTCATTAGGTATTTAAGCACTTTTGAAAATCCCACCCCTTAATATTTATTGGGATGATGTTATAAATTGTCATCATATATTAGGAAAAATATATTAAGAAAAATGCTTTCCTGCATGCTCTGAAAAAGCTATTTCAGAAACTGAAGAAGAAAGAATTAAAAAGAAAAGGAAGCAGTATGAAAACACAATAATCCTCACGAGTAATTGAAGACAGGCAAGAGAGCAACACAATATCATGAATGCAATGAAAAAGGATGCAGCGATTCAGTAATTTAGAGATTTACATAGGGGGCTATTTCTTCCTGCTAAATGCATGCATCTAAGTTCCACTGAAGTCAGCAGCAGGTATGCACATGCATAGATAAGAAAACACCACCATTATAGAAGTCAGAGTAATGAATGAAGAAAGCAAGATCATTTAGCTTATTCTGCACACCAAAGTACATCCCAAGAAATTAAAAACCATCCAAACTGACCCAGTGCGTCAACTGTCACACCTAAAGCTACCAAAATCAAAATTATCCTATGGCAGTTTTATTTATTTTGCAAAAAACATCTTCCTCACAGCATATCATGTAACAGTCTGCAAAAATCATTTCAGAGTACAATAAAAGTTTCTTTTACAGTACACACTGGATAGATACTTCATTGCACACTCACCATATCTTAAAAAAAACAAACCACAAAGGAGATAATGTAATTTGTGTTACAGAGAAAATAACTGATTTTAATCATATAAATATGTCTCATCCTGTAGGATTTAAATTTTTGATATATATTTGGGATAAAGGTTTTGAAAACAATAAAGATATCTGAGTTTCAGACAGCAATAATTTTATGCTTCCTTCCAAAAGGAGCAAGCAACTGTAACCCACCTGCTTTATACTTACAGTTGCCAACCCTCCAAGATTGTCCTGGAGCCTCCACGAATTAAAGATTAATCTTTAACTAAAGATTATGTTATGTGAGGAAACCTTAAGGCAGCGTTTCCCAAACTGTGTTCCACAGAACACTGGTGTTCCACACAATGTGAGTATGTGTTCAGTGAAAGAATCGTAATTTAAAAAAAGGGTCTTTAAATTTTTTTAAAATTTGGCATATCTGAAGCCTAGTTTACAACTCTTTTTGAATGACTACATTTATAAAATAAAATATATTTGAGCATAAATAACACATTTTTTTATTTGAAAACCAAACAACTACAAAATAATGTAAGTGTTCCGTAAATATATACCAGGCTAAAAAGAGTTCCGTGACCAAAAAAGTTAGGGAAACACAGCCTTAAGGAATACATCCAACATAAATTAGCAACCTTATTTATACTGCATCATCTGACCTTGTTTGTGTCAAAGAAGAAGAGAGAAGAAGTGGAGGGGAGACATGGAATTTAGTTAGAATACTCTGTGTATATGTACAGAGTATGGTGCAAGGAGACTTAGTTAGAAGGGCCCAGAAACATTCAGAAATCGGGTGTGGCAGTTACTTAGACATGCTCATTAGGTTTTTTTGAAGCTGTATATGAAGTTTTCATTGTGGGCAATCTGCCTGGCCTGACGGGTCACCACTCTCTGAGAGCTGAACCAATGAAAGTGCACTGGGGAAGAACAGAACTGAGAGATGTATCTGCTAGGGTTACTTGCAATCCCTTTGTTGCCAGGCGCCTTCCGAGGGGTTGTAAGTCCCTGTGGCCGCTGAATTGACTACTTCCGCATTCGGTGGCTTTTCAGCAGACATACCGAGCCCTGTTGGGAGCGATCGGCATGTCCTCCGAAAAGCTGCGGAATGCGGAAGTAATCAATTCGGAGGTTTTTCGGCTAACATACATGGTCACGCCAAGAAGCCACTTCTAAAAAAAGGGTCGTGGTTCTCGGAAGTTTGAGAACCGCTGTGCTAGAGGGCTGGGTCCCAATACCTGTATCATTCTGGATACAGGCTGTCCTGTTGCACTTTATATGATTTTATGAAAATATGCTGATGAGGGTGAATATAATGTAACTAAAATATGCTTTATGCAAATGGTGTTTTGTAAAGTATCATTACAAAGTTTATAATTTACTGAGTGTCGTTATTTTATTTGTATAAATGTATTGCTTTTGTATTTGAAAGTAGTAATATAAAATATAACTTTGAGAGCCTATTGTAATTATGCAAAGTGTGGGCCATTAATGGTGGTTTGGAATTTTGATGGCGTTCAGTAACCAGGACAGTTGACTGTGGATGGCTCTGTTTTAGGCAGATCTTTCTGTGAGTTAGGCTGGGAGGAATAAAGGCTTGGAGATTTACAGGAATGTGACCATGTCACCTGGCACTAAAATTCATTTTAAACTTGGTGCTTTTTTATTTAGAAGTGAGGGTGGGACTCAGAAAAACAAAAGATTTTCGCCTTGTGCCACAGCCATACAAGGAGGTAGACCAGAACAAAGGGGGCTGCAATCATGAGAAATCCCCTAGCTACCACCTGAGCTGAACAAAAGCTGTAACAGGGGACAGAATTGTGCCCAGAACAGGAAGGCATCTAGTCTGTGAAAGAAACTTATTGAAACATCTCTGAGGGTGAGATTTTATCAGTATTCAGTTTTAATACTCCATTAGATATAGATTTGCATCTTTATTTTATTTTACTTGGTAATTCATTTTGTTCTGTCTGTTACTACTTGGAACCACTTAAATATTACTTTCTGTATTTAATAAAATCACTTTTAACTTATTAATTAATCTGAAGTATGTATTAGTACTTGTGGGGAGGGGCAAACAGCTGTGCATCTCTCTCTATCAGTGAACAACCTATGAGTTTACCTTGTATAAGCTTTATACAGGGTAAAACAAATTTACTTGGGGTTTAGACCCCATTGGGAGTTGAGCATCTAAGTGTTAAAGAAACAAACACTTCTTAACCTATTTTCTATTAAGCCTACAGCTGTTAGGGGACGTGGTTTAGACCTGGGCCTGGGTTTGCAGCAGGATAGCGGGTCTGGCTCAAACTAGGCAGGTCTCTGGAGTCCCAAACTGTCAGGGCAAAAAAGCTGGGGCAACAGTAGTCTTGGCACATCAGCTGCCAACCCCAAGGGGGTTTCTGTAATCCAGCCTGTCACACAGGCTATGGGTTTCTTTTTCACTAGCAACTTAGAAGACCTATTCCAAGGGCTGCATGCTTCTAATCATGGAGATGTCCAGACTGCCTATCTGCTGACAGGGTTCTGAAATATTTGAAAGGACTGAGATGCAGCCATTCTTCCCAGGTTCTGAAGAGTCCAGGTGACACATATTATGTATTATGACTACACTATAAAAAAAACCGGTTACTCACCTTCTTGTAACTGTTCGAGATGTGTTGTTCATGTCCATTCCAATCAGGTGTGTGCATGCCGCGTGCACAGTTACCGGAAACTTTTCCCCCAGCAGCTCCCGTCAGGTTGACTGTGGAGACCCATGGAGTGGCGCCTTCATGGCGCTCAATATATGACCCTGCTGACCCGACTCCTCCTCAGTTCCTTCTTGCTGGATACTCTGACAGAGGGATAGGTGGGTGGGTACTGGAACGGATGTAAACAACACATCTCAAAGAACAACAGTTACAAGAAGGTGAGTAACCGTTTTTCCTCTTTGAGTGCTTGTTCATGTTGAAGTCAAGGAATTGCTGACTGGAGCACCGCTCTGCCGAAAACTGCATCATCTCTAGCATACTGTGTGATGGCACAGTAAGAGGTGAACGTATGCACTGAGGATCGAGTAGCTGCCATGCAGATTTCCTGTATCAGGACCTGGACCAGAAAACACAGCTAACGAGGCCTGTGCCCTTGTGGAATGAGCCTTAAGAGATGGATCTGGGACTTTGGCTAGCTCATAACATGTACTGATACAGGTCGTGATCCAGGAAGACAATCTTTGAGATGAGATCAAGAGTCCTCTGATGGGGTCTGCCACTGCTGCAAACAACTGGTTCGACCTCCTGAACAGCTTTGTGTGCTCAATGTAAAGTGCTAAAGCTTGCCAAACATCCAGTGAGTGCAGCCTTTGCTCTTGGGTACTGTTGTGTAGCTTGGGATAGAAGACAGGTAAAAAAATGTCTTGGCTAGTATGGAATTATGACACCACCTTAGGGAGAAAGGTCGGGTGACGTCTGAGTTGTACCTTGAAGACTGCGTAGGGTGGGCCAGAGGTAAGTGCCTTTAACTCTGACACCCTCCTGGCTGATGTGATGGCGACCAGGACAGCTACCTTCCATGACAGGTAGAGAAGGGAGCAAGTCACCAGTGATTTGAATGGGGGTCCCATTCATCTGGAGAGGACTAGTTTAAGGTCCCAAACAGAAGAGTCTGTCTAACCCAAGTATATAGCTGTTCCAAGCCCTTAAGAAAACATCCTACCATAGAATTAGAAAATATGGAGCGTTCAGACATGCCCGGATGGAAGGCCGAGTTGGCAGCAAGGTGTACCTTGGTGGATGATGCTGCCAGGTCTTGTTGGTTGAGGTGCAGAAGGTACTCTAGGATGAGTGGTATAGATGCCTGGATGCAGGAGCGTGATGTTGCGCACACTAGCAAGTGAACCTTTTCCACTTGGCCATATAAGCGGCCCCAGTGAATGTCTTTTTGCTACTGAGCAGGACCTTTCTTACTGGTTCCGAGACAAGAGCTCCATTGGGTTTAGCCATGAAGCCTCCAAGCCATGAAAGAGAGGGACTGGAGATCCGGGTGGTGAAGGTGACCGTGGTCCTGCGTGATCAGATTGGGGTAGAGTCAGGGATGAATGTAACTTAAAGGACTTACCGGTACTCCAGAGTCCTGGGGAGAGGGAGGGGCCTCAACCAGAAGAGGCAAGGTCTTTAAATCCCTTGACCCTTTAAAGCAGGATTTAAAGGGCCTGGGGCTCGGGCTCTGGTAGCAGCAGTTGGGAGCCCTGGGCCTTTTAAATCACCCCCTGAGCTTCCAGCTGCAGAGGTGGCTGGGAGTCCTGGGGCTCTAGTTGCCACTACTGCAGTGAAGCCCCAGCCCGGGGTCCCGGCTGCTGCCACAAATCCCAGGGCTCCAGCAGCAGGGCTCTGACGGTGATTTAAAGGGCCCAGGGTGGTAGAGGCAGCAGGAGCCCCAGACCCTTTAATAGCATTTGAGCCCTGCTGCCGGAGCTCTGGGGAGCGATTGGTGGGGCTCCGGTGGTGATTTAAAAGGCCTGGGGCTCTGGCTGTTGCTACCCTCTGGGGCCCTTTAAATCATTCTTGGAGTCCTGTTGCTGGAGCCCTGGGGTAGTGCCAGTGGAGCTCCAGCAGCTATTTAAAGGGCCCTGGGTGGTAGAGGCAGTGGGACACCTGAACCCTTTAAATAGCTGCGGAGCCCTGCTACCCCAGGGCTCCAGCAGCGGGGCTCTGGCGGCAGTTTAAACAGCCTGGGGCTGGGAGCCCCAGGTCCTTTAAATTGCCGCCTGGGGAAGCTGGTCCGCCCCAGTATGGTGCACTGGCTCTTGGTTTAGTTTCACCTCTGGGAAGAGTGGTAACATGATGGGAGTGTCTACTGACAGCTCCAGAAGCACAGAGTACCAATGCTGGTGGGGCCACACTGGGGCCAGCAGAATTACTACAGCTCTGTCTCTGCGGATTTTCAGCAGTACTCTGTGCACAAGGGGAATGGTGGAAAGGTATATATGAGATGGTTTCCCTAAGGGAGCAGGAACGCATCCGAGATTGAACCCGGCTGTGTTTCTGAAAGGAGCAGAACACTGGGCACCTCCGTTTGCTCCAGCTGGCAAACAGACAGACCTGGGGAAACCCTCACTTTTGGAAGATGGAATATATGACATCCAGATGGATGGCCCACTCATGATTGTGAAACGATCTGCTAAGGTTGTCTGCTAGTTTATTCTGCACACCTGGAAGACAGAATACCTCCAGGTGAATGGAGTGGGCTATGCAGAATTTTCATAGCTGAAGGGCCTCCCAACATGGGGGGGGAAGAGCAGGGTCCACCTTGCTTGTTGATGTAAAACATGGCTGTGGTGTTCTCTGTCATTACCCACATACACTGGTCTTGGAGCCAGGATAGGAAGGTTTGCCATGCTAGCCATATTGTTCTGAGCCCTCTGATATTAATATGCAGGGAGAGCTCATCCTGTCACCATAATTTCTCGTGTCTGGAGGAAATCCTGCACGTATTGGCTTGGTGAGCCTCCCCCAGACATTTTAAACAAGCATCGTGGGGATCGCCCATTGCCACGGGCTTATTGCTGGACTTGCAGGGCTTGAACTCTGGGGATCAAGGCATGCCCTGAGGTCCCCAAGGGGGAAAGAACAAGATGGAGGGGAATCTTCCCATTCCTAACAGAACTGCTAGTAACTAATAAAACTAGAACAACTCTAAACTACTAAGGTAAACTACACTATAAAGCTAGTGGAAGCAAGTAGAAGTGGTAAGCAAGCAACTCGCAGTTCCGAGAACCATCACAGGTGGTAAAAAGGAAGGAGGGGCCAGGTCGGCAGGTTCATATATTGAGTGCCATAAAGGCGCCACTCCAGGGGGCTTCACAGCTGACCCGACAGTAACTGCTGAGGGAAAATTGTTTGGCAACATACACACCTGATTAGAATGAACGTGAACAAGCACTTGAAGAAAAAAACAGAGAAATCATCTATGAAAGAGGATCAGAGGGAAATGTGTTTATACATGTATACTAAAGAATAGAACTGTAAATGTAATGTTCAAATCTTATATTTAGACACATTTAATAGCAGCAAAGGGGTGGATGATCGCTGGGGCTTTTTGGCTCCTGGAGAAGTGTAGGTAATGTAACTATGTGATAAATACACTAGCTTGATACTTCTACAAAATATGACTGGCAATGAAAAAGTTAACATTTATATTTAAATTGTCAAAATTATATTTCAGTGTTAAAAGTCAATGGGGATGAGTCGGGCCTTTGATTTGAAAATTATTGTTTCAGGCTCTTTGTAAACTCGGGAAGACAACACTGCGTTGATTTCTCATCTGTTAACCTTGAAACTGATTTTCACAGTCATGAAGGCTAGAAATTATTTTTTCAATAAAAGCTTAGATTTACTAACACATTTTTGCAGGAAAGGGTGTTCATGACTCAGTGGAAGGAAAGCTACTTATGGTTTAGGCAGTTATTGGCCAATATACATCAGTGCTGTGTAGGTACACACTTGCTGGTGATGTGGTTTAACAGCTAAGAATGTTCTGCTCTCCCTCCATCACATCGAGGGCCACGTGACCTAAAGAGTAAGAATTTATTATAGTACTTTCCTTTGAAGAAGATTAATTGTAGCTGACATTTGCCCTTTGCAGCAATGACTAATAATTATATTATATTTACATACTCTTACCTATTTTTCATAAGTCTCAGTTCCCTTTTGCGTGTTGCCTCTTCTGCTAGCTGCTGAGGGCTGTGCAAAGTTCCTGGTGAGGCTGCCATTACCACTCCTTGAGGCAAGGCTGTGGTGGGAGTTCGGATCTGGTAAGTTGGCATGTCTCCAGTGGCAGCTGTATTAAAGAAGAACATTTTTTACTTTATATAAACTTACCTGTCAAAATCTAACTGAAACAGCAGACGTCTGTTGACACGTTAATCAGGATCTCTATTACATCAAACGTCGTAGGCTTGTGATGTGATGACACAAAAGCTAACATACAACTAAGACATTCTTCTGTCTACTTTGTAACCCATTAGTTACACAACACATTTTAAAAGTAATTTTGTGTTTTTAACTTGGAACGAGTCCCTTTCTGATGCTCTCTTTTTGTTGTCTTAGTTTCTCTAATTTTTTATTCATTTCTAAGATGTTCTTTTGCTACTTTTATGACAAAGGCAATCTTTAAAATGTCATTAAAGCTGGGTAAGTCTTAATGTATGTGGCATGTCTAACACTTAAAATTTATATACATTTAAATGTTGAGTGTCTCATACTTAAAAATAAGAGCAAGTTATTGCTCTTGTTAAGTTTAATTTGTTTTCTATATCATTGCAGACCAAAGATCATAACTTTCCCTCATCACAGCAGATGAATACAGAAGATCAAATTTCAGGTGCTATCACATCATCTCATTAAATTTTGTACTGCATTTCTTTTAAAAAAAAAAGTAACTCCATATACAAATAATGGAACAGTCAGTGAAATTCAGAAATGAGTTAAAAACTAAACAAAAGGTAAAACTCCCATCAACACTCCACTTTTCTGAGGGGGAGAGACAGAAAGAGAGACAGGTTGGGAAGATAGGGAAATCAATAATATGGAGGAAAATATAGAAAAAACTAAATGAATAAATAATTACCCTTCTTATAGGCTTCTTCCACATCTTTTCACACCAGTGGATCTTCTAAGGCAGTACTCAGAAATTGTGAAATGGGAGAAAAATAGATTTAAAATAATAGACTCCTCGGAAGACCACACCAAAAATTAACTGGACATAGGTCACATTCAAGCAAGAGAGGATGGCCTTGTAGGTCAGGCGCTGGACAGATTGGCATTCAAGAGATCTGGGTTCAACACTGGTCTCCCTGTGTGACCAACGGCAAGTCACTTGGCTCCTCATTTGTCAAGGTACTTAAACACATGGATTTTGTTTCGGTTAACCATTTCTCAAATGGAGTAATAATATTTCTGTGGTCCTACACTATATTTGTCATGTCTATTTAGACTGTAAACTCTTTAGGGCAGGGACTGTCTTTCCCTGGGTGCATCTTCATTAGGAAAAAGGTGTCATCTTAGCTTGAGTTAACTAGCACAAGCAGGGGTGAAAGGAAGGCGGTACGAGCCAGTACAGCGTACTGGTAAAAAGTGGCCGCCTGTACCAGCCCCTACCACCTTACTTTAAAGCGCTGCTGAGGCAGCGTTTTAAAAAACTCTGGAGCGGCAGCACTGTAACATCGCTGCTCTTCTTGCGTCCCCCCTCCATCAGCAGCCCTGCCAGGTCCCTACTGGCAGTGCCGCTGACAGGGGTGGGGAAGGGGCAGGGACGTTAAAGTGCTGCCACAGCAATGCTTTAAGCCGGGTTCTTTAAAGCGCTGCTGTGGCAAAAGGACCGTGCTAACATCCCTTCCCCTTTTACCCTCTCACTGACGGGGGGGGGGGGGGGGGGGGGGGGGGGGGGGGGAGAAGAAGCACCCCGAGGCCGGAGCCCCAGGCAATGTGGGCGGGCTGGCAGGGGGATGCTGATCTCCCCCATCCCCTCCCCTTCCATGGGGGGAGGGGGTAAAGTTGCCCCACATACTGGTAAGAGAGAAATTTTACTTTCATCCCTGAGTATGAGTCAAAATCCTAGTGACGACAAGAACGTTTGTAAATTTTTATTTGAATTTGCAGGGAACCCTAGGTTTCCCCATAGTCTTTAAGATCACCTATTAACTCCTGTGTAAACTACAAACTGCCTTTTATTTTACCAGGATTTTAACTCATGTTAGCTAACACAAGATAAAAACACCTTTTTTTCCTCTAGTGAACACACTGCCCCTAAGTATATATACAGGGCTCTAGCATAACTGAGTTATCTGAGTTGTGACCTCTAGAGGATGCTGCTGTAATTCAAATAAATAATGACAATAATGCCTTGACCAGGTCAGCATAATGTCTTTCCCTACCTAACAAATAGATGCCAGTGAGTTCTAAAAGCATGATGTTAGAGGAAAACAATTGTTTGATCCAGCAAAGCTGGCGATCGGATTATTACACCAAAAGTCAGACAAAGCCTCAACATTTTTTAGTTCACATCACAGTGTAACAGAAGAATGTGATTGTGCAGTACAGTAAATCTCTTCAAAGTACTTTATAACACACTGAATGAAACTACATTTGAGCTGCGATTATTTCTATCTGCAAACCATTTTATATAATGTCTCAAAAATTAGAATTGACCAGAAAGGAAATTGCTATTTTCCTTAAAGACAAGCTGCAAAAAGTAACATAAAGAGACGTACATGTAAAGTATATCCACCTATTTTTCTATTCTTTATTATTATTATTTGTTTAGCATCAAGAGCCTTTGGTGCTATACAGTGCACAATAATAAATATAGTTCCTGTCACCAAAGATATTACAGTCTAAAAGGCAGACACAGAGGATGGGACACATTGGGAAATCCAGAAGATGAAGTGGCTTTATTTGGTTTGGGATGGTGGTGGTGGTTCTGTTTTAATTATAAATGAGAAACATGCTTCTTGTAAGACTCAGAAAAAATGGGTTTTTAGGAGGCACATGTGCAGACAGGATTACAGTTGGGAAGTTGGCATAAGCAGCATTATCTACTACTCCTAAGGTAATATAGAAAAATGCACAGAGCCACTAAGGGAGAAAGGAAATTGTGTATTGAGACTGGAATCAATGTCAGCGTGAAATGGTTAAGAGGGGACAAGAGGCAAGGTTTAAGATTTAGATAGGGATGGAGTTATGAAAAGCTTTGATGGGAAGGTTGAAATGTTTAGAAATGCTGATGTTTGGTACCATTCTAACCTATGTGAAAAGTGCCCAGATTCCCTAGTGATAGATGCTTTACAGATACTTAAAATAACTAATAAAATAACAATGATCCATTAAACATTAGAAGAGTGGAAAGCCTCAAAATAAAAAAGATCATTCAGTTTATTATTTACTTTAAACTAATCTGGTTTTGTCTTTCTAGTTCTCCTGAGGTAGATTCACCAGCTCCTGCTCTATATGATGCTCCACCATGTATTCTATTGGTGACTTCCATGGCAGGTATGATATCACCATGACTGAGAAAGTCAAAGCATCATATTGAATAGGAGTTAGTGAAACTATTTCAACAACCTAAAAGACAAAAGTAGTAATATAATCTGATTAATGCAGATGAACCCCTTCAAACATATGAAACCCCACTGTCTTTAATGGTACTCTATGAAAGTGTAGGAATTTAGTATACCATATGAATCAGACTGCAGGATTTTATTAGAGAGGAAGAATTACAGCCACAGTGATCTTTTTCTTCCTGAACAAAGTCCCAGAAAAATGTGATTCACAATAATGAGCTCAATTCTCTTATCTTAAGGAAATAAGTAATATTCATTATGACTTTATAAAGAAACTTAATGTAGATTGTTATTGTAAATTCCTTTCACAAGACCAACCAAACTCAAATCAAACACGAAGGTCTGTGGTACATATTGGTAACAGCCAAAGAGTGGAAATCAGGATAGTCCTATGGCTGAACCATGATCTCACTGCATTTCCCCAGGCAAGTCACTTTCTCCTTAAGATTAAGTAAAATTAGTTAAGCAAACTGAGTAAAAAGCAATCACTGAAAGCATTGGGCTATATCTAAGTTAAGGCACATAATTTACAAAATGACTAAATTACTAAAAAAATCCCACCAAAGCAACATTTTATCTTACCTTGTAAATCAACCTTATCTGGAGGATTTAATAAGACCAACATACTATTAAAAAACCCTTTAAAAACAAGCTGTTGGAAAAAATATTCTCTTGCTGAACACTAGAGAGTAGGCAGAGTCGAGTTCTTATAAAGGCGATGCAGGAAAAAGAATGTGGCAAGCTATATATCCCTCCTCCCTTGTGAGGCATAGCAGTAACTGCTATGATACCTTATTAGAAGCATTTTTAACTTTTCCCTCATAAACTTTCTAGTTAGCTCCTGAACAGTTGTTTGTGTGAACACAAGAACCTAAAGTGTGGACCTATAAAAGATACTTACACTTTTGGAGTAATAAAACAAAGTATATGAAACAGCTTTGCTCAGCTAAGAGCAGAACGTAGACACAGGCTGCAAACGAGTTAACATTATAACTCTGCCGCATTTGATGAAGCAGAAAGGAACTGACTAAATCACAGCATGACTCGGAGCTGACGTCAATGTGTATCTTGTTTGGAGTTTAACTTTTCCAGTTCCCTACTGCAACACGATTCCAGGAAGCCTAATGACGTCAGCCCTTTGAACTCAATTAGCTGAGGAACAGACCATTTTAAACAGAGGAGGAAAAAAACAAGCAGACATTACAACACTCACAACACTACAGCTCTTTCAGATGCATTTGTGCTCCCTATTTTCTTTAGCAATGGCAATGAATAGTAAAGGCTTACTCTATAACTGGAACAGTGCACATCTTTCACTTACAGCTGCACTTCAGTTTTGACAGGCTAAAATAATCTGACATGATAGTTTATTTATTGCTAAACCAAAAAGCAACAGACCAGCTGCACATATCATTTATAAAGAAAAGAGACTGCTGCAATGCAACAACAAAGATACACTAAAGAGTGCTATTAAAATGGTAAATTTACACTAAAATGCCATATTAGCCAATAGGGAATAAAAATAATTGGCACCAATTTGTGCAACCTTGCATTGTAAAATTTAAGAGGTACCCCAACAAGTTCTAAAAACAAATTCCACATACTGCTAACTATGAAATGTTTTCTGGACTTCCAAATAAAGTATAAAACCTGCTATTTAAAGACCCTGCCAAGAGATTCCTACCTGTTTCATCTCCTGTCACAGCCATGATCAGCTTTTGCATATGGGATTCTCTTGTTGCTCTATCACAGCTCAACATGAAATGTTCCAAACTAGCAAGCATGTGCAGGATTACAAGCAGGAACACTGACATCACAATGACCTCACTGGCCTACCTCTGTCATTAACATGCTTTGTCCTGGAACAGCTCACTCAAACTGCAGCCCAAAAAACTGTTTTTGATGATAAAGCATTCTTTCATATTTCTGTAGCCTAGCTTTGGTTTATTCTAATTTACATATTTTCCTAATGTACAAACCACACTCATGACAGATCTACTTGTAAATCAGACTCAAAGACATCCTGACAGCAAAGACTGATGGAAACTATTTAATAATTTTAGTATTGCCAACTCCAAAAATCATGAGTCAGATCCCTAAAAATAGTTCAATTAGACCAAAAATCAAGAGATTTTTTAAAGAAGTGCAAATCATATTTTTTGGTCTGCCTTCTAATTTTTCAACTTTTTTTGCCCACCCCCAACGTGTGTGACAATTATGGAAATGCCAATTTCTACAAATTTATAGTAAGGAGATTTTGTTCCCCTGGCTGGAGCTTTTCCTAGAAGACCCAACTGAGACCAGGGCCCCATTTGCTAGGTATTGTGCAAACACAGGGTAAGACACATTCTCTGCCCCAAAGAGTCTACAATGTAGTGCAAAACATAGTGATGAGTTTGTGGCACGGGAACTCAAACTGGGACTCACCAATCTTGTATCATACGGGACTATCAAACATCCATTAAATGGGAACAATCCTTGCTGAATGGGGAAGGACTCAAAATCATGACCTACAGATGGAAGGCTTTGTAGCTCCTTAGCAATGCCCTGAGCATCCAGTACTTCATAAGTACAAATGTTATACCTTTGAGAATGAGGCTGTTTTCTGGACCTTGTCCTTGCAGAATACAGTGTAGGGCAGTTCCAAGGTAAGTGCCCTAATCTCAGAGACCCTGAAGGCAGATATTATTGCTATGATCATCCATGAGAGAAGGAGGGAACAAGATGCCAAAGGTTCAAAGTGGGAGTCAGTGAGCCCAGACAGCATGCGATTTAAGTCCCATGGAGGGACTGGGTCCCAGGAGTAAGAATAGAGTCACTGCAGAACTTTTAGAAATTAGACTATCACATCATGAGCGAAGACCGACCTGCCTTGGAATGGAGAAATAACAGACAACTGGACCTTGGTAGATGAAACAGACAGACTTTGGAGCTTGAAATGCAGGAGGTAGTTCAGGATTGACTGCAGCGAGGCTTTTTCAGCTTGGTCCAATACCCAGCATGTGAACCACTTCCATTTGGCCAGGTAGGTCGCCCTGGTGGAGAGTTTTCTGCTACTCAGCAGGACTAGTTGGACATGGGCTGAGAATTCCTTCTCCTCCATATTTAACCATGCAGCAGCCAACCCACCAGGTGCAGCGCGGCCAGGCTGGAGTGCAGAAGACTGCCGTGGCTCTGTGACATCAAGTTCGGCTGAAGTAACAACTGTAGCAGGGCATCCACCAAAAGTTCCAGCAGTGGGCCAAACCACTGCTGAAGCAGCCAAGCCAGCACTATGAGGATCACCGTTGCCCTGTCCTGTTTGATTTTCATGAAGGTTCTGTGAATTAATGGCACTGGAGGGAAGGCATATGAGTGCCCACAACCACAGGAGCAGAAAGGCGTCGGACACAGAGCCTCTGTTGATCCCCTGAATTAAGAAGAAAATGTGGCACTTCCTGTTCTGCCTGGATGCTAACAAATCTACTTGGGAAGTCCCCCACGTTTGGAAGATGACACTGACCACCTCCACGTGGAATGACTATTCATGGCAAGATAAGAAAGTCCTGCTAAGATGAACTGCCAATGTGTTCCTGGCCCCAGGGAGGGGTGTGGCTACTAGATGAACGGCATGATGTAAACAGAAGTTCCACAGCTGAAGAGCTTCCTGGCAAAGGGATGACAAATGGGTTCTACCTTGTTTGTTGATGCAGAACATTATAGCAGTTTTGTCTGTCAGGATCAAAACCACCCTGCCCCTCAGATAAGACAGAAAAACTTGGCAGGCCAAGTGAACTCTCTGATGTTAATGTGGGAGGGGTGATTGTGACACGACCAACATCCTTGTGTGCTGAGATTGTCCAGATGGGCTCCCCATCCCAGATTCAAGGCACCGGAGACCAGGGTTACTGAAGGGGATGGGGCCACAAAGAGGAATCCCTCCAGCACCAATACAGGATTTGCCCACCATGCAAGTGATGACAGTATGTGATCTGGTACTCTGACTATGTAGTCTATGTTGTATCTGTTGGGGATGTAGACCAACGCCAGCCACACCTGTAGGGGCTTGAGATGGAGCCGCGCATGCCAGACCATGTAAATGGAGGCTGCCATGTGCCCCAGCAACCTCAGGCGCACATGTGAGCAGTGGTGAGAGGCCCGCACGTACGAGATCAGGTCTGTCATGGCTCAGAGCTGGGTTTCGGGAAGGTAGGCTCTAGCCCGGGTGGAATCAAGGCCTGCCCCAATGAACTCTATATGTTCCACTGGTATCAGAGTTGATTTTTCTTTGTTTATCAATAGACCCAGATCATGCCAGGTGGAACATACCAGGTCGAGGTTCCTCTGCACCTGACCTCGAGATCAACCCTTGACTCGTTGCCGGGTCTTAGCCACATCCAGCATCAAGAGCGGTGTATTCAGTACCAATAGGACCATCAGGTCTTTAGCCACATAGGCCTGAACTGGGACCTATGCCCAGAGACCCCTTCCCCTCCTTGGATGGCACTAGAGAGCTTCTTTTCTTTTGCTGCTTTTTGGGCACTGGTGAGGGGGAACAGTGCTGGGAGGAACCTGGTGCCAATGGAGTGCTCTGACAGACGTCCGATGGGGAAGGCTCCAACACCAGGTGAGGTGCAGCCTCCATGAGGACGCTTTCAGGGCAGATGCCCCACTCTTTCTGGGTTCTGGGACAAAAGTTCTTACAAATCCTGCACGTCTTCTTCATATTGGATTCTCCCAAGCACTTCAAACAGCTGCTGTGGGGGTCACTAAAAGGCATAGGCCTGTTGCATGATGAACACAGTATGAAGCCTGTGGAATGGGGCATGCCCCGCTCTGGGGTGAAGTTCCTGCCAGGACTCTAACTACTAAACTAATACCTAACACTTAACATTTAATAGCTAAATAACCAACTATATACAAAGAAGACAGTCAATGGGCTGTTAGAAAAAACACTAACACTTTTGCAAGACAAGACAAGACAAGGCACTCCGACCAACCACCACAGGCAGTAAGAAGGAACTGAGAGGGGGTAGGACTGGTGTGCCTAATATTCTGATGCATGAAGTGTGGCACTCCAGAGGGCGCCACAGCCAGTCCTACGGATACTGCTAAGGCAAAAATCTCTGACAACTGTGCATGGGGCGCACACACAGCTAGAATGGAATTGACATGAGCAAGCACTCAAAGAAGAATTGTTAATTTCATTTTATTTAATCCAATTACATAGACACTTCCAATCAAACTCAAACTGCAGAAGCTCCACTCCTGCGGTGCTACCATGAAACACTTTCTCACAAGGCCTGGACAAAAGTGTACACATGAGCCAGCAATGTCATCATGCTCTTCCCTCATTACTATATTTCCTTTAAAGTACCGAAACGTTTATTTTCAAATGAGAGTAGCTACCTCTACTGAGCAAACCAACCCATTCTTCTCCTAGCACTAACTTTCTCATTCTCTTTTATTAGTAATTCTCCCACTGATTTAACATCACCAGAATGTGCGCACCAAGAAAAAGCACTTTGTGACAAAATCACTTGTACAAATCTAAAATGTAGTAGATCACAAAATATACCTTGGACAACAACTTGGCTTCCAGGTACAAAAAACTGCTGTGTGCCATCAGGTGTTTGTGCTGCATATTGCACAATGGTAGCACCTGGCTGTGGAGCTCCTGAATTTGTCATTGTTAATGTCTGCAGTCCCTGGACGCCATCAGATGCTGGATTAGAAATCTGGATTGCTCCACCTTGAGCTATGGCAACTAAATACAAAAAGAAAAAACAGATTAGGCAATAGAAACAAATATATACAATATATTATATTTACCACATATGGAAGAATTTTTTTCATCAGATTGGGACTTATGATCATCTCTGTGCTTAAAGAAATCTGCAGAACTAATATTACGGCATGGCATGCTGAATCATATTTTTTTTTTTAAACGGTACCAGTCTCTTATGTGTCATACTCCTGTTTTGTATTATTCACTTTTTGGATCAATCACATGGAGAATGCAAGAATCAGAGAGGTAGTCTGGAAATTGCAGATGTGACAGAGAGTCCTGTGGCACCTTAAAGACTAACTAAAGTATTAGAGCATAAGCTTTCGTGGGCTAGTACCCACTTCATCGGATGCAAGCAGTGGAGAATGCACTACTTCACCCATTTTTTTTTCAGTTTACAATTCAAGCAACTCTAATGCTTCCATAATCATTTCCATATAAGACTGATAACGATAAAGCATCAAGCCCTTGGGGAAATGGAATAAGAAGCTGAGGATAATTATAACATATGCCACAGGAAAAATAACAAGACATTCAAATTTATCCTGACCTTCCATAAGATACAAAATACTGGAGGATCAGGAAGAAAGGAAAGGGTACCCTTCCCTGGAACTCAAAATCTTCCTCCCTTTTTAGGTTAAGATGTCTAGGTTTTGGCCCATTGCAGTTTAAGGTTCTCTATATGAAAAAAGACTGGGAAATTTTGTTTTGAGATACCAAAATGTGAAAATCAGAATCTATTATCAAACATATGTCAAAAATATGTAAGAAAATGTATGTATACATTTTGCCCATATCAGCTTAATTAAACTCTTCCATGTGACTTACAGAATACTCAGCATAATAAATATTTTGTAAAAATCAAAGTCATTAAAGGGGTAAATGCTAATTTCAGCAGACATTCACAAATACTCATTTAAAAACCAGGGACATATTCACTAACTTCTATAATACACACTTAGAAACACCATTTCAGGAGTAACTATTCCCCAGGAAGAAGTAAATGCTCTTTCTATGCAGGTATTTAAACTGCACACATCACCAAAATATTTAAATGTTGTTGTGTGATAGTACATAAAAATCTATGATAAGCATAGCAGTGTCACAGTTTTACTGTGAGGCTCATGTTACTTGGTGTGTTTCTTAAAGTCTCAGCTTCTGGAGTCATACGAATTCAGGAGAATCTCAGCTTTCATTATTTTTGAAAAATATGTTTTTGCCCTTCATGGATGTGGAGAAAAGCTATAAAATGTGAAACCTAAAGTTTCAAAAAAATATAAGATAAAAGATATTTATTATTTTTAAACTTATGATTTTAAACATATTAGACAATTTGAGGGGTCCTGACTTGTGATTTTTGAATGTCTGATGTCAGAAATACAGGATTTTTTCTTTAAAATGCAACAGTGCATTAAGCCTAGCCCACATCAGAGGGCCTTGAATTACTAACAATGGATCTAGACGCAAGATATGCATGCTGGTACTTGAAATGGTTAAAACGTTTGAAAGGTAGGGGTGTTTGTGTTACGGTTTGTTTGCACAAAGCACCAGATATGATAGTACAAGTGCCCCATAGCTAGCTTACAGTGTACAGTAACTCCTCCACTTAACATTGTAGTTATGTTCCCGAAAAATGCGATTTTAAGCGAAACGATGTTAAGAAAATCCAATTTCCCTATAAGAATTAATGTAAATGAGGGGATTAGGTACCAGGGAATTTTTTTTCACCATACAAAAGACTATATTATTTATATATAAAGACTATATTATAATTAATATTAATTATTACATTATTAATAATAATGATATTATTACTATATTATTTATATATTTATTTTTATATATTATATATATATACACACACACACACACACACACAAAGAGTATATGTTTTAAACAAACAATTTAGTACTGGTACACAGTGATGATGATTGTGAAGCTTGGTTGAGGTGGAGGAGTCAGAGGGTGAGATATTTCCCAGGGAATGCCTTACTGCTAAATGATGAAAGAGCAATTGGCTGAGCCCTCAAGGGTTAACTCTCACACACTACAAGGTAGCAGGAAAGGAGGGAGGGCAGACAGAGGGAGAGACACATGCCCTGTGTGTGTGCGAGAGAGAGGGGGAGAGAGAGAGAGATGCACATTTTCCTTAAAGTAAACTGCCTTGTTAATTAGATCAGCAAACTGAGCTGCAGCTGCTGCCAGGGGAAGCTCCCTCCCTCCTGAGCCCTGTCATGTGTCCCTGCTCTATGGAAGATGGGTAAGTGGGGTGCAGGAGCAGAGGGAGGGGAAACCCTGAAAAAATATTAGAATAATAATTAGTGAAGCAGATCTATTTTCCTCCTGACTGGTAAAAGCCAGTGAAGAACTATTAAGCAAAGTACTAATGGAAATAGTTGATGCTTCTTTCATAGAAGCACATCTACCAAACTCATAGAAAAATGCAATAGTTTGCCCAATTCTCAAGAAGTCAACACTCAGCCCTGAAGATCTTTCCAACTACTGTCCCACCTCCAATCTCCTGTTTCCGGGCAAAATAATTTAGAAAATAGTAACCACTAATCTCTAGCAACATGTGACAGCATCCAATCTCTTGGATACCTCCCAATCAGGACTCAGATCAGGACACACCACAATGAGGGCTCTAGTGGCACTAAAATATTATCTCCTGATGGCCATGGACACAGGTAAAATCAGCATGCTTATACTATGGACCTCTCCACACACTTTGATACAATGGACCACAAAGTAGTACTAACACATCTACATGACATAGCAGGAGTAAATGGCCATCAGTATAGACCCCCTATTGTTCCTCTCCAACAGGGCTCAGTGAGTGGAGATAAACAATTGCTCCTCCTCCAAAGGCCGTCATCTGTGAGGTCCCACAGGGATCCATACTATCCCCATTTCTCTTCAATACATAAGATCACTGAGAGAGATAATGAGACATCAGAGGCTTAGTTGCCAATTATGCCAGTGCCACTGAACTCTCTCTCTCATTGTCAACTGATGTAATCACTGCCTCTACTAACATGAAAGAATGTGTACAGGAAATTAGTTCTTGGATGAAGCGCAGCTGGACTGAACTGAAGTGATGCTGGACAGAAAGGGGAAATATTTCCAAAAGCGGAGCAAGATGTTGTCTCCACCTTCCATTGAAGACATGTAGCTCTGAAGCTTTGAAGAACTGTCAGCAATCTTTAATGACAAGATTAACTGAGTCTGCATTCATGAAAGGGTGCGAAGGCATACAGCCCCTCAGCATCCTGTTTGACTCTCTGCTAAGCTTGGTAGCATTAGTTACCAAAAATGACTTTTTTTTAACCTTCAGTTTGCTAGGAACCTTCATCCCTTCCTCCATCCTGCCCACTCTGAAACTGACAAAGGGGAAGTGGCCAGGTATCCTTACACTGTGTCAGTTCCTGGCTGACATAACAGCTCCTTAGGATTGTAGGTGGCTGGAATGAAGTGATAAACTCACTGTGGCTGAGGATCTATGCTCAAAAGCTCAAGACCCAAAGGGAAATAGTTAGGCAATATGGTATATTTTTTATAAAACAACAGTAAATTCCAAATGGTCAAACCTAAAATTTCAACTGCCAGTATTTAGTAGTAACTGACTCTCAACTCTAACTTTTCTTTCACATAACAATTCTGACAATAACAAGAAGCATCTCAAGAAATATTTTGCTATAATTCCCTTAAGCAAAGGTAGATCTAATATATTGAGTTCACTTCAATAAAAAGTGGATGGGATTTGTTTTAAGGTTTTTGTCCTTTTCACATAGAGTGAAGAGCTTTTTCAGATGTAGTTAATGAACTATTAAATTATGGAGTAAGAAAACTGCTTGCAAAAAGATACAGCTTCAAAAACAGAGATCCCAAAATAGACTCATCCTCACATATGAAGGTTGATATCTGCATTCTTCAACAGTGCCTAATATTGAAGCATACTGCTGCAAATATATTTAACAACTACTGTACATGAAATCAGTCTAAAAATGAAGAACGTATTCTAAGCTACCAGCACGATTTCATATTTGAGGGACGAACAGTTTGTAGCAGGATGCTTCTAGATCAGGCTCATGCCAAAACCTTTTAAAAATTAGATTAAATAAGATTTAATTACATTTCTTATTGACTCTGCTAATTCAAGCAGACATTGATGATAAATTTCTTTTGCTTATTGCAAAGTAGATGTCCTACTGAACAAATATTCCAATTAAAATAGAGAAAAATGCCCGCACTACTAGTCAGTACAGTTTTGGCAAATTATAACAAAAGAAAGTGAGATGCAATTTCAAATAAAAAAATTCTTGTTACTAAAATTTGCACTTAATTTCATTTTAAAACATTACATTTTTTAAAGAAACTCACTAAACAGTCACAAAAATTATCAGACTAAAGTTTTAAAGAGTTCTCTCAGATTAGAAACAAGAGTGATTCCTGAGCCCCACATGGGAGGATGGCCATGTGGTGAGTATTTTCTCCAAAGAGTCCCAAAATGAAAATGGAAAAGCATGGAGTAGATTGGGGTAGGCAACCTATGGTACATGTGCCAAAAGCGGCACACAAACTGATTTTCAGTGGCACTCACACTGCCCGGGTCCTGGCCACCAGTCAGGGGGGCTCTGCATTTTAATTAAATTTTAAATGAAGCTTCTTAAATGTTTTAAAAGCCTTATTTACTTTATAAACTATAATCGTTTAGTTATATATTATAGACTTATAGAAAGAGACCTTCTAAAAATGTTAAAATGTATTACTGGCGCACAGAACCTTAAATTAGAGTGCATAAATGAAGATTCGGCACACCACTTCTGAAAGGTTGCCAACCCCTGGAGTAGACTCATGCAAGAATGCCCAGGAGTGCCGCTGACATTCTGAAGCCCAGGACGGGGAGGTCCTGATTAATGAAACTTGGGAGTTCTTCGGGCTTTACAATATGACATCTTAGATCTTAGCCACCAGGAGGAAGACAATGTGACCAGTGAAAACACAGATCCCCAGATTGCCTAGCTGTTGTGTTAAGATGTTTTAACTCCCAGTTCATCACAAACCTGTAGGGCTGAAGATTCATGGTATGTCTGTTACAATGCCCCTCCACAGACCCTGTGGAGTTCCTTTTGTACAACAAAGATGATAAATGCCTCATTGCAACTTCAACCAACCTAACCCAAAACAAATTGACCAGTGATATTTAAGAAGAAAAAATAATTTTGGCATTAATGGTGGCTACATGATTTCTGACATGGGGAATGTAGTTAAGAAAAATAAAAGTTGGAAAACACAACCAAAGGAATTTTTACACAGAAAGATTTATTCTTTGTAGTACTCAGTAATAGTATTTGATGCTAATTCTTTAGGCTAACAGAAATGTTTAACCCTTCACACATAAGGCCCATTTCTGTTTCCATTCAGATCAGCATCCAAATTCATACTGACTGCAACAAAGCAAAAATGAACTATAATTCATATAGAGCTTCTTTTATATGTACTGAAAGTTGCTGCATAGCATAAGTAATTATTGAATTTGTGTTTAATTTCCAAATGCAGATAGTTTTTTCTGGCATTTATTTTCTTTACAGTCTTGGACATATTCAACAACTCTATTGCTTTGTGTTTTGCTGCTTCCATTCCTTCAAGGCTATCCAGGTTTTCCTGAAAAGGCTACATTTTGGAATGAATTCTTCACATTTTTAATGTAACTTCAGTGCTGAGTCTCTTGACAAAACCGTTGTTTGGTCATGACGACCCAATATGAAAAGCTGAATACAATTAATATATACACTCTCCAGTTGAGTGGTACAAGTTGTGGGCAGCTCCTAAAAGGTCCTGAGCACTCCTGTTGCAGTCACTGGGAATTAAGGATCTCAACATCTAGCAGGAGTGACTATGGTGCCCTTACTTTTTAGGCCCAACAGATTTTATATTCTACAGCAGAGTTCTCAACCTTTTTTCTTTCCAAGCCTCCCCCCCCCCCACACTTTCTCCCCCATGCTATGAAAACTCCAAGGCCCACCTGTGCCACAACAACTGGTTTTCTGCATATAAATGCCTGGGCCAGAATTAGGGGATAGCAAGTGGGGCAATTGCCGGGGAACCCATGCCACAGAGGCCCCCGTGAAGCTAAGTTGCTCAGGCTTCAGCCTCAGCCCTAGGTGGCAGGGCTCAGAGACCCGGGCTACAGTCCCATGTGGTGAGGCTTCAGCTTTCTGCTCTGAGCCCCAACAAATCTAACACTGCCACTGTTTGGCAAACCACCTGAAACATGCTTGCAACCCCCACATGGGGCCTCAGACCCCTGGTTGAGAACCACTGTTCTACAGAACCTTAATTTGGTCATCATCATTAGCATCTCTACAACCAGAGTAATAATGAATATGAAGAACAGTAATTAGTGGTTTAGTGTTAAATGTCAATTTTGTTTTCTTAGTGTTGATAAAATCATTTCACCTTTACAAATTATAAAGGATAGGTAGAGGAATTCTAAGAACATTTAAAGAATTAATTTATTTAGAAAGAGTCATTCTATCCTTTCTTAAGTTCCATTGTTAACATTTTAATAGGAGTCCTCTGTTCTCATATACATGCATCAGAAGAAACAGACCTCCTTGCCATTTTCCTGCCATTGTGTAGGAGAAAATACACTGCTGTTTTTAATAAAAACCTTCATTATTTCTACACAAGACAACCTGAGACATAAATAACTCATTGTAACAGTAAATTCTTTGTTTTTAATGCTATAAAAAACTATATATAACAAGGAAAAAGATTAATGGAAATTCAACCTACAGAAATGACTGCAAAATCTAACATTCATAGCGAGGTCTGAAATGTTTAACATGTAAATAAAGCAAAAAAAATCTTTGAGGATTACTGCTATGAAGCTATTTTTTCTACCACTGTTTAGAGAAAAAGGATGAAAAGTTCGAAATTATAGCTTATGGTTAACTCCATACAGAAAATTATTGTTAATGCAACAGGGAGATTGGAAAATCAATCAATCTAAAGTCAGAAAACTGAGAGATAAGATAGAAAGTTCCACTGTACCTTTCTCTCCTACGGTTATCCCTAAATTATGGTCTCTATCTAATTACAAATTATATGTCAATTCATACTGTAAACAATGTTATATTTATACCATGGAGGTCATGGTCATTCTCTGCTTCAGTCCCAGGGACTGTGGGACTCTGGAGCTGGCAGCCAGCGGGGCCCTGGCAGGGTTCCAGCAACAGGAAACAGCAGCGAGAGGGGATCCCCTGCAAGGTTCCAGCGACAGGTGACAGACTCCTGCGGGGGCCCTCCTCAGGGTTGCATCAACGGGCGACAGCCTTGGTCAGGGGCAGGGGGACGCCTCGAGCGAGTGAGTGGGGGTGTGCCGTTTTCTCTTTGGGAAATATGATCATCCTGCAGCTTCCAGCTGCCTTGGGCAGAGGGGGAACCCCACAGGTCCCAGCCACCATGAAGGCAGGGGAAACCATGGAGCTGCAGCAGCAAAAGTCACAGACAGGTCACAGCTTCTGTGAATTTCTGTTTATTGCTCTTGACATGTCCATGACTTTTACTAAAAATAACCACGACAAAATCTTAGCCTTAACCATGAATAATAGGATGAAAACTATAATTTCTACAATGTGATATGTAATGAGTTACCATACAGTACACACATTCTTCAGATGCCTTGATTACTGATACCGGTAGAGATTAAAATACAATGCATACCCTATTTCACACCACATAATTTGATGATATTGATATTTTGCATTAGATTAGCAAAACAGTATTACATTTTTAAGACAAAAAGTGAGTCATAGTCACATACAACTTTGTATTGCACTGTATTAATGTTTTAATCAACATTTTCCAATCAACATGCACATTTAATACAACTTTAAAACAAAATAGTAATGAAAAACAAAAATTTCTTATCGTATACAAGTAAATACCTGCGTATGGAAAAGACAAGAGAGACACCTACATTTCGTCTCTTTTCAGCCAATCCCTGGTTCTTCCATTCTTTAGAGCACAGTACAATTTCAAAATGACCCCAAGTCGGGGAAATTAACAGAAGCTTTGTGGTGCGTGGGGAGGGAGGGAAACAGACCAGAAAAAGTTTTATTTTTGCTAATGTGATATGGCAGAAGATGCATTCTGCAATCCTCTTGGATAAATATAAAGACAAATCTCATTCATTTTTTCCTGGTCCAAATACCTCTCTCCATTTTTCACTCTGCTATTTTTAAATTCAGCAAAAGAGAATAGCAGATTTTTTAAAATTAAATTGCTATACTGTATCTTAGTATACATACTGTATTGCCCTGTGCTAGTCTGATATAGGCTGGTTGGTACTGCCATTGCAGGGATGCCAGAAGATGTTCCTTCTTCCTCTGACTTTTCCTCTTCAATCTTAGGGACACCAGTTGCATCAGAAGATAGTTCATTCAGAATTTTTCTAAAACATAATTTAAACAATTTAATTTAAAGTAAAGATTTAAAATCAATGTCCATAAGAGAAACATTTTAAGGACTGTCTTTTACTGATATTTATACTATGAGTAGCATGTATGCAATGTTGTAGCCGTGTTCGTTCCAGGATATTTGCAAAACAAGGTGGTAGAGGTAATATCTTTTATTGGACCAAGTTCTGAATGGTGATAGAGACAAGCTTCTGTGCATATGCAGAGCTCTTCTTCAGGTGGTAATAGTAGTAATATGAGTAGTATGTGGCAGTTAAGGTAGTTTTAAAAAAGCATAAACTTACCGGTATGAAGGCCTTCTTGAAAGAATCTCTCTGCGTTTTTGAGAATCAATTATACCCTCCGAGTCTGCAGAGTCCTCTGCATTTGCAACTGATGTTACCTATAATTCCAAAATTTCTGAAATTCATCATCTTATATAATACAGATGCTGGTAACAGGGTTGTGACACTACACCCCATATTCTTCATAGAAATATTGTTATGATTATAGCATATCTAAGATATATTTTATGCAAGATGGGTCTTGTGAGATATCATTGGAAAGGTTATGATTTACTGAATATGATTATCATATTTGTATAAATGCATCATTTTTGTACCTGAAGTTAGGAATATTGACTATACATCTGTCCTACAAAAGTGTTAGTGCCTAGGAGGGAATGCCCACCAGACAAAATGCAATCAGTTTGACTGGTTAGCTGGGGACAAGTCAATGAACCATTAGGAGAACAATAGGTCTTTGAAGATGCCCATCTCCCACATTCCTGGGATGCTACAAACAAGGCCTTTATGGCTGCTTTGACAGTGCAGGGTCATGTGATCATATCACCTAGTACTGGACTCCATGATAGAAAACCAGTATTTTTCCATGGGGGAGCGAGAAACCACACTGGAAAGCAAAAGATTCCCAACATATGTAAGTCCGGAAAGTGACATAATGAGCAGTCGTTATTCATTAAATCCCTGCCCAGGAAAACTGCTGTATACATCTTAGAAACAGAGAGGGGGAGAAGCACTGAGCTTCTATTTTCTGTAATTAATAACCTTGTTTAGTTTTCTCTGAAAACAAGTTTGTGGAATTCATAACTAGGGGACAAAAAACCTGTACATATCTTCCTCCACACTGAGGGAGGGAGCAAATTTCATGAGTTTAAGCTGCACAGTTCTCTGTGTAGTGCAAGACAATAAAATTTTGGGTTTACACTCCAAAGGAGGTGTGCACCTGACTGCTGGACAATTCCTCAGTTGAACCCTTCCCATGTATTGCTGATTTCAGTGTCTGTGTCTTTTTGCAGCTGGGTGTGTTCCTACCTATGTGTGTGCTGGAGAAGGCTTGAGGGCCTGGTTCAGCAGGACAGTGTAAGGGAGTCCAGGGTGGTGAAACAGGAGGGCTCAATGATAACCCAGTGTATTAGGTGGCATTACAGGGGCGGGAACAACCCATCACAAGGGTGACTGACTTATAGGCTATGTCTACATTATGAGCTAGGCTATGATTCCCTGCTCATGCACACATACTTGCACTAGCCCTGATTGAGCAAGTACGAGCATAAACAACAGCATAGCCACAGTAACACAAGTAGCGGCAGTGGAGGCACAGCTTAGCTGTGGACACATATTCGGCACATCTAGGCTGTGCCTCCGCTGCCACCACACATGCGACTACAGCCACACTGCCATTTATACTCACACTAGCTTGGTGAGAGCTAGCGCAAGAGTGTGTACACAAGCAGAGGAATCACATTGCTGGCTTTTAGTGTAGATGTAGCCATATTCTGCCCAGGACTACCAGAGCAGGGACTGCTCCAGCCAACTGGCTGGGGACTGCTGCGGGGGGCCACCAGAGCAGTGGCTGGTGTGGCTGTCTCAGGGGCCAGTTGCTTGGGCAGCTTTGGGGTCAGCCACACTGGCCCCTGCAGAAGTCATGGAAAATTACAGAATCTGTGACTTCCACGAGCTCTGTGACAAACACGGAGCCCTACATGTAAATAATTTCCATGTTCAGTGTGGTGGAATCTTGAAATTTGGTACACACATTCATAATAAACTATAGGATTATACCTAAAATTGAATTCTGACATTTCCATCATAGATCATCAAGAGGACACCAATTTGAAACGTACATTAATTTTTTTCTGTGCGGTGATCTCCAGTTTGGAGAAATAAAAGTAATCCAAATTCTATATTTCTAATTTTAGCCAAAAAAAACCCTGTCGGGGTGAACAAGTATACTGCATACATCCATGCTGTTAATCACATCCATTCAAAAACGTAGACTGCTATCATCTAGTAAAATAAAACCATATCTTAAACTGCTATTACAGTATTAACCAATTTCAACTTAATACCAAAGTCAAACTAAATACTAAATGCAGAATGTTATACTAGCACAACTTTAATTTTAACTTCAATGCTAATGCACAATATACATGAAAGGCAAAAGTTAAAGTTGCTGTGGTAACCTCACCACAGCCACAGAAATTAAGTTAGCATCCAGAAATTAAGGAATATATTTAACAACATAAATGATCATCTAGAATACTACATACCACATGTGCACTGGGGTTAGCTTAGTATGCAAACTTTAACTTTAGAAATTTCTTGACTTTTGTGAGTTGACATTTTCACATTTTCTTAGAGTTGCATTAGCATCATTTTTTACATATTAATTTCAGGCTGGGGAATTATAAAGGCAAAAACCTGTACAGCTAAACCACAGTCTATACCCAGCAGACATTATTTTGTGCAAAACTGAAACTGCGATTAACTGAGTAAGGCAAAATACCATTTACATGATTCATTTAACTGCTCAGTCCACAGTTGTGTAGGATATGTGCAAAAGTGGAACTGTGCAGTTATATTAGTTATATGGAAAATAACATATTCACACAGAGAAAACCAAAAGCTACTGTTTTTTGTAGATTACACTATTTTTTAATTATCTGAATTACCTATATACTAACTTGATTCAACAAAATTGAGCTAGAAGTCTGACAGAATCAGACTTGGATACAGTAAAGGTTCCTACCTCTGGAGCCAACATCAGAAAAGATGACTGCTGTACCTATCTCACATAACCTAGGACCCTAACCTAAATGTTCGTGGCACAAAGCAGAACTTGCGTGGATCCGAAAGGTTATGACTTCCTGGAAGATTCTGAAAACCTGTGGCATTAGGGCACCTCATCCCAAGAGTATAAACAGTCAAAGGCCATGACTTCAAAGACCCACAGGTTACTGTAAACAAAAGAAACCTAACATCTCTTTTCCTTTACTGATTTAACTGCAATTCCATTTCTGCTCAAAACCATTTTGCACAGTACGGCACTTGCTAGAATAGTGTGGAACATACACAGTAAAATGAAGCATCCAAATAATTCAAAAACACAGTGAGAGGTATTTCTGCAACTTTGCACAAACCTAATATGAAACGAGACTGCAAAACCCAGCTGGGATGAGCAGAATCAATTTGTGGAGTTTCTGCTCATTTCTCTTACAGAAATCATGAAGGTTGGCAAAGGGAACTTAAAGTTGCCTTAAGGATTCCCCTAGCCTAGGCACAGGGTCACTTCAAGGCAGGCTGGAGGCATGTCAGAGATTCAAGGTGCCGGCACTGCTCCCCTGAAGCCGGCGGCGTGAACCACAGTGGCCCTAGGGCACCCCTCGCGCACAATGCGCTGCTGATGCCAGGGCCGACTCTAGGCTTTTGCCGTCCAAAGGAAAAAAAAAATAGGCCGGAATGCTGGAGGCATGTCAGAGGTCCAAGGGGCAAGGCAGGAACATGGTACTATCCAGCAATAAGGTTGGGCAGAGTGGTCTCCTTGGGGACCCTTACCTGATGTGCACTGAGATATATTAGGACAGTGGTTCTCAATCAGGAGTCCGAAGCTCCCTGGGGGGCCACAAGTGTCATGTTGTCTGCCAAGCAGGGCTAGAATTAGAGTTACTGGGGCTCAGGGCAGAAAACTGAAGCCCCACCGAATGGCGCTGAAGCCCAGGTCCCTTAGCCCTGCCATCCAGGGCTGAAGCCAAAGCCTGAGCAACTTAACTTCACGGGGCGCATGGAGCCAGCTGCAGGTGCCACAGGGCAGCCGCCCCCCAGCGCCGCAGCCAGGGCTGCGGCAGGGCAGCCAGAAGCAGCAGCAGCAGGGCCATAGAGGGCGGGGCGCTGCCGTGTGGGGCCCAGGCCATGTCCCACTCTCCTGGGCTCCGCTCCCACTGGGGCTGCCCTGCCCAAGCTCCTCAGGCCCCTGCCAGGGTGGTCTCCCCAGCTCTGCCCTCCTGGATCCCGGACAGTCTTGGAGGTGAGAGACCCAGCTGGAGGGACTCTAGGCTGAGGCGCAGCCCGGAAGCCGCACTGCTTACCCCGACTCTGCCAGTGCCAGATTGGCTGGAGGTGAGGGGGGAGCGGGCGGAGTCAGCACTGGTGGGGGAGAGCTCGGGGCTGGGACAGCAGGGGGTGTGAGCGGGGGTTCAGCGCTGGGGTGGCAGGGGGTGTGGTTGGGGGAGGGCACTGGTAGAGTATGGGGTGAGAACCCAGGGCTGGGGTGGGAGGCAGCAAAAAAACCCTAGAGCCAGCCCTGTAGGCAATTGCCCTGCTTGCTATCACCTAATGCCGGGCCAGGATTTGATATGCAGAAAATCAGTTGTTGTGGCTCAGGTGGGCTGTGGAGTTTTTATATCATGTTGTTGCGGGGGAGGGGAAGGACTCAGAAAGAAAATGGTTGAGAACCCCTGAACTAGGAGATCTAGCCTCAAGTATGTAGCATACAGCTTCAAAATGTGGAGAAAGTGGCCAAAATCAATACATGTAATTTCTTGGCTCTCTGTACATATAATTGGGGGTTATACTAATGAAAGAGATATACAATTTGCTTGCTCTAATGAGTTCTGTACCTATGGATTTTTTGTAATGATATGATAAAAATACTTAACACTTGCTATTTGGTGAGGGATTACCGAGAGAAGGACCTCATTAGAGAGCAGCCAGAGCTGCTGATTCTACAGGCTTTCACCATATCCATTCCTTCCCAGCTCTCCTCCAGCTCACAGCTCTAGATTGGTGTTTAACTACAAGGCCAAGTTAAAATTCAAGGGCAGGGTGAGTAAAGGCCCTTCAGCCCCTCTTTATTCCACCCTCCTATGAATCTGCTGTAGACACCTGGCAAAATGCAGAGGGAACTGGGTGGAAAAAAGAAACAAACTTCAAAGAATGAGCTGAAATGTAAAACATTCACCACAATAAGGAGCAGTTAAGATCCCTAATTTTGGGCAACAGTTTTTTCACTCAAAAGGCTGTGGTGTCCCAAAATACACCATCTTTGTCACTCTTCATGTTCAATGTCTTGTGAAGCCATGGAGCAGAAGGGAGCAAGAGACTGTGTGCAGGCACAGGCACCATATCATCAATATGTAGTGTGACGGAGTCAGTCCAGAAGGATATAAGAGAGTCCTGGAAGGCAGGTATATTAGTCTCAGGATGTGCAGGTCCCTCTTCCCTGGATAGCCAAACAAAGGCCATTCCAGGCCAATCAAGACATCTGGGGCCAATTAAGAACCTTCTAGAAAGGAGTAGAAACAGCTAGCCTGATTGGGACACCTGAAGCCAATCAGGGACTGGCTGAGACCAGATAAAAACCTCCCAGTTAGTCAGGTGGGCTGTGGGTGTCAGGAGCTATGAGAGGAAGTTGTGCTGTTGGTGAGACTGAGCGGTGGACAACATATCATCCAGAAGGAAGGAGGCCCTGAGGTAAGGGTGAAGTGGAGTTTGAAGAAGCAGGGACTGCTGTGGGGAAGTAGCCCAGGGAATTGTATTGTGTTGTGTGGATAAAAGGTCAGCCATCTTAGCTGATACTATTAGGGTCCCTAGGCTGGAGTCCGGAGTAGAGGGCGGGCCCGGGCTCCCCACTTTTTCCACCTTCCATACTGGCCTGTGATGAAGGTAACTCACTAGGTGGTGACTCTTGCCAATTATACTGAGAAAGGGAGGTCACTCTGGGGCCTAGATGAGTTTCTGAGGCCCCTAAATCTGCCAGGAAGTGCAGGACCCACAAGTACAAACTTGGAGCTTTGTCACAGTAGATAGCATTAAGCTTCTGTAATGAAACCTAGATTATACCATTTCCTCAGTGTCCCAGTGTCTAGTAGAAATAGGATCCTAGGTGAAAGCCAACTGAATAAGGAGGTGTTGCTGACTGGAAGGGGAAAATACTTTAAGGATCTAATGAAATCTATAATTGCTCATATTATGGGGTATACGGCCCTCTAGGGTTTTTGAACCCCTTAAGGACAGAAACACCCTATCTCCCTTTAATAACCATATTCCCAAAGGTAAGGGAAAAAAGGAAGCAACCAGCCAAGGTTAACTGGGCACAAGTGTTTCCTTCCTTCCGCCCTGATTGTGGGAGAAGACAGGGCAGCTGTAGTTGGCACAATACCCGCTCCTGGAGAGTAGTTGGTTCCTATTCCCCTAATAAAAGAGATGGTTGGTGAGAAAGCCAGGGGAAATGCTTCTCTTGCTGGGTGACTTCAAGCCATGGGGCAAATATTTTATTTTTTTATGTTCGTTCTGAACTAAACTGAGTTGAAGAATGGTGATGATAGCAAATGAGAAGGGCTCTCAGATATTTGTTTGCTTTATTGGTAGAGTTAAAGTATGCCGTAAATTACTTTTGAAAGCAGTATTTTCTTTTGAAACTCAAACACTGGTGTGCCTGCCAAAGTGTGGTCCAATCCAAAGCTTGGGCCTTCTACTCCTAATATAACTATAGTCTACTATCTTGGGTTCTTGCCAGGCTTCACACTACATACCCAGTGTCCCAGATAGCAGCAGGGTGAGAAGTTCAGTATTTCACTTTCCACTAGGTAAGAAAATGTACTCCTCCCTCACAGATCCATCCTCACCATGTTTATATGTCTCTTTGTTATCGAACTGGAGCTAAACTTGAAAGCTACTCAGAAGCTTCAGCAAATGCAGCAGGTGGCTGCTTGCCTTTCAAGCAGTCCAGTGAGAACATATTGCTCCTGTGATCTATGTGTTGCCAAATAATTTCTGGGTGAAATTTGAGGTCTCTCAGGTCCTTGATAAGAGAGGTAGGATTCCAGTTATCTAAGAGACCATCTCTCTCTGGAATTAACACTTCTGCTGTCTGTGTCAAGAGTAAAATTTGAGGGAGCTGAGGATAGGATTAGGCAAGGTATTGCCACTCACAGCAAATGCTCCTAAACCTTGTCGCTTTCAGAGTAGTTGTAAGATATTTTTCTCCAGGTTTTTCACTTATGAGAAGCTCTGAAAACTCCTGGTGCTTAGTACTCTGGTCCCCGACCTCTAATTTAAGCAAGATCAGGCTTCTGAAGGTTTGCCAAATATATGCTATTTGTTTTGAAGCCATTTTTAATTTTTATCTATATCATGTAAAGCAAACCCAGATGCAATAATGGATGCTGCTAATAATAAAAAATAAGAAGAGAAGCTGTATTTATAATACTTTTATTTGTATTGCTCTCAATAGAGGCCCCATTATGCCAGACCTTCTACTAATACATTGAAGAGATAATCTATGCACTGAAAAGTTAATAATCCCATTTGAGACAAGATGTGGAAGGAGCAGAACAACCAAATGAGAAACCAAAGTGGAAGAGTCATTAAAATAGGACCTTGTGATTATACAAGTTTTCTATTGCACAAATTGAGGGTTCCAAGGCATCATTTCTTTAAAAGATAAACAAGAAATATGAATGAATCTCTACATACCACCTGTCTAGCTATTCTCATTTGGCCATTGCCCATGGGCATCATGGCAGAAGTTGGGTCTTCTATCCACTAGTGAGAAAGAAGATGGAAAGTTGAAGATCCAAGATGGAGGTTTCAAAATGGGGGAGGGAGGAGAAACGATGATCTTAAAATAATCAATAACTACATCAAAAAAAATATAAAGGAGAGCTAACCTGAACAGCCTGCATTGGTGGTGACTGAATCACTGATGGCTGTGTGGCTTGAATCACTCCCTGGACGTGTACAGTTTGACCAGAAGGCAACTGTACTAGAGTTACAGCTGGAGATCCTCTTCCAGCACTTGATCCAGCTACAGAAACCTGCAAGAATTATGATAATCATGTTTAAATAAAGTGCTCTGTGGATTTCAGCAGATACTTCAAAAAGGAATAACACATAAGTTAAATGACAAAATTTTGAGCCAAACTGCAAGAAAAAATACACATTATGCTACTATTACTAAGACAAAATTATTACTATTTGTGCTAATTGCATACCTTTAAACTGTCTCAACTTTGTGACCAAAAAACAAACAAACCCCACTTGTAAAGATCTCCAAGCTTTCAAAGACTAAATTTTCTACTCCTGGCTTGTACTTAAGGACAGAGTCACAAAGATCTCAGCTAGAAGTATCATTATGGGGTGAACAAATCCAATCATGATAGGATACTCTCAATCAGTGGCATGAAATCCTTTGTTCCTCTTTTATCAAATCTTTGACTTTCTACTTGTATTCTTCAGAAATCACCGCCAGAGCCTGCCAAGCCCTGGGGTAGCGGCGGCGGGGCTATGGTGGCTATTTGAAGTGCCTGAGGTGGTAGTGGCAGTCGGAGCCCCGGGTCTTTTAAATTGCCGAGTTCTACCAGTGTCCTGCCACCACTACCCCAGGGCTCTGGCAGCGATTTAAAGGGCCTGGGACTCTGGCCGGTACTACCACCCTGAGCCTTTTAAATAGCCCCCAGAGCTCCACCCGCCACTAACCCAGGGCTCTGGCAGCAGGGTTCCGGAAATGATGTAAAGGGCCTGGGGTGGCAGAGGCAGTGGGAGTCCAGGGCCTTTTAAATAGCCCCTGAAGCCTGCCAGAGCCTTGGGGTAGCAGCGGCAGGGCTCTGGTGGCTATTTAAAGGACCCAGGGCCGTAGTGGTGGCCGGAGCCTGTTTAAGTCACTGCTGGAGCCCCGCCACAACCTCCCCATGGCTCCGGCAGCAGGGCTCAGGCGCTATTTAAAGGGTTCAGTGTGCAGTAGCAGCAGCCGCAGCCCCAAACCCTTTAAACCGTCCCTGGAGCCCTGCTGCCGGAGCCTTGCGGTAGTGGTGGCAGGGCTCCAGCAGCAAGTTAAAGAGCTGGGGCAGTAGCGGTGGCCTGAGCCCCATGCCCTTTAAATCGCCATCAGATCCTCACCATCACTACCCCAGCCCCGCCGTCGCTACCGTAAGGCTCCAGCAGCAGGGCTCCAGAGACAATTTAAAGGGCCCTGGAGGGTAGCAGCAGCCAGAATCCCGGACCCTTTAAATCGCTGCTCGAGCCCTGCTGCTGGAGCCCTGGGAGTTGCAGCGACAGCCGAGACCCCTGGGGCTCCATCGGCAATTTAAAGGGCCCAGGGCTCCAATGCGGTAGCAGCAGCTAGAGCCACAGGCCCTTTAAATCGCCCCCGAACCACAGGGCTCCCAGCCACCTCTGCAGCTGGAAGCTCAGGGGGTGATTTAAAAGGCCTGGGGATTTAAAGCCCCCACCTCTTCTGGTAGAGGCCATGCCTCTTCCAGTTGAGGCCCCGCCTACTCCTCAGGACTCTGGAGTACTGGGAAGTCCTTTAATTTTTACCCCTGCCCAAAGTTTCACCCCTGCCTGAAAGGAAACCATCCTAGCTTGAAAAAGGCTTCTATAACCAAGCATCGAAGACACCCAAAGCTCTCTCCACTCTATAACACATACACTTGTATTATCATTAAGATAGTGATAATTTGAGCCCAAGAACCAGCCAATCTAAAAGATGGAAACTCAAGAGGAACTCAGAATATGATCCAGATTTTACCTGGTGATAACTTGGCTTCACACAAGAACCATTACAAGGATGGAACAAAGGTTGATTCTAAATATTTTCAAAGCACTCTAAATTGTCAATACATACTACAAAATTATTAAACAATAAATTTGTAAGCACCTGGAAGATAATAGAGTCATAAGGAATAGCTAGCATAGACAAATCATGCCACACTAACCTAATTTAATTTTTTGATAGGGTCACTGCCTAGTGAATAGGGGAAAACAGCAGATATATATCTTGATTTTACTAAGGCTTATGACATAGTCCCATCTGGCCATGTAACACCTAATATACATTTTCATAAGAGAACTAGGGAAATGGGGTCTAGATAAAATTACTAAAGGTGGGTACACAATTAGTTGAAAAACCATATTCAGAGAATGTTATCAATGCCCTGCTGTCAAACCGGGAAGGCATATCTGGTGGGATCCCACGTGGTCAGTCCTGGGTCCAGTACTATTCAATTTGTCATTAAATGTCTTTGATATTGGAGTGGAGAGTATGCTTATACAATCTGCAAATTACATCAAGCCAGGAAGGGTTGCAAGCACTTTTAGGACAGGATTAGAATTCAAAATAACCGTGACAAACTGGAGAACTAATCTGAATTCAACAAGATGAAATTCAATAAAGACAAGTGAAAAGTACTTCACTTAGGAAGGAAAAGTCAAATACACAACTATAAAATGGAGAATAACTGGTTAGGTAGTTGTGCTGCTGAAAAGGATCTTGGGATTCTAGTGGATCACAGATTGAATACGAGTCAAAATGGGATTTAATGGCAAAAAAGACAAATATAATTCTTGGGTGTATTAACAGGAGTGTCATATGTAAGACACAGAAGGTAACTGTCTCACTTTACAAGGAACTGGTGAGGCCTCAGCTGAAGCACTATGTCCAATTCTGAGTGCCACAGATTAGGAAAAATGTGGACAAATGGGAGAAAGGTGAGAGGAGCGCAACAAAAATAATAGATTTAGAAAACCTGGGGTATAAGGAAAGGTTAAAACAGTAGCCATGCTTAGTTTTGAGAAAAGATGACTATGGGGAGGGGGACCTGATAACAGCCTTCAAATATATTAAGAGCTGTTACAAAGAGGACTGGATAAATTGTTCTCCATGTCCACTGAAGACTGGACAAAAAGCCATTGACTTAATCTGCAGCAAAGGAGATTTTAGGTTAGGTATTAGGAAAATCTTTCTAGTTATATGGTTAATTAAGCTCTGGAATTGGCTTCCAATGGATGTTGTGGAATCACTGGAGTGTTGTAAAATAGGTTGGACAAACGCCTTTCAGGGATGGTCTAGGTTTAATTGGTTCTACAACAGTGCAGAAGTCTGGACTTGATGACTTCTCAAAGTTCCCTCCAACCCTACATTTCTATGATTCTAAAACATAATCACAACAAACCTTTCAATTTGTAGCTAGAGCACAGACACCAGTAATACAAAACAGTACAATAACTGAAATGAACAAATTATACCATACAACTGATAGTTATTACAGTGTGTTTACAGTACATTAGGAGTCATGAAATTTTCATAACAACAGGGGCTTGAATAATCAGGAATAACTTAGCTCTGATTAACTGAAATACTTGGATAACCAAGGTGTAAGTTATGCTCCCTAGAGATGCATTAAATGAAGTTCTGCTCCTGTGGATCTCTTAAATTTTACTGAACTACATTCTCCAGGAACGGAGAGACATTCGGTAAGATCCTTTTGGAATTTAAGAAAGCCTCAAGAGTGAAGCTTCAGTCAATGCAACATTGGGGAACGTACATTATTTAACCAGTTACTTCAAGTTAACTAGAGTTGTCAAATATGGGATTGCACAAAAAGTAGCCTTCTAACCTGGGACAAAGTTTTACCTAAGCCGCTTGTCCTAACATAGACATAATGTCTATTTTTGCAAATTACTGGTGTTTTAGGTTAAATACACTTTGGACAGCCCTAAATCTTCACCTGATCATGTAACACTTAATACATATTCTAATACTTACCTAATGAATAAGCATAAAAATTTAAATCAAAATTCAATATTTCTGGAAGTCAGTTTCTATTATAACAGTTTAATTTAAAATTTGGTTGAATTGCTTTCTCTCCTACAAGGCTGCACCTTAACTAGAATATTGAACTATAAAAGCTTCTAGAGCAGGCTTTCCTTGTAAACTTAAAGGCTAATTATATATAATAGCAATTACAAGAATATATTAAGAGTCCACTTAATGCCAGATTATAACCACACAAAAAAACTTATCCAAAACTCTACCAGAGTAAAGTTTATTTAAAATTTCACAGGGAAAAATGATTTTGCTCTAATAAGTTCATATACAAGATTATGTTCTGGGTGAAAACAAGCACATTTAAAGCTGGATCAAACTAAAAGAAATCTGTTCTTGTTTACAGAAAGAACTACATAAATAGAAAAAACATAATTCACACATCAAACTAGAATTACATGAAAATTATTACATGAGTGACTTCTTAACATTTGCAGAAGCTTAACAAAAAGTGATTTCAACACATCAGATTTACTTCAGTGGTTTTTTTAATTGAGTTTTGTTTCTATAACTTTGAGCTTAACAACCATGTTCTCATTCTGATACTGTGCATCTCTTAAAAACAAAGTATAAATAATCCTGTAAAAGTAACATTGGATTTACTTTCTTTCATCCTAAATTGTTGACTATGTTCCAAAATTGTAGCCTCCTGCATTAACTAAAATACCAGAACATTTTGACTTGTTTATTAGGTTACTTGTACACTGATACTGATGGAAGTAGTCTTGGCAAGCCATGCAATCCTTACGTCAATGATAAGCGATGCTGCCTACAACGTCTGAATTTCAAGGCTTGCCTAGACTGCCAATTACTGAAAGCTGATGATCAGCAGTGAAAATTCAGCAATCTGAAAAACACATTTTAAAAACACAGAACAGTGCAATGTTACAATGCATTTCACACTGTCCCAGGCAAGCAGAGGAAAGGAAATGTTGCATCATGTAGTAACATGAGATCTAATCCCCTGAGGTGCTCAGCATCCTCAAATGCCAGTGATCATCAATTGACATCAAGGGCACTCAGAGCCACACGGGCACTCATTTCCTATATCTATAGAGCCAGATTGTGTCCTACTTCTGGGTTGATGTGAAAGAGAGCAGAAGGTGTAGTAAGGACTACACACAATCACTATTCTGATGCTTGGGCTTGCATCCTTTCAAAAGGAATACTTCCCTAGGGTAGTAGCACTGTTATAGAGAAAATGGGTTTTGGAGGTTTTCTGCTTCCCGGTTCTGTACTGATTATGAAAGGCTGAACTCCTCCTGAACAAAGATTTTAAAAAAGGCCCAGAAATGCTCACCTAAATCTCTCACCTATAACGCAAAGACTTTAGGTGTTGAAAGGACTTAGGTCTTCAATAGAGAAAGGGTTTTTATGATTATTTTCTTTTTTATATTATATCCAATCAACTGGTATCTGGAAATCTAATACAAAAATTTAAACAACCCACTGTCAACAATTGGCGCAAATTAAACCAATTCCTACCTCTACCAGTTCCACCCTTCATGAGATAAATATCCTGGGTACAGGCCCAAATTTTTTAATAGTATCTACCCTCCAACCAATCAAAAAAAAAATCACCCAAAATTAAAAAGGACTCTGACTACTGGAGTGAAATCAAGAACAAAGGGCCTTCCACCAAAAATGCTCTGTGCCCATACCCAGGAATTAAACCACAGGGACAGAAAGCAAAAGTATTTTGATAAGACACAACTTCTGCAACAGTGCAAAGGGGAAGAGGCTCTCTCTGCAACAGTCTGCTACCTAGCCACTCATGGCTTTATAGATGGTATCTTTTGCTTGAACTGCACTCCAGAAGAATTCTGAACCACCGCTCATGATGACTGTCCCCAGTCAGGCTACATGCTGACTGACTTGCCTCAATTAAACTGCATATAGCTGAATGTTGTCTATATTCTTCAAAGTCAGTTTTAAGACAATATGCCAGTATAGTGACAAAAGAACAGATAACTGTGTTGAGATCTGCATCGAAAGGACCAGGTTGGTCTAGTCTGGACTCAAGAAACATATGAGCAATTTAATGAAATCCAAAGATCACAAACAACTGAGAAAAATTGTGACAGTACCTTTTCAATCAAGGGAGTAATCTGCTTTGTTCTGTCTGCTATATCTGATGTTCACTTAAAATTCACCTTTTGTAGTTAATAAACTAATTGCTTGTTTATAGTATAATCCAGTTTACATAATTTCTAACTAGGGGGAGCAAGAAGTGGTGCATATCTCTCTCCACATTGAGTGAGGGGGCAAATTTCATAAAACCTTTGGATTTGTACCCCTTAAAGGGAGTGGGCATTAGAATGTTGGGGAGAGCTCTTAAGGCTGAATCTTTTCAGAGCAGATCTCTGTCTTTCTGTGCAGCTGGGTGTGACCCTGCCTGTGTGCTTGGCTGGACGAGACTTGTGAGCCTAACCCAGCAAGGACAGGAAAGGGGGACCCAGGCTGGCAGAATAGGCTGATTGAGCAGAGGAGGCTCAGTTAAACCCCAGCACATCAGGTGACACCCCAAAGGGCCCAAACCCGTCACAATGGGCCTGTGCTTTCCCCGCTTGTTACTATCCATGACATGGGAAGGTCCATTTCACAGGTGGCTGAAGAAAGCTTATTCAGAACATCTTGAAGTTCCACCAACAGACCTGGATGAAACAAACTGCTGAAATCTCTTATTTGACATTATCTCTTTGGTTTCAGACAGACTGCCAGAGATCCAATTGATTTTAACAACAATTAGATAAACTCTTCAAAGACAGAAATGTTTGATTCTGTTTCTAAGTGGCATTAATATGGATCCAACAGGCTGCTTACTGTTCACTGGTCTAGACTTTGTAGATCCTGTGGTTTAGGAAAAGAAAAACTTTTTTACTTTCACCACAGAAATGGCATGAGGTATATATAACAAATCTATGTTACAATCGATTGGGGAAAAACCTGCTACTAGCTCATAAGCCTCCATTCTTATTGATGTATTTGTCAGAGATTCTCTCTATCAGGATGCAGAGGAAGGGGGATACCTAAATGGCAATGCTTCAATAGTCAAAATAAAAAGAGTCACCATTATTCTTCATTTTCCTATAGTTCAACCGGATTCATTAGTCTCCAAGGACAGACATCTGAGAAACATAATGCTTGGAGAAAAGATAAGTAGTTATCTTTGTCACAGTTTCAGCATTACTACACCTGTATTCCCCACTCCATAGTTCACTCCAAGAGTTCCCAGTCAGGTCTCAGGTCTCCAACCATTGGCTGGCTTTGGACAGGGCTCCTTGTCTGACTTCCATCTGACCAGGGGGTTATAAGGCTGAACAACTTTCTGACTTACACTGTGATAACCCCAGCAAGCCAATTTGCCTAAAGGCCAGCATCTATGTTTTGCTTTGTCGCCAAGCTCTCTGAACAGCGTATTATCAGCAATTACAAGTTACCACACAGCTCTTTCTAAGCAAGCACATCTATTCTTAAGGTAAAAGCATTAGAGAGAAAACATAATAAAAACAATAAACAGATTTAAATACACATTAAATATCCCTGGGGTCACCCATGCTAGTAGGCCAAAGTCTTTTGAACCCTCCTGCAAGGGTTGGAGTTGCCTTTCGACAGAAGGCCCTGTCCATTTTCTGGATCAGAAAGAAGGCCTCAGTCAGTGTTAACCCAAACTTTTATCCAAAAGTCCTTTATTTGTCTTATGGCAGTTATGGGCAACTTGTGGCTGGTCAGGATAGTCCGCTGGCAGGACAAGCTTGTTTATATTGACTGTTGGCAGGCACGGCTGCCCGCAGCTCCCAGTGGCCACAGTTCACCGTTCCTGGCCAATGGGAGGTGCGGGAAGCGGCGCAGTCCACAGAGGCATGCTGGCTGCCGCTTCCCACAGCTCCCATTGGCTGGGAACAGCAAATTATGCCACTGTGTGCGGCCTGTGCCTGTGGACGGTCAGTGTAAACAAACTGTCTCGTGGCCCACCAGCGGATTACCGTACGGGCCATAGGTTGCTCACCACTGTCTAATGGTCTCTGAACAATCCAGTTTAAATCAGTATATGGGAGCCACCCCAGGAGGTGGTAACTCTTGGGAGGGGTTACAATCTGAGTGATTTGCCTTAATCACCTCCCACTGTTTTTGGTTCCTGGGGAAGTCGTGGGAACCCTCCCCACTGGAGTTGCATACAGTCCCTAGCCACAGTGATACACAAACGTAATAGAATATGGTCCTTAAAAATATTGCATGAGATTGCAATATCTGTCACACTCTTACCACTATTGCAAGCAGTGTTGTTGTAACTGTGTTGGTCCCAGCATATTAGAGAGACAAGGTGGGTAAGGTAGTATCTTTTATTGGACAAAATTCTGCTGATGAGAGAGACAAGCTTTCAAGTTTACACAGAGCTCTTCTTCAGGTCGTGAAGATGACTTGTAGAAGAACTCTATGTAAACTTGAAAGCTTGTCTCTCTCACCAGCAGAATTTGATCCAATAAGAGATGCTACCTTACCCATCTTGACACTTTAACCACCTTATTTAACATCTTGTCCCCCTTTATAAAGCAAAGCGGCATTTAGCTGTAAACTCTGAATTCCAGCCAAAAGCCAGATGATTTATCTCCTCTCAGTGGTCAGACCATTTGACCATGTTGTTAGGCATACTCAATCAAAGTGATAGCACAGAGAAAGCTGCAAACTAATTAATATTGCATAACTCATTAAAAATCTCATGCTCCTGATTTAGTTAATCAGAAGCCAGGTCAATAAACATCTGGCTGGACAGAACAGAAAAAAAGAAATGGGTGAGTAGCAATCTTAAATGCCATTCAAGAAATGTCTCATCCCTTGAGAAGAGCTAAATCATAAACTCATAGACTTCAAGGCCAGAAGGGACCATATCTAATCTGGCTTCCTGCACATCACAAGCCATAGAACCTCACCCACTCACTCCTGTAATAACTTCTGGTTGAATTACCAAAGTCCTCAAATAATGATTTAAACACTTCACGTTACAGAGAATCTGTATTTATTCCAGTTTATTCAGAGAATTTATTCTAGTTTAAACCAGCAAGTGACGTGCTTCATGGTGCAGAAGAAGGTGAAAACCCTCCAGTGATCCCTCTTGTCAGTAATACTGGGTAGCAACCAGAGAGCTGGTGTAGAGAAGTGATTTCGAAATCAGGGAAATCAACATTCCATTCAGCTGCTTTTTCTTTATTTAATTCCTCTAAAGACAAAATACCTAAGAGAAGCAACCTTAGTGAGAGCCACAGATCCATCAGTATGTAAACAGACTGAAATATTACGTCTATGAATTCCTTACGGAATATGAGTGCCAACATTTTCCATTCAATATACCTACAAAAATATCCTTTTGCTACTCCAGCCTAGGAAGCTTACCTCTCAAGGAAGTGAGTGTACTAACAACGTCTTTAAATTTCCGGTATAAGACAGTGGCTCACCTTCAGACTCTGGAGTATAGAAGTCTCCCAGATGGGGAAATTTGTTAACCAAGTCCTCCTCATGTTAAGTCAGGGGACACTTAAAAAGGGGACTACTGGAATGCTAATACTCCTTCCCAGAAGTAGACTGTGCTACACAGAGCCAGGCTGTGACTCTGCAGGAGGAATAGCTGGGAGAAGTTGATCTGAAAATGTAAAACTGGATAGAAGCAGTTGGAGAAAACAGGTCCTGAAGATGGCAGCCAACTTTTGTTCTAACTGGTTGCAGTGGAAAAGAGCCCAGAAAAGAGACAAAGAGCAGAGTCTGCTGTAATGCTTTGCTTCACAGGAACAACTCACTAGAATAACTTCAAAGTCAAGAAATATGTCCGGCTGAGCAAAAATAGTATGCAGCGATAACAGTGTGCCCCTGGTGGCCAGACAGCTAAAATGCATGTTGATCTGCAAGAGTTGGTAGGGCAGGGATCGGCAACCTTGGCAGGTGGCTTCCCCAGTGTTACCACCCTTGGAGGGCCCAGCCGCTTTGTTTACCTGCCGCGTCTGCAGGTTCGGCTGATTGTGGCTCCCACTGGCCGTGGCTCGCCGCTCCGCTCCAATGGGGGCTGCGGAAGAAGCAGCCAGCACCGCAAGGAAGAGCAAAGAATCCAGATGCTGTGCTCTCAGAGAGAGCAGCTCCTCAGCAGCAGGAGGAGGAAGAGGAGAAGGGATAGTAACAATGAAAAGGAGAAGAGAATAATGCCAGGAGCCACGGGGGGCTGCAGTTGCCAGGACAAAAGTGGCTGCAAGTGAGTGCTTCAGCAGATTATGGTAGAGACTGGACCAGATCTACAGAACCAGAGTCCCCACAGAGGAGGCCTATGCAAACCCCAAACTCAATGGGAGAGAATTTCTATCTCAAATAAATTTCAATTTAATAAAGTAGAACCGTAACAGGGGAACTTTGTTTTTCATTCTTTTGGACTGTGTGGCATTCTTAGGGGAAACTGAGGGAGGAAGAAACTATAGTGCCACACTCAGCGAACAGGAGGCATTATGGGTGCAGCCACCATGCCAATACAATGCCGTATATTTAGTGGGTACTCTCAATTCAGTTTTTAATTCACAGGTGTACATATCACAAAAATCACTACCACAAATAGGACCTTTATTAGTTAAAGTAGAGAAGGCCAAAAATTTGATGAGCTTTCAGAAAGTACTACCTTTTAACCTTTATACCTGACTTCCCAAGTCAGGTTGAAGAGAACAGGGATGAATGGGTGCATATGGTGTGTGCACCCATATGCACCCATTCATGGGCAATATGGAGAAGTTTGGATTGCAGCTGATACACAAGCTCTATGCAGAAACAGACACATCACCTTTCTGGGTGCTGCCAATCTGAGTCCTTTCCCAATATCACAAGCACTAACTTGATAAGCACAAAAAAAGGACAGGTCACAGGGAGCCAGAGAATTGCAACACAGGAATGCATCCTGCTCACACTGGGGTTATGCCAATAAACTGTATTTGGATAAAACAGGCATCTCAGAAGCACTGTTTGGATTAAAAATAAACATGTGATGGAAAGCCATAGGAGTTGAATGGCACTGAAGTACTGTGGTATTCCAAAGGATCAGGATATAAATATTGACCAGCAAACTGGAATATTAGTAGCAATTTCCTTTTAATACAGATAATGAATAAGTTTTAAAAAATTGAAGCCTCCATGGAGCTCACCTAATATATCAAACTAAAGTTTGAATTTTTTAATTGTTACCACCATCCTATTAACCAGCAAAATACTTTTCCAGAGAATATCTTAAAAAAAAAAAAAAGTAAAATCCAGAAAGTGCCATCAAGTGCATAAGGAAGAAACATAAGCAAGGATTCTAAGAAGTTTTGCCTGCAGGATTGGACTCATTTTGAGTAAACAAGAATACGGGGTAGGTGGGGAGAGGGACAAAAATTATCTTCACTCATTATCATAAGTTGCTGCATCAAGCATCTCCAAATTCAAGGATACATGAGGTTCATCTCCTCTCTCTAATCCTGGAGCTGCCTCAACTTAATAGGACACCATTACCAGATAACTACTGTATAGCAGCACTTCCAAGAACATGAAAAGACAGTCTACTGGCTTCAATTACAGTGCCATCCTGAGAAACTCTTGAAGTGTTACTTCTGTGAATGACTAACAATAATGTGCTGTATTATCTGTGGCCCTTATTCTGCCATGTCCATAACACAGCAGTCATCATTTGGGACTATATTTTTATTGTTTTGAATATGAAATCACTACTCTAAGAACAAAAGATTGATACAGAACAGGGGTATTTAATGATGACCTGTAGAAAAGTATCATATTCACCCAAATGCAAGTAACAATTCTAAATGTTCATTTTTATTTGTTTTTCTTAGCTCCTGTATGTCAAATTACCTGAGCTATGGGGGCAATCTGACTTTGGCCTGGCTGATTTTGTATGCAAACAGCATCGCTCTCTGCCACAGAATCTGTTGCACTTCCATCCCGTTGCGATTCAACCATTTCCATGGTCATTTGTCTAAAAATAAATAATATAGTGCAAGGAAATGAATTCAGACCTGAAGAAGGGATATTTATTTCAACTGTATTAAATTATTTGTCTCCTCAACTCCCAATTTCAGCTCTTTAAAATATCTTACAAAAGAGCAACCCTACAGTATCCTAGCATCACAGTGTGTTGCCATGCATGACCTGTAAATTAGGAATCAAACTCACTCTCCTGGCTATCAAGGACTAGATCCAGTGTGTAAAAGCAATACTCCCAGCACTGAGTAAGGAAATCAAAGCCTCATTCTCCGGCAACCCATTATGTCCAGATACTAGCTTGCGCTGCTGATTTCAGGAAGAGATCTACCCAGCCCTTCCACGTTGGGGTAGGGGAGTGGAAGGAACATTAAAACAAAGGGAAACTGAAGATGAGAAGAGTTAACTGAGAAAAACAAGAGGACTATTCTGAAGAACCGTGATGGAGAAATATCTGGCAACTATTTATTCAGTCAGGTCTATAAAAGAAGCAGTAGTGCATAGATTCAGCATGATATAGGTGAAAGGGACATTTAGATGTCTAGGAGGAATTGGTTTAAGTTTTTTATCTTTTTCTTATTCAATTAGGTTAGACTGTCATACTATTGTGTATCCTGCAATGGACACAATCAGATCCACAAGATTATACCTAACAAGTGAATATTTATTCTGGATTACCATGTCTGGATTGTTTTTTGTTTTGTTTTGTGATTAAAGCAAAACTTCCTTCAACTCTTATCTGTATAAATTAGCTACTGGAGAGATACACCAGAGTAGGAAATTATTAAAATATTGAGACATCTGAGAAGTGTTGACAAAAATATTGCACATAAATCCTCCTGTTCTGTCTCACTAAATAGAAATATCATCCTTTACCCAAAAATAATTTTATTATATACTTTTGTCTCTTTTGCTAACAGTAATTCCAAACATGAAGATCTGATATTCAGGACACAGAACTCATTTTGTTTTGAATCAAATGACAGATATTTAACTCTTAATTTTAAAATTGGTATCAGCAAATCACTTGTAATTTTTTATCCTGTAAATCTTAAACCTAAATTTTGGTAAATTACATCCATCAATTGAAACATATAAACTGAAAGATTCTGTTAGTGGAGAAAACTTTCAAATATGCCAGCTACACAAAAACACAATTACCTTACAGTTGTTTTTCCATGATATTTCCTGACACACTTGCTCATAATGGATGGCGGGAGTGTTTAAAACAAGAGCTTGGTTTTCCTCAGCTCACTTTCTCTCCTACAGAACACTGCACTGAAGTTATGATGTTGAAGTTGTGATGTCACAACCATCACCATAGCAACAAACCAATGTCACAAACAGTATATAGCCTTCACTGCAGGCTCAAGGAGAAGTGTGACTTTAAAAGAGAGCTCTTGGTCAAACAAATACCAAATATTACAGAAAATGCAGGAAAAGACCAGACAAGGAAAGGAAAATCACCTATTTGTTGTTCTAATTTTTCTGAAGATATAATATGACAGGGTTCCTATTCCTGGGTCTTCTGCTATCATGTGAGACAAGCAGGAATTCCCTGTTTCATTGGTTTTGAGGCCCCTGAAGTACCCATGTATATTTTTAATGCACAGGCCAAATCCTGGTATCTCAGTGCTGTCTGGAATGTTATTTCTTTGAGTGAGAAACAAACTGCTCCTTAAACACTACACATAATTTATGTCCAAAATAAGTCATCAAAATGTCTCCCACTATGTTTGAAAAGGAATCAGGTTAAACGATATAATCAGAAAAGGAGAATTACAGGTAATTTTCGTATATCTAAGAAGATCATCTTGACTGAATACAGAAAAATGCCCTGCCTCCTTCCATCCCAAGCTCCTGTGCTGACCTCAGGTTTCAGTATGTCTCTTAGTAACTTGAGTGATTTATGGCTTTAATGGTTAAAATTGCCACTTTGAACTCTATCGAAAAATTCTCAGGAAGCTACTGCAGCTCACAGAGTGCTAGCATTGATACACTCTTAAAATAAAGTTCTTCTTAAACTAGCTTGTTTACAAATGGCACCAGTGTATACACCATGAAGAATGTATTAATCTATCTTTTCTGTAGTTTGTTAGAAAAAATATTTAGTACATCAACAGCAGTTCTAATTCAATTCATAACAACACAGTATTAAATATATTCCCAGATGGAACCTCCTGCATTCCTGTTTCTTCTCATGAGTTCCTTTCCCCTGGATATAATGCTAAAATAATAGTGCAGTCAAAATCTCAGGCTGTTGAGAGCACTGGTGCTCAGTATGCACCAAGGACTTAATCAGAGGAGAGTGTATAACTTTAAATGGAGCAATTCTGGATTGACTCATAGGCTACCCTGAAAATCTCGTACTGTATCCATCCACTTCTTCCTACAGCACATGTAAGTGAGAAAAGTATCTTGCTGAATCACAATACTTCTTATGCACATACCCAGAATAGTAGTAGGCAATGATCTGGGAAGAAATAGTATTTCTCCCTGAAATTTCTCTATGACCCAAGACTCAGCCATGAGGATCACTAGTTGTTTAATATGTACATCCAAAAGGTTGTCCCCATAGATCAAAACAGCTTAAATATAAGGATCAATAATGTAATAAGTATGCATTACCAACACCGTCCCTAAACTTTCTTCTGGAATTAAGAGTAGGATCCTGATTGTTTTACCCGATGTAGCTCCAAAATCATACCTTCATATTTCATATCCAAGATTGTCTATCACTCAGAGATAAGGTTTTGTTCAAAATTACTAATTTTACCCCCATCCCATGGAAAATGTTCCATTGGCTTCTCTTGGTTAGGGTCATCTATCATGCTGTAGACAGTCTCAGTTAGCTGCTGAATGTCATTGTCTGTTGCACTAAGTATCATTGAAACAAAAGCAATAAATGTTTGACGAAAATGCCTATCTTTTATTTCCCAGATAGAGACTTAATCCCTTATGGGTTGCTGAAGGCCCCTCCTCCTACAGAAAAGTTATTGTATTTATATTTGTTTTTGACAACCCTATGATCCTTCCTGATCTTTCTATGGGCAAGTCTTTCATGTAGTATAGACAAACACTTAACTAATTTCAGTTCACATGTCTGTTATTAGATGTATGCACAGTTAAACTGTACTGATGTAAATTGTGAAGAAAACTAAAAAATTCAGAAAGTATCTCTTGGATATCTGCAGCCTTACAAAACATGACAAGAAAGAGGACTATATTTTTATTAATCTGTAGATTTTAGGTAAAACTCATGGGAAATTAGAATGCAAGTCTCAGATGCAGAACACAATTAAAATACACGTTAGCCACACCTAAGCAAGGGAATCTGGTTAGGGGCGGGGCAGCCAGGGGACAAGGAGCAGGGTCGCTTAGATAGGGGGTGGGGATTAGGAGCAGGGAGTCTCTGGAGGGGGCAGTCAGGGGACAAGGAGCATGGGGCATTGGATGGATCGTGAATTCTGAGGGGGGCAGTCAGGGGGCAGGAAGTGGGAGGAGGTTGGATGGGGGGGCAGACTGTTTGGGGAGGCAAAGCCTTTTCTACCCAGCCCTCCATACAATTTTGTGACCCCTATGTGGCCCTTGGGCCAAAAAGTTTGCCCACCCCTGTTGTAAACTTCATTCACTGAGCACAAGCCCTTGTGTTTGAGGGAAAGTTGCAGATAGGAAACTCAGAATCCATTGTTTTATGGATTTCAAAGCCATTATTTTTTCTTCAAGCCAACAAGCAGGGACCAGACAGGAATAGTGTTCAGGAATATGTATTTGTTATGCAAACTGAGCACCACCTGCAGCTCTCTCTACTTACTAGCAGCATTCTATTGATTTCATATCAAGACAATAGTTCTCAGATTAATTTCCATTACTAGTAGCACTCCCCACTTTTCACCTTCTCTCATATCCTAAGATTTTACCATTCTATTCCTTTTCTCTGAGGACTGTAACTGTCTTAGCAAAAAGATGGAAAAAAAGTCACTGGTATTAGGGCAGATAAGATGATACCTGTCACTCAGGACACATCTGGTCACCTAATACTACAGATGAGAGAAATCCAATATTAGGCCTGCTGTGATTTAGAGGGCTTGTCTTCACTAGCGCGAGGAGAGATCGATCTTATGGCAATCGATTTATCGCATCTCGTCAAGACGTGATAAATCGATCTCCAGCGCTGCCCCCGTCGACTCCATAACTCCAGCTCGCCAAAAGGCGCAAACTGGAGTCGACAGGGGAGCGCGCCGCTGACCGCCCCCGCCATGAGGATGGCAGGTAAGTCAGCTGTAGATACGCCGATTTCAGCTACGTTATTAACATAGCCGAAATTGCGTATCTACAGTAGATCCCCCGCCCTAGTGAGGACCAGCCACTAGACATGCAACAGCTGTGTCAAAGAACAAAATGGAGCTCAATCTACAGTTACAATGTAGATGAGATTACGGTTTAATGTGACAATCTGGTTGGAACAGCTGTTCAGCTGCATGAGATACAGTTGGACTCAGGTATGGGTAAAAGCCTGACAACAGCAGAGTTGGAGCCAAGATACTGACTCAAAGTTTCGGAAAGAGACTTGTTTCTTATCAATCACACGGGGACCATCTCTGCCCTTGCCTGCAAGGCAACAATCTAGTTAAAAGGGCTCAGGCCCATCCAGATCCCTTCCCAGACAATTGCCAAGGAAGGCTACCAAGAAAAACAGAGACTCTGTGCCATTCACTCCAAATATTATGCAAAACAGGAGCATTCCCAGTAATACACAGAAATGAGAGTCTGCAATTTACCTTAGACACTTGCACAAAGTGCTTCTCGCATAACCTGCCATACACAATACCATCATTTGTGCCCCCCATATCCTCTGGATGCATGTATGCAATGTTACTCCTACTCTAATCACAGAGGACCTTGCTAAGCCCCTCCCACAGGCAATGTGCCCTCACTCCCGCTTAGGGTGACCAGATGGCAAGTCTAAAAAATTGAGATGGGGGTGGGGTGGTAACAAGGGCCTATATAAGAAAAAGCCCAAATATCGGGACTGTCCCTATAAAATCTGGACATTTTGTCACCATACCCCCCCATACCACTGGTTCATAACCTTTCTAGACTACTGTATCCCCTGCAGGAGTCTGATTTGTCTTGCGTCCCCCCAAGTTTCACCTCACTTAAAGCTACTTGCTTACAAAATCAGACATAAAAATACAAAAGTGTCATAGCGTAAGACTGAAAAAATTTACTTTATCATTTTACCATATAATTATAAAATAAATTAATTGAAATACTTTCTGCTTACATTTCAGTGTACAGTACATAGATCAGTATAAGCAAATCGTTATATGAAATTTTAGTTTGCATTAACTTTGTTAGTGTTTATGTAACCTGTTGTAAAACTAGGCAAATATCAAAATGAATTGATATATCCCCAGAAGACCCTGGTGTACCCCCAGGGGCCTCTGTACCCATGGTTGAGAACCGCTGTGCTATACAAACACTGTGCTCCCTCCCACGCACATCATAACAAGTACTGGCTGCCTGCTACCAGTTGTGCATATGTAGTGTGCCGAGGCATTCTAGGCTAACCCTTTACATCAGCATGGACCCTGTTACTGCTCCATGCTACTGAGTGGGAATAACTCTCTTTCTCTCAGTGACAGACCAAAAAGAGAATGACACTGAAATGCCACAATTAGCATGCCCACCTGAGAGGGGAAGATCTCAGCCCAGTCCCCTAGCTCCAATCACTCTTACATTATTTATCGATAGAACAGCTTCAACAGGAGAACCGTAGGGAGCCTCACACCAGAATATCCCATACTCCAGTGGTTAGAACACTCTCCGGAACAGAGAGGTCTGGTATTGAACCTCGATCTCCCATATCCCAGACAAGTGCTCTAACACTGGGATAGAAGCTATAAAGTTGTGGACAGCATCTCCTCTCGCTCTTGTATGGAACGAAGCAGACACCTAACTTATTTCCTCAAGCAACAGGTTAGGCAAGAATCAGAGGGGTAGTTGCGTTAATCTGCAATTGCAGAAGTGACAAAGAATCCTGTGGTACCTTAAAGATCAACTAAAGTATTAGAGCATAAGCTTTCGTGGGCTAATACCCACTTTGTCGGATGCATGCAGTGGAAATATCCAGGGGCAGGTATAAATAGGTAGGCAAGAAGCAGGTGGGAGAAAACAGGGTTAGTCCAATGAGGCTGAACCAGCTTGTTATCTCTAATCACCTGATTAGAGATAACAATGGTGATTAGAGATAACAAGCTGGTTCAGCCTCATTGGACTAACCCTGTTATCTCCCACCTGCTTTTTGCCTACCTATTTGTACCTGCCCCTGGATACTTCCACTGCATGCATCTGACAAAGTGGGTATCAGCCCATGAAAGCTTATGCTCTAATACTTTAGTTAATCTTTAAGGTGCCACAGAACTCTTCGTCAGGTTAGGCAGTGAGCCCAAACAGTAGGTTCCCCTTCGGGAGCTGATAAACAGAGACTGATCTGCACGGAGGAGTCTGACTTACACCTTGTCTACACGTATTGCTTCGGGCTGTGAAAAATTTCATGCTGTGTGATGCAGAAGGTTGACCTAACACCTCCCCTCCCCCACCGTACATGTTGCTAGATCAGTGGAAAAATTCTTCCGTTGACACCTCCGAGGGGCAGATTTACTACAGTGACGGAAATACCGCTTTCGTCATGGGAATAAGTGTCTGCGCTCCTGTCGCCACCCCAGCGGAGCTGCAGCTATGCCCCTGTAAGACTCCTACATATGCCCTTGTGTCTGGCTCTGTGAGCAGGGCTGGGGTGAGCACACGCCCCTGGCCGGCCTCTGACATTGGCTCGCTTAGGCGGCTCCTGCTCTAGCCAGCTGCGGTTTGTGGGGTGCATCCTAGGGCGTCTCTCCCTCCTCCGTGTATCCTAGGGGGAGTCCAGGCGCGGGACCCTGCGTGGGGGCTGGCACTATTGTGCCTTATCATTTTCTAGATACCTAAATGGTAGGTGCTGTGATGTTCAGCGGTGTCCAGGTCCCTGGGGGGACCCCACCCTTCCTCTCTCCGTGCCTCACACCGCCGGGGGTTACATGGGGAGAGCAGCGCTTTCCCTGCCTCCCCGGGTGGTGTGAAATGACCCTCCCCCCGGCTAATCCTACCGCCGTGACACGGACCAAGTGCCTCCTACCGACAGGCGGTGTTAAAGGGGAGGGAGCTAAGCCCAGGGTTTCGCAGAAAAGCCCCCCGAGCTACAGAGCCCGTGGCCCCGGAGTGCGGCGGTGGGGAGCCGAGCTGCTCGGCTGAATCGCACCCCCGTCCACGGAGAGGCAGGCGGCTGGGTAACAAACCCCTACGGACGGAGGCCCCCCGGGAGTTGCGGGGGACGCAGCTGAAGGCGCCCCAAGGCGGCAGGCGCGTCTCTCCTCTCACACACACACAGAGCAAGGGCGGCTGTTCCCGCCCTCTCCTCTCGCGGCCTTGCGTGGCCCGCTCGTCTCTGGACCCCGGGGCTTGTCTCCCTCGCCCGGCCTCTCCCCCTACTCCAGGGCGGCAGGGGGTCGGGCTGCGCGCACACACACACGTGTCCCCGCCCCTCCCGCACTCACCCGCCGCCCTGTACGTGGTGCCCCCGTCACAGGGGGGTGGGGGGGATTGGGCCGGGCGGAGCCGCACGTCGCTTCAACGTCAGCGCTGATGCAGCCGCGCCGCCGCGGGGGCGCTGAGGAAATGGCGCCCGCGGCGGCTCTTCGACCCCGCTGTCACAGGAGGAGGAAACCAGACCGAGGCTGCCGTAGCCGCCCGCGCCGATTGGTTACAAACGGGACTCAACGGCCGGCGCCGCGCCAACCGCCGCCACGGGACCAGCAACCAGGCACCTGATTGGCTGGGGGAGGGAGGCGTCTGTTCTCGCAGGTCTCCCCTCTCCCGGTTTCGGGGGGCGGGGAGTCTGTGGGCATCGCACCCCGCTCTCCGGGGGAGGTGCCACCTGCCCCCCCCCCCGAGGCACGGGTAACCTGTGGGATGCGGGGCCCATGCACAGTCTCCATGGGCATGGGCGGGGGGGAGTGATCTCCCTGCTAGGCAGGCCGGGAAGGGTGTAACTCACCCAACCTACAGCAGTGGGGAGGGCGTAACTGTGCCCCAGCCCCACACTCACGCCAGGCCGTAGACCCCAGTGGGAAGGGCAGAGGGTTTAGAGTCGAGGCTGCTGGGTTTTATACCGAGCTCTACTGCTGGTGGTGTCTGTGACTTTGGCGAATCACTTCCCTGTCGCAGTTGACCTTCCCCTAACATGGGTGCAAACTCCTTACCTAAGGTGTCTGCTCATGTAAAATACTTTTTTTGGGGGGGTAACCAGGAAGCCGCTTCCTTTTTGTACTATCACTGAACCTGCTTGTTGTATTAGGAAACTGAATTGTCTGAGAAGTTCTTATATATTCCTTTCATCTGAAGATGTCAAAGTACTGAGGAGACTACAGTAAGAGGTCAGGTGACCTGCTCAACGATACACTTGTGGAATGTCTCTGTTTACCAGAAAAGTTATCCTTTAATTCAGATTACATTAGTAAGACATGTTTTTGTTCAGGAATCTAAATCACACATTGTATTTATTTTATGTTTAGAAATCCCAAAATGTTTGTATAGTATATCAGATAGTTGTTAATAGATAAGAGAGACTAGTGGTTATGTTTATGTTCTCTCTCTGTAGAACTAAATGGATACATTTAATGACTATAAATAATATTTGATACTTAGTGTGCATTTGATATCTTTGCTGTGTTCTGGGAGGCATAATATTGATAGCCTTAATTTTGATTATGCTCACATTCTGTGTAAATATTTGGGCGATAGAGGTTATTGCTGCTGTTCTGGTATGTCTTCTCTTATAAATGTTTAATGTTTCACAGTGTACAAAAAGAGAAGAAGGATGATCCTGTGTTCAGGCACTCACTTGGGGACTTGTGAAACCTGGGATTGATTTATCTGCTTCATCACAACTTGTGTGTAACTTTGGACAAGTAACTTAAGCCCAGACTTTCAAAGGTATTTCGGCACATAACTGTTACTTCAGTCAATGGGAGTTAGTCTCCCAAATATTTCTAAGGTTCTGTGCCTCTTTACAATGGGGATAATATTTTCCTACTTCACAGTGGCATTGAGAAGATAAACACAGTACAGATTTTGAAGCACTCAGATAATACACTGATTAGTACAAATATCCCACTCTGCAAAATTTAAAGAGTATAAATGAAAGGAAGGAAGAAATTGTCAGTACTTTGCTGTATAAACTCTGCAAGTAGAATGCCAAGTGCAATATTTGAGACTCAAGTATTTATACCATATGTTTTACATAGCATGTTTATACGATACGCAACTTTTATTTTGAAGAGTAGTTTTTTAATGCACTATCAGTGGTGTGTGTAATAATAATGATTTTTTTCTATGTGCTTTCTTAAGTATTTGAGAACCTATTCAGTAGTGGTTTATTTACAAAAAAAAGTCTGAATTAATTTTCAAATAAATTACTATGATTAATGAGTTGGAAATTGTCAGGACTGGTTATGTTTTGTCCAGTCACATCCTCCCGTGTAAGTTGTTTTCAGTGTCATTCACTACATGAGGGAGAAGAAATCAGGACAACTGTCCAGTTTACAGATCATGATTGGCTGGCTCCACCTCTGGTCCTACTGCTGAGACACAAACAAAGTGACATTTATCAAAGGTTCAGCTTGAGGTTTGTTCATTTTCCCTTGTATAATCAATTCCTAGTAGATGTTTCTCTGTTAAAATGTTATTTGGCACAATTGTGAAAAATACAGCACAGTGCAAATAAAGTAATTGTAGTAACCTAAATATTATCACTTTTGAAATGTTTTTGTCCTTCTACATTTCCTTTGTTGAAATATTGAACGACATCCCCTTCCTGTTTTTAGTTCTTTCCACCTTCTCTTATTCATTGTGACTTCCTGTGTGCTTCCCTTTTGGGAGTTTTGTGTTGGTGTTGCTCTTTTCTTCCTTTCTTAGCCTAACCTTTTCCTGTTAGTATGGTAGTCAGTTAACCCACAAGGCCAGGGGTGGGCAAACTTTTTGGCCTGAGGGCTGCATCTGTGTGGGGAAATTATATACAGGACCATGAATGTAGGGCTGGGGCAGAGGGTTGAGGTATGGGGGAGGGAGGTGCGGTGTGCAGGAAGGGACTCAGGGCAAGGGGTGTGGGGGGGAGGGAGGTGTGCAGGGTTCAGGAGAGGGCTAAAGGCAGAAGGTTAGGGGGATCAGGGCAGGGGGTTGGGGTGCAGGAGGGGTTTGGGGTGTGGGCTCCAGCCTGATGCCACTTGCTTCGAGTGGCTCCAGGGTGGCAGTGCTGTGCAGTGGGACTAAGGCAGGCTCCCTGCCCTGGCCCTGTACCATTCCTGGAGTTGACCAGCATGTCTGACAGTGGCTCCTGGGGGTGGGGTGACGTGGGGCAGGTGGCTCTGACACATGCTATCTTGACCTGCGGGTACCACCCCCAAAGCTCCCATTGACCGCAGTTCCCATTCCCAGCCAGTGGGAGCTGCAAGGAGAGGTGCCTGCAGGCGAGGGCAGCCCATGGAGCCCTCTGCTGCCCTCCCCCAAAGGGCCACAAGGATGTGGTGCTAGCTGCTTCCTGGAGCAGGGCAGGGCCAGGGTAGGCAGGGAGCCTGCCTTAGCCCCACTGCGCCAGGGGACTGGCAATCCCATGGGCCAGATTGAAAGCCCAGATGGGCTGGATCCAGCCTGCAGGTTGTAGTTTGCCCTTCCCTGCACTAGGCCCTCTGCCAACTAATTGAAAGGCCAAGCTCTAGATCAAATAATTTGATTTAAAATGTTATGTCAATTAGAAAATATTTAACAGAATATGCAGATCAGACTGTAAGGAACTAACAAGCCGGAAAATTTTGAAGACAGCTATTTAAATAGCATTATAAATTACATCTAAAGCTTAATATTGTTTTAAAGCTGAGAATCTTTAATGTGATATTCAGCTTGATCTACAACTTTACTTGACTGTGATTGAGAGGTCATCAAAAGCTTTTTCTTGGAAATGTAGTTACAAATCGTGATGGTTAGGGATTTAAGTGACTATGTTAAATAAAAGGCTTAGGTGTTTTTCTCTTTTTTAACTTCATACTGAGGGGCAGAAAACCTATCTTCTGTATAATATGCTACATAAATGATGGATATACATCATCTCTCATCTTCCCAATGAGTTGCTAGCTCCTTGTAACTTTCAAAACCAGGCTCCTAAAAGTTAATTACAGCTTTATTTATACCACTTTGTTTGGCATTCAAGTATGATCTTGCCTCAAATGTTTTTAATTGTGTGTAGATTTTGAATGGTAACCTGGAAAGTGAGACCCCACTCTCCGAAACTCCAGTGAAAACCAATAGACAGAAAACCAAAGATATTGCATTCTAGAGCAGCAGAGAGATTGGACTCTGGTATATAAATGGGCATGGCTCCAGTGGAGCTGTGCCCATCAGAGCCAGAGCTAAGTTTAGCTCAGAGGATCAGTTCTATGAACAGGAGGGAAAGATGGTGAGGAATAAAATTGATGCATTCTTGCAGCAATAAGTTTTTGGAGCAGTATCTGTATTTTCTTAGGTGAGATCCAGAACTTGTATATACTAGAGCAAGAGTTCTCAACCTTTTACTTTCTGAGGTCCCCCTCAACATGCTATAAAGACTCCTGGGCCCAGCAGGGGACGGAGGGAGCTCAGGGCTCCAGGCTGGGGGTGGGCCCTTGGGCATAAGTACTTTTTGTATTTATCCCAGATTACATTAAAATGAATTTTAGAAACAGATTTTTTTTCATATTTTTCTCCCTGTGGCATCACTACAGGATAGTGTTAAGAATATTAATGCCGTAACTGTGCATTTCTAACCATGTGTTTGGATTTTGTGGGATATACACACACACATACATACACACACACACACACACACCTTATGCTGAAATAAATTGGTTAGTCTCTAAGGTGTCACAAATATTCCTTGTTTTCTTTACAGATACAGACTAAGATGGCTGCTAATCTTAAACCTCCGCTTTAGAGTAATCTGAGCCATTGGTCTGAGTCTGTAGCTTATTTAATCACAAAATTAGATACAACAATCATTAATTTCTTCTAATTTTACTCCTGGGGTAATTCTGCACCACCACGCATATGCTTAATTAATGAGACATGTATACTTATAAATTTTTGCACAGAAAAAAGCTGCTGAAAAGTTGCTGCAGTTCTGCATTTTGCTCACCAGAGGGCACTCTGGTGATAGAACACAGCAGCTGCTCCAAACCAACTAGGAAGAGAGAGAGCCTGCAGAGCCCCCATTCACAGTGCTTGTAGGGCAAGGTCAAGAGACAGGGATTATGGAGAAACAGACAATATGGGATGCTGGCGGGTCAGACAATCACATAATGACTAGTGTGGGAGGACAGACTGGGGCAGGTGCTGAATGGGAGTGGAAGCGCAGGGCCACAAGGTGGGGGAGGTGCAGTACCACATAGGGTTGAGGGTGGCTGAATGGGGGCAGAGAGATACATGGGGCTGGGGAGTGTGGGTGTCTAAGCAGAGGTGGAGTGGCATGTGGACAGGGGGTGCAAGGACACGTGGATGGTGGGAGTGGGTGTCTGAGTGGAGGTGGAGGGACACATGTACCTGACTGAATGGGAGAGGCTATGGGTCAGCCAGGGTCTGCATGGGGGAAGCTCCCTAACAGTCTCTCCTTGCCCCCCGAAAAAACCTGTTCCATACTTTTCCCACCCATACCCAACAACCCTCCAAGGTCACACCCAGATTCCTTCCAGCAATTATTTCCATCTCCCTCAGCTCTTCCATTAGTCCTGGCTCCCCACAGCCTTTGCACTGCTTCTAGGAGGTGTTGGAAATATGGGTCTGTATTGTAGTTTAAATGAATTATTACTCAGAGTTCTGTATTAATATGACTAATTAGGAATCTATTTGTCAGAAAACATTTTCTGAATTTTTTTGTTGTTTGTATGGTTACAGATATACTTGCTGACATGTATTTTGAAATAAATAACCAAAAATATTTGAAACTGGTGTGATTATATTGTGTTATTTGTCAAAATAACAACATCTGCAATAACAAAATTTTGCAGATTTTAAAAATAGTGTGCAGAACTTTTAAGTTTTTGGCGCAGAATTTCCCCACGAGTATCAAATATAGCCTGTGTGCAAGATTTCAATTTACTTATATGAAAAGTTTGAAGTATCTGTGTTAATCCACTGTTAAAATCATTTGGGACAAAGAAAATACTGATGTGTTAAATTTTCTTAAGGCATCCAGTTTTTAATTTTAGATCTAATTAATAGCTGTATTTGTAGATTTGCAAAAAATTCATTCTGTACTCAAAAAAATGCTTAAACAGGGAGCGGGGATACATTGTGATTTCTTTGTATAATAGAGGCTGAATCCCTGTAGCTATGGATTGGTATTTCCATACTGGAATAAATTCCAGGACTGGAATAAATTTCCTAGGGAGGTTGTGGTATGTCCATCATTGGAGATTTTTAAGAGCAAGTTGGACAAACACCTGTCAGGGATGGTCTAGATAATACTTAGTCCTGCAGGGAGTGCAGGAGACTGGACTAGATGACCGCTTGAGGTCCCTTCCAGTTCTATGATTTTCTATGATTCTATAATGACTACTTTTAAAGTGAACTTATTGCCTTTGAAAGTCACAGGAATGACAATAAAAGTCCTTCATTTATGTACAAAACACTGACAGCATTCTCACAAATGACTTCTATATTTTTACATTTAGTGGCCACATTTCTTTGAATGATACAAAAAAGCCCAACAAGTAGACTGGCTTTTGCATTTATAAATGGTTTATTGTTAAATGGTATGCAATACATTTTGAAACAGAGATCACAACTAAGATGAAAACATCTTTTGGGTCTTTTTAAATAGACTGTAAAAGTGAGAAAATTAATACAATATTTGTTTTCCATTTAATATCTATCCAAGCCACACTATTGTTGCTGTTACTGCCACTCCATCAGAAAGTTGGAGTGGACCATCATCCTGGACAGCAGGAAGCCAACTTTTATACTGCAAGAGAATAGAAAGAGCTAAACCAGGGATGGACAAACTACAGCCCGTGGGCCACATCGTGCCCGTGGGACCTTCCTCCTCCGCCCCTGCACTCTTTCCTTTCCCCCTCAGAATGCCGTGCCATCAGCGCAGTGTTCTGGGCGGTGGGACTGCAAAATCCTGGGACAGCACAGTTGGAGAGCCACAGCCTGACCTGGTGCTCTGCGCTGCATGGTGTGTGGCTACCTGTCTTGGTGCAGCCGTGCTGCCAGCCACCCATGCTCCAGACAGCATGGTAAGGAGTGAGTGTGGATAGAGGGCAGGGAGCAGCGAGGGTAGTCAAGGGGTGGGGGTGTGGATAAAGGTTGGGATGATCAAAGGGTGGGAAACGGGGTTGAATGGGGGCAGGGATCCTGGGAGGGGCCATCAAGAAGGAGAGGAGGGGTTGGATGGGACAGCAGGGGGCAGTCAGGAGTGGGGTACTGGGGGGTGGTCAGGGGACAGGGAGAAGGGGTGGTTGGATGGGGCAGGGGTCCCAGGAGGGGCTGTCAGGAAGGAGAGGAGTTGGAAGGTGCGGCAGCGGGTAGTTACGGGCTCGGGGGGTAGATGGGTCAGAGTTCCTGGGGAGGCTGTCAGGAAGGAGAGCGGGGTTTGGATGATGCAGGAGTCCTGGCAGAGGGGTGAGAAGCAGTGGGGGTGTCAGATAGGGGGCGGGGACTGTGCCACACCTAGCTGAGGAGGCACAGCCTCCCCTAATCGGACCTCTACACAATTTCAGAAACCTAATGCAACCCTCAGGCCAAAACGTTTGCCCACCCTTGGGTTAATCCAATCTCTCAAAAAGTGGCTTTAAAAATGGAGAATTTAAAAAGATGCTGATTCTGCTAAATTTACCTCTTTTCTTTGAACATAGAATCATGGAACTGGAAGGGACCTCGAGAGGTCATCTAGTCCAATCCTCTGCCCTCATGGCAGGACTAAGTATTACTTAGACCATCCCTGACAGTTGTTTGTCTAACCTGCTCTTAAAAATCTCCAATGATGGAGATTCCCCAACCTCCCTAGGTAATTTATTCCAGTGCTTAACCACTGTGACAGTTAGGAAGTTTTTCCTAATGTCCAACCTAAACCACCATAGCTGCAAATTAAGCCCATTGCTTAAGAGGTTAAGAAGAACATTTTTTCTTCCTCCTCTTTGTAACAACCTTTTACATACTTCAAAACTGTTATAATTCCCCCTCTCAGTCTTCTCTTTTCCAGAATAAGCAAACCCATTTTTTTCCAATCTTCTTTCACAGGTCATGGTTTCTAGACCTCTCATCATTTTTGTCACTCTTCTCTGGCCTATCTCCAATTTGTCCAAATCCTTCAGGAAATGTGGCACCCAGAACAGGACACAATACTCCAGTTGAGGACAAATCAGTGCAGAGTAGAGTGGAAGAATTACTACTTGTGTCTGCTTAGAACACTCCTGCTAATACATATCAGAACAATGTTTGCCTTTTTGACAACATTGATATTCTATTGACACTATTTAGCTTGTGGTCCCCTGTGATCTCCAGTGCTCCTTCCTAAGCAGTCATTTCCTATTTTGTATGCGTGCAGAGTATTGTGTCTTCCTAAATGGAGTCTTTTACATTTGTCCTTGGTGAATTTCATCTTATTTACTTCTGACCATTTTTCCAGTTGAGCAGTGTTTGCAAAATACATAGATTACCAGAGACAATGGGTCACTGCAGAGAGCAAAAGGAAGCAGTATTGTTTGGAATGCTGTTTATCAGCTTCACTAGTGCTACTGAAAAGAAATATAGCTTTTATTGTATACGGATAAAGATGAAATTTATAAGGTCTGTAGATTTTCAGCCCTTGAAGCCGCAAGGTATGGTGCCCTCATGTGGCTCTTTCATTTTCCTAGCACATCTATAGAGTTTGTAATAAGAACAAGGACTACTTGTGGCACTTTAGAGACTAACAAATTTATTTGGGCATAAGCTTTCATGGGCTAAAACCCACTTCATCAGATGTGTGGAGTGGAAAATACGGTAGGAAGACATTATTGAAATCCTGGTTATAACTAGTGCTATTAAGCTAATTTACATACACACCCCTGACAAAGTACATATTTGCTCTGGCATGTAAGAAGTTACTGGGTTCCTATCTATAACATAGCTGACTTGGGAAGATATAAATGGAAAGGGGAAGCTCGTGTAAAGGACACTAATATAAAGAAAGGGTGTGTCTTCTCTCTTCCCAGCTGACTAAAACTAGAAAACCAGGGGTTGGTGATTACCCAGTAGTCTGAGTTGATTCATTCTGGTTTTGAAATAAAGCCAGCCCTGAAGAAAAAGATGGGAAATGACCCGGAGTTGGGATAGACACACACACACCACACACAATTTATGTAAATTTGACTAATAGCACTAGTTACAACCAGGGCTTCAACAACCAAGTGCTATCCAAGTTTTTCCACACAATTTGTCTTCATTTCAGATCCATTCAAATTACAGATCAAATAAAAAAGAACAATCCTTATGGAACAAGAAACAAAACCTTCTATTATGAAAAGTAATAATGTTCAAAAAATGTAGTCAAGAAGAGATCATTAAAACAAAATTTACAATTATTTTTAAAACAGGGATAGCGGGATATGAAGTAGTAGATTCTTTCTACTTTATATTCTTAAGTCTTGCAAAGACCCAGAATTGCTTTTTCACTTTGATCTCATACTGAGCATGATTCATGGAAATATAAGGCTGAAGGATAATTTTACCCTTGAAAAGCTTATGGGATATATCAAGTGGCAGGTGTTAGCAAGGTGTGTTCACTAAGAGAAGTTTCTCAGAAGAACAATGAGGATTGCATCATTTTCTGCTGGTTGCTGTGATCTTTCTAAATATTTATACCATTCCAAGACTTATAGAGGTAATCATTGTCCAGGAATTTGAATGAACTAGGCAAGCAACTAACAGTAATAAATCCAAATTAAAATGGCTTCAACAGAGCAGAATGTATCTTGTTCAGCAACTGAGCATTCATGCCGAGACAGTTGTGGATGTATCCGATATATCCAGAGATCAGCAAAGAGCTAAATATTTGTAATAGGAAAATTGAAGGTTCTAAAACCATTTACAGTTCTGATAACATGCTATTTGTGCCACGTTTTATGTATTCAATGTCCTCTAAAAGCTGCTTTTTGCTCACTTAAATTCAATACTGCATTTCACTATAAAGTTTTTAGCATTTTAAAAGTACACAACTTAAATACAAAATGGTACTAAAGGATTATAATTTACTCATTAACAGGCTATATTCCAGATCTGTGTTTACCTACAATATAAAAAATATGGGTAAAGTACAAGGAGAGACTAGTTTAGAGGGGTGCTAGAGAGGTATGGAGCCATTAGCTGACTACATGGTCCATGTAAAGTAAGTTGTAGTCTTAGATTCAGTGAGGAAAGATGTTTGTTTACATCATAAATGATGTTTGTTGGAACCCTTATTAACAGCCTCAGAAGAGAGAGAGTCTGAGGAAGCCATGGAAAGTGAACTAACACTCTTACCATTAAAGGTGATTGGTGTGACTAATTCACATTGGTTGAGAAACTTGGACTCCTGCTTTTCCTATTTTGTGGCTAAATAGATTGAGATTTCAGTATTGTTAGTCAGACCTCTTTCATGAACAGTAAGTATCCTGTTTAATATCTGTATCACTGGTTTACTATTTATTGAATTCCAAATAAACTACTGTACTTAGTATTGCCACCTAGTGGACATAACTGGATTGCTATTTACCATTTCTTGAAAGAGTAAAAAACAACTTGCATGAAAAAGGCAGGCTGAAATTATATTATTTAACTTCTTAAATCTGTCTTATATTTATGATACCATTAATAGAGTTAGAGTATATGATGGACAAAAGAGTTTATGATAAACCCCCCATGTTTTCTTTGTGAGGCTTTGAAAGTTCTGTGATGCTGATTTCATGTTTTCCAGTGATGTCACTTATGGTAGCATTTACCAACATGTGAGGTGCATCTTCCCAAAGGCCTAACGGGGCGGGGGGTGGGGGTACAGAAGGGTGACGGTGATGATGGCGGATAAGAGGGCATACACAGACCTCTTGGTTATTTTCCAGTCTCAGCTTCTTTTTTTAAAATTAGTTTATAGCTGTTATGGTTATGAAGACAACTTTCAAAATGTGACCCCAAGTGTAACCTAGGCAGCAGTGTATGCCTAAGTTTGTCTCATGTGAGTAGCACCTGGATTAAATTAGCCAGAGTGTCAGCAGCTACACTGAAAAGTCATACTCGAGTGTGTCCATTCAGCTGCATCCACTCTGGTGCTGTACTCACTTGTGTGAGGCACTAGCACTTCTGTGGGGAGCATATCCCATGGTTCTTAGTGCTGCAAGAAGCGGAGGTGATTTGAAGATAGGAACTTTGATGGCTTGGAGATTCCTGATATTGTATTAAGCTCCTAATTTTCAACAGATCTCAGAATAATCTAGAAAAATGTATATATGTTATCAAGCAATTGCTCAATATTATTTTATAAGGTAACTCATAAGCAGCACAGTCCAACAGAGTAAGAAGCATACCACTTTAAATAATTGTAAAAGGATATATCTGGTGATAAAGGATATCTTTGGGGGGGTTCTCACATCTATACACACACTATTCATTTTTTACTTTCTTTATTTTTATAATATCTTAAAGTATTTAGAAAAAAATTAAGAGGGAGTTAAGGTTGTATTAATTGCTTAGCTCAAAAACCTCAAGAATGGTAACATTTAAAAAAAAATGGAAAGCCAATCAATTTTCCATTGAGTTAAAAATGTAAAGAACAAAAAAATTACAAATTTCAGAGGCAATTCAACTTTAATCTGGCCCTATAGCTGGTGCCCCTCTTCCCTTAACGGCTGATCTCACAGTGATCAGATTCCTGGGAGTTGAGAATTTCTTAAACCCTGCTTCACTTGCCATTTGCTTACACAAACCTTGCTATGGAAAATCTTGGGTGGACTTTATTAGGATGTTCGTATCTTCAGGCTGTATGAAGTCCATAGGCAGAGGCATTGTGACGGGGAGACGACTCACCCTTGCAGTGCCTCCTGCTGGCCAACTGGGAATTAGCTCTTTCCAGGTCAAAGAGCCCTTTGCAGGCCAGTGTCTCACTGTCCGCTGGCCCTGTGTCCCTCCTGGACCCCAGTGCCCTTTTTCATGGGGTGCTGCTCCCTGGCAATACCCTCACACTCTGCCTCTGGGTCTCCCCTCCCACTGGGAGGGAGTTGAGGGGGGAGGGTGCAGGCTCTGGGCTGGGGCAGGGGATTGGGGCATAGGAGTCAACTCTGTGGGTGCTCCAGGGCTGGAGCACCCATGGGAAAAATTGGTGGGTGCTCTGCACCCACTGGCGGCTCCCCGCCCCAGCTCACCTCCGCCTCTTCCCTGAGTGCGCTGCATCCCCGCTTCTCCCCCTAGCTCTCAGCGCGTGCCACAACAAAACTGCTGTTTCACAAGAGCACACTTTGGAAGGGAGGGGGAGGAGGGGGAATGTGGCATGCTCGGGGAGGAGGTGGGACCAGAATGGGGATTTGGGGAAGGGTTGGAATGGAGGCGGGGCAGGGGCGGATCGAGCACTCACCAGCACCAGGAAAAGTTAGTGCCTATGGATTGGGGTGCAGGAGGGGTGCAGGGTTCAGGCTCTGGGAGGGAGTTTGCATGCAGAATGGGTGAGGTTGAGCTCTGCGAGGGAGTTTGGGTGCAGGGTGCAGCCTCTGGGCTGGGACAGAAACTGGAGGTACAGGCTCTGGGATGGAATTTGGGTGCAGGCTCTGGGCTGGGGGTGCAGGCTCTGGGAGGGAGTTTGGGAGTAAGAGGGGGGTTTATTGGGGGTAGGGGTGCACACTCTGGGAGGAGTGGGAGGCTGCGGTGCTTACCTGGGGCTCCTAAACAGGGCTGGCCAGGGAGCCTCTGTGCACTGTTACCCCCATGCACTGCCCCCACAGCTTCCTATTGACTGCAGGGGTGCATAGGGCAGGAGTAGCACATATGGACACGGACCCACCCTGCTCAGGGGCCACATGGAGCCAAGTGGAGCAAGCAGGCAGGAAGCCGTTCAGCTCTGCTGCACTGCTGGTGATGGGTGGGGTCCCCGGGCCATTTTAAATCATCCAGGGGATGCACAGCAGGGGCAAAGACAGCTACTAGGGGAGAGGCTGTTCTAGATTTTGTTTTGACAAATGGGAAGAAATTGGTTAAGAATTTGAAAGTGTGAAAATGATCGTGAAATGATAGAGTTCATGATTCTAAGGGCATGTCTTCACTAGCAAAGGTAAGTGCTGCCATGGCAGCACTTTAATATGGCTGTATAGGGGAAAGAGCTCGTCCTCAGCCCACGCCTCTTCCCGCAGCCCGCATTGGCTTAGAACAGTGAACCCGACCAGTGGGAGCTGCAATCAGCTGAACCTGCAGATGCTGCAGGTAAACATACCGTCCCGGCCCACCAGCGGATTTCCCTGATGGGCTGCGTGCCAAAGGTTGCCAATCTCTGGTGCAGAGAGTACACTTATAAAATTTGCAGACAATACCAACCTGGGAGGGGTTGCAAGTGCTTTGGAGGATAACGTGCAAAATGATCTAAAAAAACCTGAAGAAATAGTCTGAAGTAAATAAGATGAAATTCTACAGGGACAAATGCTAAATACTCCATTTAGGAAGGAACAGTCAGTTGCACACATACAAAATGGGAAATGACTGCCTAGGAAGGAATACTGGAAAAAGGGATCTGCGGGTCATAGTAGACTGTAAGATAAATATGAGTGAACAGTGTAACACAGTTGTCAAAAAAGCAAACATCATTCTGGGATGTATTAGCAGGAGTGTTGTAAGCAAGACATAAGAAGTAGTTCTTCCACTCTATTCTGCACTGATTAGGCCTCAGCTGAAATATTGTGTTCACTTCTGGGCACCACATTTCAGGAAGGATGTGGACAAATTGGAGAGAGTTCAGTGAAGAGCAACAAAAATGATTAAAGGTCTAGAAAACATGATCTATGTGGGAGAATTGAAAAAATTGGGGTTTTTTAGTCTGCAAAAGGAAGATTGAGAGGGGACATGATAACAGTTTTCAAGTACATAAAAGATTATTAAAAGGAGGAAAAGAGAAATTGTTCTTCTTAACCTATGAGGATAGGACAAGAAACAGTGGACTTAAATTGCAGCAAGGGAGGTTTAGGATGGACATTAGGAAAAACTTCCTGTCAGGGTGGTTAAGTACTGGAATAAATTGTGTAGGGAGGTTGTGGAATCTCCATCATTGGAGATTTTTAAGAACAGGTTAGACAAACATCTGTCAGGAATGGTCTAGATAATACTTAGTCCTGCTGTGAGTGCAGGGGACTGGACTAAATGAGCTCTCAAGATCCCTTCCAGTCTTCTGGCTCTATGATTCAAGAAGTTCATTAACAGAGTTGTGCAAAATTACAAGAAACCAAGAAGGGTGTAGATGCAGTGCTTCATGATAGGCTTGAATAGCCAGCTTTAATTTGTTTGATGATTTTAAAACATGAGTTAAATGTAATAATATGATTGTGACAGGTTGGATCACAGAAACCCCCTTGGGACTGCCACCTGATGTGCTGAGACTACTTCTAGCCCATTTTTCCTGCCAGCTTGGGACTCCAGAACCCTGTCTGGTTTGATGCAGACACATTTGCCTGTTACAAAACTAAACCCAGGTCTGAATCACATCCCACAACAGTTTTAGGCTTCACTGAAAACAGCTTAAGAACTGTACCTGTCTAACACTCAGATGCCCTGCTCTCAATGGGATCCAAACCCTACATAAATCTATTTTGCCCTGTATAAAGCATACATAGAATAAACTCATAAATTGTTCACCCTCTATAACACTGATAAAGAGATATGCACAGCTGTTTGCCCCCCAGGTATTAATACATACTCTGGGTTAATTAATAAGTAAAAAGTGATTTTATCAAATACAAAAAGTAGGTTTTAAGTGGTTCCAAATAGTAACAGACAGAACAAAGTAAATTACCACACAAAATAAAATAAAACATTCATATCAATGCCTAATACAGTAAGAAAGTGATTACAGATGAAATCTCACCCTCAAAGATGTTCCAGTAATCTTCTTTTACAGAGTAGCCTCCTTCTATTCTAGGTACAACAATAACTTCCACCCCTATAGTTACTGTTGTTTGTTCCAGTCTCTTTCAGGTAACTTTGGGGGGTGGAGAAGCTATCTGTTGAGCCAGATAAAGACAAAACGGTGTGCGTGGTCCTCCTTCCTCCCTCTGTGTAGAATCCCAGCTACAAGATGGAGTTTTGGAGTCAGGTGGGCAAGTCATATGTCAATGCATGACTCAGAATTTTACAGGTGGCAGCCATTGTTCACATGCTATCTTGACGGTCCTTAGGTAGACTTCTTATATGGATTGGAGTCTTCCAAGATCCATTGTCCATTAAATGTGTCGTGATTGGGCACTTAACTTGCAAATTCGTTTCTAAAGAAGCTAACCAAATACCTTACTAGGGCTAGTTAAAATCAAACAAGTACACAGCCAACATTCCTAACTTCAAATACAAAAATGATACATGCATACAAATAGGATGAATATATTCAGTAGATTAGAACCTTTGCAGAGAGATGTTACATGGCATATGTAGCATATTCCAGTTATGTCATATTTATATTCATAAGCATATTTCCATAAAACATGATGGGATGCAACATCATAATGGTCATGAAATATTTTTCAGTTTTTACTTTCATGCCATACAGCCCACCTTTGCCCTCATGGTCTCACGCCTAATCCACACTGTATATTTGAACATCCCCCTAATTTCAATTCCTGGAGAAAATACTGTTTCTGCCAGTGTTCCAAACAAATTTCAGCATATTTTAATGACAAAAATCAGATTACTCCTGTAAGTACTACAGAGATATAGCTAAGAGAGGGCAAGCTGAGTTCTAAGCTAACTCTAAAATCCTCATCAGAGTTAATAAAGAATGCAATTCTGCTCCCACTAGAGTCAGTGTGAAAATAAACTTCAGTGGGGAACACTCAGGGTCATACTCTAAGTTCCATTTGCAGAACTGTTATTATTGATGGTGATGTATGACAGTCAGAACAGACAGACTTTGATTCAAGGTTAAGTTTTTAGGGCTTGCAGTTTAAAAAAAACCAAAAACAAAACCCAAGCTGTACATGTGGACTGAACAAGCTTGATGCAGAGCAGAAACTGTTGAGAGAATTATGAAGTCATTTTTAGTCTATTTTCAGAATATAACCACAACTGGATTATCAACTGGAAGTCTCTAGTTTCTCCCTATTTTTTTAGTTGAGCAAGTGAAAAACTTATTGGAACACACTGGGAGTGTATGCATGGGCGTGAGTGTATGGGGGTTGTCTTGCTTATATAACACAGGAACTGCTTTTGCTCAAACTTAAAAACCCAATTAATGGGATGAAACTTTCTATTTGCATCTCAAAGGGGAATTAGAACTGAAACTACATTTCTGAACAAGGTATCAATTGCACTAGCAAATGCTACAATGTGTTTTGATTTTTTTTCTCTGTTCAAAAAGTCATTGTTTGCTAATCTTTTTTTTGTCTCTCTGAACTTCCACACAGAAAAAAAACACAACAAATCTCCCAGCACAGGCAACAGATTTGTTATGAAGGTGCAATTGTTAGTTACTTTTCTGACCATAATACTCTTTATAAAGCAAGTCAAGTGTAAAGAAAATATTTTTTTAAAGTCATGAATGTTGAAGTCAACAATTTTAGACATGAACTTTTAAAAAAAGAACATATTTTCTATTGCTTTGTTGGGTTGCAAAACACTAGAACTAGTTACTGTTCATTACTCTGTAACCCAGTATCAGCAATTTTTCTGTTTAGAGGCCTTCAAAGGCAGGTTCCACCTCTCCCTTCCCCACACCCCCATTTCTGTATGGAGAAGCCATTGGCCAGCTGACATTCCCAACTGCCAAGAACCTTTTGACTTCAACATTCCATCCCCTCCACCTGTAGAGGTCTCCCCTGCAATGGAACACTAAACTGTATGATACTGTTCAGCCACTAGGTGGTGCTATGTGAGACAAACCTTAATTAAGCTAACCTCAGCCACACCTGACAGAGCATTAAAGTATCTTGTTGTAGGAAACACATCTGGTGTGTATCTCTATAGAAGCTCTGTAGTCAGTCCCTAGCTGCTACAGAAACTTGATTGCTAGTAGCAGCCCTGCAACCTACTGTGGACAAGTACATGACATCACTCAAACCCATTCTACTTGCTGTTTGAGTAACAGTAGAGCTGAAGTGTCTATCATTCAATGTGGCCCTTATTTCACCTGAACTTAATACAGCTGCGGATGGTTCACCATAGCACAACCTTCCTCTAACTGCAATTGATCTAAAAATATCAGCAACCTTAGGCCTATCTGACCATTACAAGATACTGCACTCTTACTCTAGGTGATTGCACAGACTTGCCCAATCTTTAGTTTTTCACCAAAGACTCTTGTTTTACAGCCCACAATCTGGCCTTTCATCTTTTTCTTTCTGGATCACTGCCAGAAATTCCACCCCTCCCAGTTACTGGAGACTATATTCTTCTTATTTAGGAAAAGCAGGACTTGTATTTAATAACTACATTATTTTTATTTAAACATATAATTCTAACACAAAAGCAGCCAGAGCCTGGTGTTGATTGCAACCTGCAATGCTCTGCAGTTCAGAACCTCACCTTCCAAAATGGAAAATCACCTTTCATCTCTGCAGCCCCACTTGAATCCTGAGGTAATAATCAGCTGTTCCACCCTGAGGATGCTTTATCAGTTGCTTTGGGTAAGATAAAAGGGGCTCATTGTCTTCCATATTATTTGTATTTGGGGTTAGGGGTGCAAAGGAAGAGTCCCCCTTATATGACCCAAACCCTCTTGCTCTTGTGATGGATTTTGTTCTTCCCCATACTAAGCAGTGACAGCACAAGTCATCTTCTTGCTCACTTGAAGGCCTTGAGCGCTGGCCAACCACGCTCTATAAACTTCTGAACCCTTGGCTGTAAACTTCTGAACCCTTGGCCGTAAACTTCTGAACCCTTGTTATCTCTCAAGGTCTAGTTGTGAGCCAAGGTGTTGGAAAATCACCGGCACGCTCATCCCTCTAGCTGTCCACGAGGTAGCCATAAGAAGGCTCCTCTTTCACCACCTATCACAATAAAGTAAACAAGTCTATTCATCACTGTCATGTATAATTCGTAGCATGTTTGTACTTAATAAAAGCGGCAAGCTGGGGCTCTCCCAAGTCGCCTCCTTCCGCAAGCTGTCTCCGCCTGTTTCTTCCCGACACTCACTGAGTAACAGTGCTCTGGGGAAAGATGCCAATGGCCAGGCCCCTGTTAAGAGAAAACTGGCTTACCCTGCTGAAAGAATGAGAGATGAGCACAGTCTTGCCTGAGTCCTACTAAGATTAGGAAGGAATTGATAGACTGTAAGCTAAAAGCTAGATGGGTTGTTTGTTTAGGTGTGGTGCTTGAAGAAAAGTAGAGAATACTGTAGTGGGGTGTCTTGTTTCAGAGAGACCATTCATAAATGGCTATATCCTTGAAGGGAGGAGTTGGTTTACAGGTGTGATTCAACATGATGAGAGAAGAGCAGAAGGGAAGTTTAAGAAGTAAGGGACAGATGGGGAAAGTCAACTCTGATTATATACAACTTCTAAAAATGTTAGTTTTACATAAGTTAGTTTATACCTTTTTGAAGGGCCAATGTAGCTACTTGTGGTGGAACTTAGCAATACTACCCAACTTATACAAACTGCAAGATATATCATTAAGCAAAACAGCAGCCTGCTAAGTTATGTTTTGGCTAAGAAAATTTTCATGCTTCCCAGTGACTGGCAACTGCTGATTCTCACAGCATATCCTCAATGAAACCTGAAGAGGCAGCTATGGAGAATACAATGAGTATCTGTGGGTCGGGGGTACATAAGAATGGCCATAGTGGGTCAGTACAAAGGTTCATCAAGCCTAGTATCCTGTCTTTCAACAGTGGCCAATGTCAGGTGCTACAGAGGGAATGAACAGAATAGGTAATCATAAAGTTATCCTTTCCCTGTCACTCATTCCCAGCTTTTATGACAAATAGAGGCTAGGGACACAATACTTGCCCCTCCTGGCTAATAGCTATTGATGGACCTATCATCATGGAGTTATCTAGTTCGTTTTTGAAACCTATTATAGTCTTGGCCTTCACAACATCCCCTGGCAAAGAGTTTCACAGGTTGTCTGTGTGTTGTGTAAAAAAAATTCTTTGTCTTAAACCTGTTGCCTATTATTTTAATTTGGTGATCCCTAGTTCTTGTGTTATGGGAAGGAGTAAATAACACTTCCTTATTTCCTTTCTCCATGCCAGCCATGATTTTATAGACCTCTATCATATCCCCCTTAGTTGTCTCCTCTCCAGGCTGAAAAGTCCCAGTCTTAATTGCTCCTCATAGAGGCCGTTCTATACCCCTAATCATTTTTGTTTCCTTTTTCTTAATCTTTTCCAATCTAATCTATCTTTTTTTGAGATGGGGCAACCACATCTGCACACAGGATTCAAGATGTGGGATTTATATAGAGGCAGTATGATATTTTCTGTCTTATTATCTATCCCTTTCTTAATTATTCCCAACATTTTGTTTGCTTTTTTGACTGCTGCTACACATTTAATGTATGTTTTCAGAGAACTATCCACAGTGACTCCAAGATCTCTTTCTTGAGCGGTAACAGCTAATTTAGACCCTATCATTTTATATGTATAGGTGGGATTATGTTTTCCAGTGTGCATTACTTGGCAGTTATCGGCATTGAACTTCATCTGCCATTTTATTGCCCAGTCACCCAGTTTTTAGAGATCCTTTTGCAGCTCTTCACAGTCTGCCTGGAATGTAACTATCTTCAGCAGTTTTGCATCATCTGCAAATTTTACCCTTTTTCCCAGACCATTTATGAATATGTTAAATAGTATTGGGCCCAATACAGACACCTGGGGGACATCACTATTTATCTCTCTCCATTCTGAAAACTGACCATTCATTCCTGAATCTTACCCTTTGTTTCGTATCTTTTAACCAGTTACCAATCCATGAGGACCTTCCCTCTTATCACATGACAGATAGAAGCATATCAAGCTGTGAGAATCTCATGGATAGTGGGATAATTGTTATAAGTTATGGGGAGATGTAAGAGAGCCCTAAGTAATCACAAGTGGGCTGCCTTCATGAAGGGAAAAAAATGTTGTTATTGTGTGTAAACTACAAACTGGCTTGTCTTCATTAGGAGGTCATCTTACTTGAGTTAAATTGATTGAGAACACCTTCTTTGTTCCCCCAGTGTGGGGAGGAAAGTTATGGGGGAGTTGATAGTGAAGGCAGCAGGGGACTGGGAGTTAGGTAATATGAATGTGTGTGTAGAGATGTAGGTTTAAGATTAGCAGCTATGTTAGTCTATATCAGTAAGTAAGAGGAAGAATACTTGTGGCACCTTAGAGACTAAGTAGTTTATTTCAGCATAAGCTTTCTTGGGCCATAGCCCATTTTATCGGATGCATAGACAGAAGTAAGATGTATTTATATACACAGAAAGCAAAAAAAGTTGTACATTCCCATACCAATTCTAAGAGGCTGTTTAATTTGGATGGGCCATTATCAGCAGGAGAAAAAAATACTTTTGTAGTGGATCTTTGTCTGGTAGGTAGTAAGAACTTTTGAAGGGAAATTAACCTAGTTCTAAGGTGCCACAAGTATTCCTGGTATTATATAGAGATGTAGGTATTTCGTTAAATGCCTGTGATCAGTCTCCAAGCGTACGTATTGTCTTATAGACATCGTCTTTATTTTACAGTACTTATTCTCAGCCAAGTAGTGGTATGATTACAACAGTAAATAACATGAAAATGCATAAAGCACTTTTTGGAAGGAGAAGGAAGGCGGGAGAGCTGCATGTCCCGCCTCCCATCCCTCCCCACAAAAAGCACTCCCTCGACTCCTAGGGAATTGGACTCTAACAGTATAGGATTACGACCTTCCTGGGTGGGCAGATTTTCCCACATCTCCCTGCTGGAGGGTTTCTTGTACTCTATCTGTCCCTGTGTTGGAAGCATGCAGGCTAGAGGTTGTGTGGCGCGATTGTATGGGAGGACGCAGCATCGCTGGATGTGCTGTAAGTGCATGGGAGGGAAAGTAGGTCCAGTAGCCGTGGTGGAGTGGCAGAGACGGGACTGTGGTGCTGGAGAGCAGTGCGAGCGGAATCCCATGTGCGTAACTTGCATTGCCCCCACGAGACTCCATTTCAAGCTGAGTGCAGAGTACCACGGAAACTGATTTATTGCAATATGCAGAAGAGTGGGAGGCAGGAACATGCGCAGAAGAGAGCCTATGGAAGCCGGTGAGTAACGCATGCGCCATGCGGAGAAGGGAAATAAATCCGAACGAGTAGCGCGAAGCATGCGCATACGGGCCCTGCTGGCCCTGCGCTGGGGGGAGTTCAGTTACTTATTTACGGTAACAGAAGTCGAACTAATTTAGATCCTCTGCACTTCCCGTAGTGCGGACTGTACCAAAGCCGGCCGGGGGAGAAGTGCATCGCGGCCAGGTCCGGCCGTTCGCCCAGCGCCTTTGGGCAGACGCACGCAGTGGCCGGCTGTGTGACTTGAGGCGCGCGCAGCGAGGCGGGTGAGTTTCAGGCAGGCCCGGAGCGCGATGGGGCCGGAGTGTGCGAAGGCTTCCCCCGCCACCCCGCGGTCGGCAGTTGAGTGGCGGCGCCGGCGGAGAGACGGGGCTGGGGGCCGCGGCTGGGTAATGGCAGCGCTGTGAGGACGGGGAGCGGGGCAGGGACTGCAGCCTCAGGACAAGGAGGAGGGAGGCCGGCCGGCTCCGCGGACTCAGGCCTCTACTGCCAGGTAACCCCGCGCTGGAGGCGCCTCTGGCTGCCCAGCGGGCGCCGCGGGGAAGCGGAGCGAGGGCTTCCCCCGGCTCCGCGGGGGAATGACCTCCTCGCGCACGGCCTGGATCCGCTGGGCCCACTCGCAGGGGTGTGTTACTGCCGAGCGCATTGCTGGCCCTGCGCCTCAGCAGAGGGCTGACTCCGTGCGCAGGGATCTGTTGGTTGCTCCCCAAAACCTCTCGCTCTCGTGACGGGTTTTGTTCTTCTCCCCACGCTAAGCCCCGTCGGGCTGAGGTCCGGGCTTGTTTGAGTTGTTCCTCGCAGGCCTCAAAATCCGCCCCATCCCAGAGGGAGTGTTACACCCCCATCCTCGCCAGTTTCACTTTTGGTTTGCGAGTGAATAATGTGGGTGCGGAGGGGCAGGGAAGTGAGGGACCCACCGCCCACTCCCCCTACTGATTCCACTCCGGGGCTGGTTGCTGGAGTTGGCCAAGTTAGATATTTTCGATGTTCCAGCTTGAGTAGCCAATATGTCTTCCTCTGCTGGCCCCCCACACTCCACCTTTGCATGTCTCTTGCTTTCACAACGTATTTATGTAGTTGAAACTATTGAGACCTTCATGTGGTCTCTCAAGCTGCATTTATCACATTTGGTAGCCCCATTCTCATAAATAGCCCACGAGGATGGTAACCAAAGGCTAAAAAACCAAAGGCTGTCTTGCTGTTTCTAGTGTATGATGGGGTTAAAGTGTATCTGCCTGGTTTTTCACTAGTGCAAACCACTGATGTAGAGTAGACCTGCACTAATGCAGCTTGCTCTGAAGTAAGCTGCACTAGTTTGTTACTTTTTGTATTAGTGTAGTGTGTCCACATATACACAGCAGTGTTTGTGTAACACCCCCTTATAGAAAACCTGCACTGAATTTTCTGAGGATTGATTAGTTCATCTAAAAATGTTTTGAAAATAAGTAAATACTTCTCTGGAGTAAAAACTGAAATGTATCCATTTCCAAAAATCACTCTATTTCAAACCAGTTAATATTTTATATTTGTGTTGGGTTGGTGGTGGGGTTTTTTTCTTTTCTTTTTTTCTTTTTTTTTTTAAGGATCCGAAACTGCTATACACACTACGTATATGCAACACCACTTGAAATACAGCTTCATTGGTCCTGTATACCTCGTGAAGAAGGGAAGATCCAGTCATGAGAAACGAACTTGATTGAAGAAAACTTTTTCCTTGTGTAGAGATACTCAGAGAGAATTGAGGCAGCAACAAACTAGCACACAGCATGCTGCATAACTCTTTTTTGAGGAGATGCTCTTGACATGTGGGGACATGGCAGTTAAACCCTGCTCATACAAAAAGTGCCATGGGATCCTTCCTACTCTTAGTATAGAGAGAACTTCTGCTTAGATCTCATCAAAAAGTGTTTCCACATGTTTTAATATAATTGTGTGATTGGTCTTTATCTAAAAGGATTGGTTACTAATTTTTGTTGGTTGCCAAAGACTTGCTTTGCTGTGGTTTATGTTTCTTAGTTTCTTTTCCTGGAGTTCATCTTTCTTTTGGAAGACATATCCCTCAGATCTTTTCCTTTTCTGCAATTTATTATAACTTGTTGCCATTTTTGTCAATTCATGTTAATAGTAGCAATGTGTTCTCTCTGGATTCTGGAAAATACCTTTTCTTTAGACGTAGTGTCCATTTTACAAATGTTTCGAATGTTTCTACTAAACTGAAAATACTAATACATCCTTTGGTGTATGTTAATAGTAATAATTTTGTTTTTTAGCAGGAAAAAGGTTCCTGTTTTAGAACGTAGGACAGTAACTTGATAGTCTCATCTGTATAAATATCCAAAGCTGCTCAGAATCCTACTGAGCTCTCTGCCTTCGTTATTTCTAGAAGCCAGGTTTTTTAAAGTATTTCCTTTTTATCAGTTCAAAACTTGCTGCTTTTAAATTTTATTAAATTTCCCTTTGTTATTGTGGGAGAAGGTAAATAGAAGTGCCTGATCTGCCGTCTTTTAAATCCTGCATTATTTTGTATGCTTTTCCCATCTTTTCACTTTGTGTCCTTTTCATACTACACAGACCTAATTTTTGCAGTCTGTATATGCAAGTTTTTCCATGCTTCAGATCATTTTTGTCAGGGATCTCTGAACACCCTCTATTTCTATTATATCTGTTTTAGAGCAAGTGGCCAATATTGAATACAGTATACTAAATGAAGGTGTGCTGTTCTTTATAATGGTATTTTTCTTATATATGTTCTAACACTTTAATTTTATGCATTCAACAGCACTTTGTCAATTTCAACTATTTTGTTCATGGCCAGGTGCTCTTTTTGCCTCATGTGTTAGCATACACTTCTTGAGGGGGAATTCGTGTGTACAGTCTTTCCTGTGCCCTGCAAAGGAGTATACCAGTAGTTTAAAAGGGCTCCTATTCCTGAGTTTGGGACCCACAGGGAGTTGGCTTTCATCTAAAGATACCTGGATCTTTGCTTCTTCGTATAAGACAGGCTTTATCTTACCTACATCGCAGAATTTTGATGCTTTGAAGCACCGAGGTTCTACCTTCATTCTGAGGCCAACTGTCAATGGCCTGCCTTCTGTTGCTTTCAAGCAATCCCTGCTGACGTCACATTCTGTTTGGACATTGTATAGAAGCCATACACAGCAACTATGTATTCCCCTGGTCAAGGAATCATTCAGTAAGGGGACAAGATTATTGCCAAAGAAGGATAGTTTTCAGCCAGTAGTGTTCAGACCAGTAGTGTTCAAGCCAAAAGTAGTGTGTTCGCATCCTTTGTTCAAGAAGTGAAAACTAAAGTGTTTTCAGCCAGATGGTGTTCAAGAAGTGGCAATATGAAGGATTGTGAGGAGGCATCTCTATTTAAGAATGTACTAATACAGGTCTTTCTGCTTCTCATGGACCAAGCACTGCAAGCAGCTGAGCTAGAGAATGCTGTACTCTTCAGTGTCCGTTGACTATTTGTCAGGTACTTGCGAAGGTACTAAATCACAAAGATCTGAAAGTGCAGGGATTCAAATAGAATAGAGTAAGTACATGATACCAATATAGAGCTCACAAGTATGGGAGGGATAGCTCAATGGTTTGAGCAGTAGCCTGCTAAACCCGGTTTTGCTACTTCAATCTTTAAGGGGACCATTTAGGGATAGGGGGCAAAAATCTGTTAGATGATTTAATTGGGGATTGATCCTGCTTTCAGCAGGGGGTTGGACTAGATCGGGGTGGGCAAACTACAGCCCACAGGCTGGATCTGGCCCATAAGCTCCTCCTAATTGACCCCTGAGCTCTGGCCCATGAGGCTGCTCTGGCCCTTCCCCTGCTGCCTCAACACTGTGTGACAGTGTGTCTGGCTCTGGGCTAGACACACTGTTCTGAGAAGTGGTGTGGTAAGAGGGCCAGGTGGTCAGGGGACCGGGAACTGGGGCGTTGGGTAGGATGTGGGAGTCCCAGTGGGCCTGTTGGGACAGGGGTGTGGCTAGTGGCGGGGTAGTTGGGACAGGGAGCAGGGCGTTGGACTAGATCAGAGGTGGGATCCTGGGGGGTGATTAGGAGATTGAGGGGGGGGGGTCCGTGGAAGGGGCAGTCAGGGGACAAGGAGCAGGGGTCTTGGATAGGGAGTGAGGTCTTGGGGCAGGGGGGGCTAGGGTACGGGGAAGGTCTCTGGAGAGGTTAGTCAGGGGACAAGGAGCGGGGGGTCTTAGATGGGGGTGCAGTCCTGGGGGGAGTTGTTGGGGTGGGGGGATTTCCGGAGGGGCGATCAGGGGACAAAGTGTGTGTGGTGGAGGGGGGAGGTTTCGATGTGTTGGGAGTTCTCAGGGTGCGGGAAGTGGGTGAGGGTCAGCTGGGGGCGGGGCCAGGCTATTTGGGGAGGCACCAGCTTCCCTACCTGGCTCTCCACACAATTTTGAATGCCAGTGTGGCTCTTGGGCCAAAAGGTTTTGCCCATCCCTGGACTAGATAATCTCTTGAGGTCCCTTCCAAACCTAATATTCTATGATGATCTCAGTCTCATGGGTAGAGCCTGTCCAATTCGCCATCAGTGTTAGGAGCTATGTAACTGCATAGGAAGAGCATAAGCCGAACTCTTAGCTGAAAGGGATAAGGAAGAAACTTTAATCTTATGGGAATGACCTATCCTGCCCATAGACCCATTGTCTAAGCAGGGTTGAGGCCTGAGAGAGATGAGACACGCAATACTAACTTGCTTATACTTTTAATGTTGTACAGCATATGAGAAACTGTGTCCCTGCCCTAAGGAGCTTAATCTTATTTTGTTCAAAAGCAATCAAATCGCAATTCATAACATTGTGTGAGTGTTAAGTTGTACACCTTTAATGTTCTTGTTAAATGTGCATTATAAAACACAGACTGTTCAATTTGGCAGATTTGATGTTACTTTTTAGAAACCTTAACTTTAGTCTTTGTGTGACCTTAATGTTAGAATAGGATGCATGTAATTTTTACGTGGAATCCGTGATGCACAATATTATACCAGTGTACATAATTATATTATAAGAAAAAATTTCAGTCATGCTTTTAAAGAAATTCCTATTTGCTTTAAAGGAAGAAGAGTTTCAGTGTTCTATCAGTTACTTCCTAAAAACTCTTGAAATGTGCTGTTTGCCTGCTTCTTAATGTTTAAGAGATTGAGACTAATACTCATTTTTCCTCCCTGCAGATTAACACTAAATCCCCACAATGTCCCTGAAACCACGAGTAGTTGATTTTGATGAAACATGGAACAAACTTCTAACAACAATTAAAGCTGTTGTAATGTTGGATTATGTTGAAAGAGCGACATGGAATGACCGTTTCTCGTATCCTTTAAACAGAATTTCCACTTCATTTTTCTACATACAAATACACCTAGTACGCCCTTGCACTTTGTAACACAATAATGTTGGCTTGATTCAAAGCCCATCAAAACAAATGAGATTATTTCACTGACTTCAATGAGTTTTGAATGAGGTGTCGAGACGAAGACTTGGGGTTTTGTACAAACTTTACTTGTTTCACTGATTTTGTATAAATACATGGAAATAATCAAGTCTGAGTTTTTCACATTGTTTTCAGCAGGATATATCTTAAAAGGTGTAACGATAGCTGTTTTTAACTGTGTTTTTCCCTTCCAAAAAGGTGGTATTTTTGTTGTTAAACTCATTTATATCAATCTTCTACTACCCTGGATCTGTTCTACATTCAAAACATCTATTGGTTAAGACTCCACATCCTTACAAGCAAACTATTTTAATTGTATACTGAAGTAAAACTACTTATTGGTTCTAAGTATTTGATAACAATTATGTTTTTACATGCTATAACTTAAACCCCTTCCTTAATTAAGGGTGGCCAGGGCAGAAACCTCTGCCAGATTAGAAATTCACATCCTGCTTTAATGCCATTTAATATTTTATTCTCCAACAGCCAGGATAATTTTTTTCTTAAACGTGGTTTGTGGTAATATTCCCTCCTTCACGTATAGTCTCACTATATGGAGGAGGATCTTTTTTTGAGAGAAGCATTGTTATTGCAACTAAAATAGGCTTGTAGCATAATGAAGAGGCATAACCTACTGACCTATTTCATTTTTATTTTTTTCCTTCAGAGGGCAAAGCTGCCTTGTACTGGGAATAATGAGTGAATTCTCAGACTCACATGCAATCTGAATCCTTCTGACAAGCAGTAACTTTTAGATCGAAGAGTCCAGATACTACAGAACAGATTTTGATGCATAGATTTCTACCACATAAATTTACAAAAAGAGAAGTGCCTTTTGAGTCCGTGTCCTGTTTAACAAGCTGTATTTGCATTTCAGAGTAGAAGAGTTGGTTGCAAGTCTGCTCTACTACCTCATCTTCTAGAACCATAAGTTCTCTGATAGCTCTTGTATTAGAAGTCCTTTTATTATTGTACTCCTGGAGTCATGACTTCTGACCATGTCTTTGCAGTTTTAAAAGGGAAATATTACTTCTATAATTTAAAAAAGTCACTACTGACTTGGTTTGAGAGGACTTGCATTTTGTGTCATTGTTCTGTTCCTCTTTAAGCATAAGAGCAACTGCTGAAAACCAAAAAAGAGCTGTTTAAGAACTGTTACAATCTCAAAAGCATAAATCAAGTCTGTAGCTATGAGCTGTAGAAGTTAGCCAGAATCTTTTTTTTAAAATAAATCATAAATTCAAAATACTTGCAAATTTACATTTGCGTTTTACACTCTTCAAGGGTCTGCAAAGGAATAAGGTAAGTGTTTCTGCCCTGATTAAATCACCCACCACAGCATTTTTTAAAAAGATTGTACATGGGAGCCATTGTTTTAAAAATTCAAGCTGGCAGCATTTGTCATATTTCAGACAACTTTGAAATTGTTACTTCATAAATCACTGTCTAAAGCTGAATTTTTTTTTTAAAAAAAAAAATCTGTTAGAAAGTACTGCCTTCTCCTACATAACCCCAGTTTGTAACTGTGTGAGGAACATGGAGATTATTTTTGAACCGTGAGTGACTAATTTTGTACCGATTCCACTTCAGAACTTATTCTACAGCTGACTGAACATCAGTGCACTAGAGAACGCACACTAGCAGACCCCCAAAATATGCTTAGTGGAGGCCCTTGGTGTAATTCCTAGGATCTCAGTGGTCATAAACTCTTAACTCCGTGTCTAGGAAGGTGGCAGCATAGTGACTATTTTGACATCTTTCAGCTATAGGAGAGGATGAGATCTTCTTGAAATACCCTCTGCAACTGCATAGAATGGTGAGCTGCTGTCAGCTTGTTCTTTCTAAACAAAGTGACTCTTTTTGGACCTTCTACTAGCTTAAGTAAACTGTATACATCAACACAAGTCTCATTGGTGGGTATTTAAAACTTAATGAAATTACCATTTTGTTTTCTATACAGTTACTGTTTATTTTGGATTTGGAACAGTCATTTTGTAATTCAGATGCTTTTATAGTGACACTTCAAAAAACAAAAAGCCAGTTTTTAAAAGCTAGCTTGTTTAAAAAAAAAAAATGGATCCTCCCTCCCCCCAGACGTGTTAACAGCTTCAGATGTCTTGCTTAAATGAACATAGTTTACTTTGGAACAGCTTGTCTCTTAAGATCGTTCAGATTTTAGATATTTGCAAGGGCTTTAACCTTGTACTAATTTGTCTTAAATGTGCATTAAGAAAATGTTACACCATTTGCCTTTATTTTTCTTGTGTTTTATTAGACTTCTCCAGGTTACTAGGGAATTTTGAACTGTGCAGTATTAAAACTCTCTCACTATTTAGCACACTGGCTCATTATAGCACTATTGATCACTCTGATCTGGTTATATCATCAGTTTATTTAAAAAGTTGATAATATAAACAGAAGATGGGTATGAAGAATTGGGAGGAGGAGGAAGTAATTAGTTTTCAAATGTGGTATGGTATTAGGAACTTCATATTTACTGTGAATAACTCAATATTTATATTGCTACAGAAGAAGGAATCCAGTTGATTCTAGACCACATTTTGTAGCAGTGTACTGTTGTACACTGCAAAAATGGAGACCTACTTACAGTGGTTGAGATGGACTTGGGTGGTCAAAGTGAGTCCTGGTATTTTAGTGAGGGATGGTGCGCTCAGTGGATGAACCTCACTTCTGGAATTAGCTTCTCCACTTTATTCCAACAGAGCCTGAGGTTGGTTTGATCTTTTTATAGGGTCGTCTTTTTATTTAGAACAGTTCTCTTTAATATGACAAACAGGATAAATGAGTTTGGGATACCAACTGAAATAGCGTTACCTGTCGCTGATGAAGAGTAGCTTATAGATTTTCTTTATTTAAAACATGACTCATTTTTAGCCACCTTTGACCTTCAGATTTCCTCTGACTGTACCTCTGCAGAAATGAAGTAGTCTTGGTATTATTTCACTATGTAGTGTTATCATACTACAGATGCCAGTTTAGTTTTGTTTGAAACTTGTTACTGTAAGTATCTTAGCTATTGAGAGTAACTTTTTTAATTTAGAAAGTTAATGTATTAATTTGTTGTGGCAAAGCTTCTAAACAGTAACTTGCTTAACACCTGTATGTTTATCAGATTTTATTGGGCTAGGGCAGCTAACTACCATTTTTTATTTCGCATATTGCTCAACAGTAAAAGTAAATCTTTAGAAAGATGATGTTCAACAGTGCAGAATAGTATGGCATTTTGTTTTTCTTTTCTTCTGTTCCACAATATAAAGAATCACATTTAATTTGAGAATTCCAGGGGCCTTGGCTTTTCATGCCTGCATAGTCACTTTTTAAGCCAACCGAATAGACTAAGTGACATCTAAAATCAAGGATTCTGTATACAGAATATTTCAATTTGATATAAAATGCTAATAGCATTTCTTGCTCTATTCCCCCTAACATTTCACAAAGGATTCTGTAAGAGACCAGAAATCTGGGAGTCTGAATTTATTTATTTTGTATCTTAATTACACTCTTAAATAGGATGCCAGCATAATTGAGACTTTCTTTACATTGGTGTCTGTTGCATGGGCATGGCTGCCAATCTTCAGAATGGGATCTTTCCTTCCCTTGTTAGCTGGTTCCAGATGACTTTCCCATATAAGAATTCTCTGGAAGTTCTGCTTCTGTCTGATAATGAGCATCAGTTCAGAGACTTCTATTACTGTATGATTCTAATCTGGATGGCTTTTTGAACCTTGGGATGAGAGTATACAGGAGAGTTGGGGACCCCAGAGGTTAGGTTGGTAATATTTTATCCACACTTTCTAGATCCTCTCTTTGGCTTGAGGTGAGCTTAGTTTTGTGTTGCTGACTTGGGCACAGGACAAGTGACAACTGCCATTCACAATGTCACATATGTACTTCACATGCTCTTGGAACCTCTTGTCTCTACTTGAGGACATGTTTCAGTTGTTCCTCAACTTATTTGGCCTTGGCCAGCTGTCAGATTTAGTGGCCGAAATGAAAGGACGGCTGGCTTCCATTGTTCAAGATATTCTCTTGCATAGTAGAAGCAGGATTCCATTCCATCTCCCGAAAGGACAGGAGAGACCCCAGGACAGAAATGACTAGGTACGTCTTGGTTTGGAAATATGTCCCAAAAACATCCATCAGGGATTTTTAATCACTCTCTTTTTCTTAGTGGCGTTTCCTTTGTGAGGGAACACATTTTATTTTATTTTATTTTATTTTATTTTAAAAAACAAAAACCCTGAGGACAAGTTGGACTGAGGAATCATCTCCAGTATCTCTAAGTTAGCAATGTATGTGAACTGACCTTCCCCCTCACCCCCACCCCTTTTCTGGGACTCTGTTTCAGGAGCCAACTGTTTAAGGGAAAAAACTGTGGCATACTCAAAATTTAAACATAATTCTATTGAAGGCAATTTTTTTTTTTAATGTCCCATTGCTACTCCATAAGGCTCTTCCACTTTAACCAAGAAAGAAAGTGAGCTTAATTTTGTGCCAGGATGGTGAAGGAAGAATGACAAAAATAGACTTTTTCCTGCTTATTCCTGATACTGTATTTAAGAGAATGTCTGTCTGATTCAGTTATTGGCCAGAAAAGGCTAGAGAAGCTGCAGATCCAGCCTGAGTTAAATACTTTGCTGAAGGATCAAACAGGAGTTGGTGATACTAGTGCACAAATCAGTAAAGAAAATTATTCACTTACAGTGGGAAGTCCCTGTGAAATCCAAACAGTATAGATAAGTGCTTGTAATCAACATGCTTACAGAAGTCAAGAAGTAGTTGTGCAGATTCCTCAAGTAGCTGTGTCTTCAGCTGTAGTTTCTCAGCTGGAATAAACTATATGCTTAGCTAAGGGATACTTCTCTCCTAAATATCAAATAGATCATACTTTTCTGGGGGCAGAATTCTGATGCTTTGGCAGGTATTTGACAGAACCCTGGATATCAATATAACAGGATAGCCTTGCGTAACGAATTAGGTCTGTCAGGGCAAGAAAATGTAAGTTTAGTACTGAGACAATTCTTCCATCTGCATTACCGGCAGATTTTGCATTTGACGCCATTAAATTCTTTACTTTTGCTATTGCTCATAACCTAGGCAGGTGTTCTTGCTTACCTGAAAAGCAGATGGGTAAGTGAAATAGCTTCATGCTTTTTTTATTTAAAAAAAGCTTTTGTTGAGTCATTTGACCAAAGCAATTATGGTACCTAGTGAAAGGGATAATTCCTTTACTGGCTACAAGGATGGAAGATTTTGTGAGCCTGGAGCTATAGGAAAAGAGAAAATTCTCCATATATTGGAAAGGCTTGGAATGATGATGGGAAAGGGAACTAGGGTTAATCTCCAGAGCCTCTTTAGATCTAGCAAAAGCCATTTTGATGCCTCTTTATAGCACTAAAGTAAGGGCAAGACTTTCTATATATTAAAATAAACAAACTATCTCATACACACAGGATTTTGAGGATATGAAGGTAGGATATGTTCTGCAGCTCCTTTAATTCTGCTCTTTGCAAACTATCCCCAGCTTTCTTCAGTCTGGTAGTGACATAAAGTGTCAGCAGCCATCTCTAATTTTTGTAAACTGAGGCACCTAAGTTGTCCCACTGAGAGAACAGCATTTAGGGGAGTTTACTCTGTATTCTTTGTGGTCCCCAGGAAGAATGGCACAGTGAGCAATTCTGGAACTTGAAAGGCACATTTTGCTTATGAAAATCAGCAAGCTCAGGATGGAAACTGGTTTCTATCACTTCATCTATCCAGAGAGTGACAAAGCTCCAAGTCTGTACTTGTGGGTCCTGTGCTTCCTGGCAGATTTAGGGGCCTCAGAAACTCATCTAGGCCCCAGAGTGACTTCTCTTGCCAATTATACTGAGAAAGGGTCACCGCCTAGTGAGTTACCTTCATCACAGGCCAGTATGGAAGATGCAAAAGGGGGGAGCCCGGGCCCGCCCTCTACTCCAGACTCCAGCCCAGGGACCCTAATAATATCAGCTAAAATGGCTGACCTTTTAGGCACAAAACACAATACAATTCCCTGGGCTACTTCCCCACAGCAGTCTCCGCTTCTTCAAACTCCACTTCACCCTTACGTGAGGGCCTCCTTCCTTCTGTATGATATGTTGTCCAACACTCAGTCTCACCAACAGCATAACTTCCTTCCACAGCTCCTGACACCCACAACTCACCTGACTAACTGGGAGGTTTTTATCTGGTTTCATCCAGTCCCTGATTGGCTTCAGGTGTCCCAATTAGGCTAGCTGTTTCTACTCCTTTCTAGAAGGTTCTTAATTGGCCCCAGGTGTCTTGATTGGCCTGGAATAGCCTTTGTTTGGCTATCCAGGGAAGAGGCACCTGCACATCCTGAGACTAATATACCTGCCTTCCAGCACTCTCCTATATCCTTCTGGTCTGACTCCGTCACAAGAGTTATTGGTACCCTCATGAGGCTGCTGTGTATTGTGCTGGTCTGTATAAACATCTTGCCTTGGGCTCATGACGACTGCAAGTTTGATTCTCAGGAGCTGGCCACACAGCTCTCTGAAGGAAAAGAAGCTAAAGATTCCACCAAGAGATATGCATGCAGGTCTTCTCAGTTTGAGTGCAAAAGGGAACCACCAGTCAAAATTTGTCCCTTGTTACTTTGAGTTTGGAACCATCAGACTACAAAAGACCTACAGTCTTGCCTGGACTAAGTACATTTCTTAATCCATGTCAAAATCTTGACTATAGAATAATGAATGAACAGCAGAATTCTGGGCGTCTCTTTTTAAGACACCACAGTTCTCCTCCAATGGATTCAGTTGCTTATTTTTATTCAAGAAGATTCATGCTTGACTTTGCAATAGACTGGCTAAGCAGGCTGCAGCTTCACCTTGGTATAAGTGTCTCAATGAGAGTTTTTCACTTTAGTGTTCCAGTGGGGAATTCCCAAGTTTTGGACCTGTATGTCAAATCTAAATGCAAAGATGTACTTTTCAAGGACAAGAATGACAGGGAGTTGGCGTCTTGTTAGCCATGGCTAAACCACTGCCTGTATGCCTGCCTTTTTTCTTTCTTCCTCAAGCCACGGATCTCCCCCAAATCAGAGTGCACAGAACTGTTAACTGATCTCCACCCCTGGAAGATGTGGTGGTATTCTGTAATGGAGAATTTGTGCTGCACCTTCTGTGTTTGGGGTCCACCCCTGCAGCCAAACCCAGCCTGTCTGTTGACAAGGAAAAAAACAGAGATTACTTTACTTTGTCTCTACTATTCTGTTTTCTGTGCTATGATATTGTGGAAACTTGCATGCTGTTTCCCTGAAAAATCGGCCAGCCTACTGAAAGCCAAGATGTCAAATAATCCATTTTCTTCAGGAAGGAATGTCTGAGTATGAGTTCAACATAACGACATAATGAATGTCCTCAGTTCCCCAGCAAAGTCCATTCATCCCATGTATCAGTATGTTTTTGAACTGTCTAATCATCACTCTAAGTGGTCAACATGGAGATTCATATAGGTCCTGCTGTTTCTAATGTGTCGTCCTTATGAATCATTGCCATGGTGCCAACCACACTGTTAAATGATTGATAAATTTGTTTTATCAGGGTTTCCACCCAATATTTCCTTCCCTGTTTCCATAATGAGGAGAACCCTTCTTGTAAAGTTTTGTATTTGTATACAGGCGTGTCGCATCTTGCGCGAGGGTTCCGTTCTGCGGTTACCGCGTAAAGCCAAAACCTATTGACTTCAATGGGAGGTGAAATTGCGCCCCCTGCAGGAAGCTAAAAAAAAAATTTCTCCTTTCTTTTTTTTGTTTGTGCGAACCGCATAAAGTGGAAATCGCGTAAGTTGAATCAGCGTAAGATGCGACATGCCTGTAATACTCCATACACAGATTATAATTCTTGGCTTCTATGATGCCAGCTGTCACATAAACCCCTTTTTTGACTTATTTTTGTTCTTCAAAGTATTTTCATATATCACTGTCCTTTAAAACTGAGGATTAGGTTGGGAAATTTTCTTTTAAACTTATTAGAATATTCTTTCATTGGTGTTGAATGCGTAAATGGGTTGGCTGCTTTCCCTCTCGTTTTAAACTTTTAGCAGGCATGAAAACATGTCATCCTAAAATGTTGTACATGATTCAAGGAAGATGGGTCACATGTGCTATCTTGCATTCCAGATAATATTTTGCATGCAGAGGTTTATTTCTGGATACTGTATTTATCTAGCATGGATGATTACATAAAATTACCAAAATGGATCAGAAGGAATGGGTTTTTCACTTTCTTTTGCCTTTCTACTTTTAAAAGATTGCTAAAGCAGTACCTACCTAAAAAAAAATAATTATCTAATGTTCCTAATACTATTTGTAAGGGAGTCATACTTATTCTAAAATGTCTGTTTCCTTGACCAAGTGATAAATTGTTGGAAAAAATTATTTTTTTCTAATAAACTTTCTCAACTACGTGCTTTGTGCTTTCTTTACAGTCACACTTACTTAGAATGTGCTTAAGAGGAAAAAGTGGATCCATTCTTCAGTGTTTTTTCTCTCCATACCCCAAAATAGCAAGTGTAAAAGTTCTAATATCATACTCCTAATTATATATAGGATGGGGATGACTTTTGGCAAATAAAAATCTATTTTGATTGAGAGTGAGAAGTAATTATTCAGTTTCTGAGATTATCTAATGTTAGTGTATGGTGGGGGGGTTATGTGGGATTTGTTTAATTGTTAGTGTCCTTGTCTAAATAAGAACCTTCTAGGGATTTCTATTTTTTTTTTTTAAAAAAAAAGAGGTAGCTATGTTAAAGATGGAAAAACTGTAAATCCTTAGGAGGTTCTCCTTTAGACAGGGACACTAATAATTGTATTTAAAAAAATCACAGCTTCTGAAATCAGGAACATTATATTTCTTACAGAGCAAGGTAAATACTTCTCCATTGTTTAGTCTCCACTACAAAAGCCTTCTTTTACTAATACAGTTGTTAAATACTAGGATTCCAAAATGTATATACATTGATTTCCTACTTAATACGTATGATAATTCACTGAGTTTGTACATCTCTAAAAATGCAATGAAGTGGTAACTTATTTTAAGACCATTTGTTTGTAATAAATCTAATTATGCAAGACTTTTAAAAGTGCGCTTAAATTTAGACTTCTAAAGTCATCTTTAGACAATAAGGAAACAAACTTTCAACAGTGCTGAGCACTGAATTTCTGGGTTCCCAGCCTTTTGAAAGTCAGGTTGTTTGTTTAGGTGTCTGAATGTATACTTGGCCAAGATGTGTTTAAAATGTGGGCCTAATGTCTTACTGTTCCTAGAAATGGTACCCAAAGAAGTATTGTGCGTACGCTTGTGTGATACATTATAGCTATTTTTTCCAAAATGTGAAAAACAGAAGTATAACCTTAAATTTACAGAACCTGTTTAAAGAACCTTTTAAACCTTGACTTCAAACTCAGGGACATTTATGCTTTATGTGTGGCCTATCCAGAACCTCTTGGAGAGAGACTTTATACTGAGACTAAATTTTTTTTGGAAAATCATGTACGCCATTTGCACAAGGTAACTATTATATGACTGAAAGTATGCATGTTTTGTCACTGTACTTAATAAAGAAATTCTGCAAGTCCTATGTGGATAGATGTAGCTGATAAGGTTCAGAGTACATAGTTTTAAAAAACTAAGATATATTTTGGGTTATGAGACCATGTTTTATACTCCCTTTAAGGAATAGTGAAAGCAACAAGACTAACAACTGGTGACATTTTATTTGTTTGAGGGGCATTGTAAATGCATTCAGTGTGACTGGGTATTTCAACTAAAATTATTTGAATAGTTTTCCAAAAGAGTCATCTTCTACTTTATATTTTAGTGGGTAAAAAATAGGAGGGAGGGGGAAGCGCAGAAAACTAGATCACCAAAACATTGTCCAGTTGAGTATTTGAATTAAAAACATGTACTAATGAGGATATTTCAGCAGTTGTACTTTTGTCATCCATATACCCATTGAGTCAATCAAACTATATTTCTTCCAGTATGCAGTATAAATTGTTTCCCTGAAATAGGGACTGCCTCAGTTTCTTTGTGGCTTGAAGTACACTATTGAAACACATAGTAATCTATTGACTCCGTTGTGTTGTCAAAATTGTAATGTACTGTACATGCATGTATATGTACACACACAATATTTTGCCATTACATTTGGAAGTAAACATTTATAATATGGCGCATTTTTTTTCCCCTTTATAGCGTGTTCTGGAATCTGAAGAACAAGTACTGGTTATGTATCATAGATACTGGGAAGAATACAGTAAAGGGGCAGACTACATGGACTGTTTATACAGGTAAATTTTGCCCAGAAGTTATTCAGTGATGTAACTGGAGATCACTGGGGTAAGAAAGTTGGCGAATAATTTGTGCAGAGTTGACTAACGGATGCTGGAGAAGATGAGTGCTCTCATAATATGATGGTAGCTTTAGCCGTGGTTAGAATATGACCCAGATCATTAATGACTAAGTGCTATAATTTGATAATAAATGGTCTGTATGAAATAGGATTGTGGTCTCAATTAGTATTTAGTGCAGTGGTTCCCAAACTGTGGGGATGATCTGGGGAACACATGCTAGTGGTCCACAGAAAATAGGTTGGCCAAGTTCTGCCAACTCCCTTCTCTGTTTCTAGGTGCTACATTACATTAAAGATAAGAGGGAGCTCTGTGTAGCTCGAAAGCTATTTCTGTTACCCACAGATGCTGATCCAGTAAAAGATATTACCTCACCCAACTTACCTCTCTATAGTTCACTAATGTTGTTGTATGTAAGAATTGTTTGAGTGATTGTCCACACAGTTTCCGTCCTTGGTGCAAGTAGAATCTGATCTTGCATGCAAGGCCTTTTTTGAATAGCGGTGTCGTCCTTTTAGGGTGGCACCTGCACCCTGAATGGCCTCTTGATTCCTGTAGCAAAAGGCATACAAGACAGTGAGGCCTCACCCATCATTCAGTTCCTTATTACCTGTGACTGCAAGATGGAACATTGGCAGCATCTAAGTCCCTTGCTTCTAGAGATTAGGCTATTACTTTAGTACCTTTTAGGTAGGTCAGAGTAGTTAGTAGGTTAGATTTATTAGTTTTCGTTTTTGCCCACTGACATTTAGAATAAAACCCCTTTCTGGATAGCTGTTTTCTTTCCATGCATGCAAAGCAGCACGAGTGAATGAGACCCTGTAGTTGAAGTGCATGAAAAGGACAGGAAGAGCCAAGATAATAAAACAATCATTAACACTGATGTTCTTAGTTTATGTAAAACTTAAAATAAAAAGTCAATAGTGTCAAAAGTATATAGGTGAGGACTATATCATCATGTTTAACCTTGAGAAAAGAAGGATTTTTTTAAAGAAATTTTTGTTTTTTCTAAAGTACTTGTATACTAAGAACTCCATATGAAAACAAACATTTTATCTTTGGTCTCTGGTATAAAGGTTGAAACCAGTATAGTTTCCTAAGAACTTGTTGAATGAAGATTGGAGGCTTGCAATACAGCATTCAGATTTCATATACGTAGAAGTTAGTTTCTAAAATTATTAAATTTACTTACTTTGCATTTCCTGTTCTTTCTACTCGAAGGGTTTATTTGAACTGATCAACTTGGTGCCACTTGGTTCAGCTAAGGAAGTGGCTCCTTTCCAAACATGCCTAGAAAGAAGTTAGTTTGTGCAGTAAGAGGAAGAAAATGATGCAGCCTTTTCTCCTTTGAACTTTGTTTGATTCCCAGTTTTTGCTTTGTTGTGTTTTGTCTTGCGGTAGTGCTTAGAGGCCCCAGTTGAGGATCAGAACCATTGTGGTGCACATTGTTCAGTATAGCAAAAAAATTATCCATGCCCTAGGGCTTTATAATTTAAATATAAGACCTGACTCCTGGTGGATACAACAAGTAGTTGGCTTGGGCACATGATAACCCACTGATCATAATCATCAACTAATGAGCAGCAGATTCATCACTCCAGCTGCCTAATTGTCAAATGTTTTATAGGTATCATGGCAGAAGTATGGTAAGGAGAAATTTGAAGGACAATGCAGTGGCTTTACAGGTAGCATGCATGAAAGAGTGAAGAGCAGATTCAAAAGCTGTTGATAATGGGAACAGGGTTGGGGGAGGAATGAGGTTGCGGGTTGAGCAGGGCTGGAAATTTGGTGCTTGCTCCCTGTGTCGGCTGGCCCAGGTCCTGCTGCGTGTGTCCCCAAATATTCTCTGGGGATGAGGGTGCTACAGTTTGGGGACGACTGCTCTACTCACTGCTGTAATCTAAGTATTTAAATTGTGACTCAGCATCTGTCTCCCTAGACCTTTAATTTTCTCTCTATTGCTTTCAAGCTCAGGCTTTGCCAAAACTGGAATTCACCCCTACAATGACTAGAAGATACAGCTGCTAGGCACTGAAATTTTACATTTGATAGATACTAGCAGTTTCAGAGGCCCATAGTGGGCATGATCGGTAATGGGTAAACATAGCATATGGGAGGCATTAGTCATACTGTATTGTTAAATGATGTATTCTTAAAGGCATTTTCAAAGCCGCAAGTATTATAATGCAACACATGTACAGCGAGGGCCAGTGTCTGCAGAAAGTTACAAGTGTACATATTACTCCTGTGTGAACTCTGTACAGGAGTATCTAGATGCATAGTCCTAACTACTGGCAGAATTACATCCTATGTACTTTGTGGTGCACATTAATTGTGTTGCTAGCCACACAAGTACCAGTCCATTACCCATTGACCCTAATCATGATCCAAAAATTCATATGAATAAAAATCCAGTTACATTGTGTAAAATATAATTTGGATTACACTGACACTGTTTTGCATAATTTTTCTGGCAGTGTTCCGTTTTTGAGTAAGTGTGGAGTTAGACTAAAAAGACTACAGACATTAAAGCTATTCCAGCCACTTGAGTAAAGTGTCTTTCTGGCATGTGTGTAATTAGTTACTTGTGATGACTGTGTACTTTACACATGTTGGATCATGGGTTTTTGTAAGAGGCATTTTATTACATAAAATGTGGTACATATTACTTACAAGAGTAAAAATATACAGGCTTATCTGAATTACAATATCTGAGTAGTCCACCTGCCAACGAGAGGCAGTTTTTTAATAAAATGAAGCTGTATTTTATCCTTTAAAATTCAAAGCCAGCAAGAGTGGTTCTAATTATTATTCCTGCTTTGCAGACAACATTGCAGGGCTGAAAAATTTTCAACTAAGAATGAATTTTTATATCCATGTTCTCTGTATTGAAGCATTTGAAAAGAAAATGTTGCTGCAACTTTCAGTAGTAGTATTGAGGATGCTACTGCTCTTGGAGTATGAGAGATGTAAAAACAATTCAGAGAGCCAAGTGACAGCTTGGCTTATACTTTACTGGCTAATTCAAAAAAACTCCCATCAGCTACACGAAAACTAGCAGATCAGTGGACATTATGGACATAAGTATTGCATGAATATGGAAGCTATGGGGCATGAATCACATTGCATTTAGTACATTCTTGTCTAAAGCTTCCTGATAAAGGCACTCTGAGGGCCTGAATAATGTAAAATAAATATTAACGATAAATTTTCTTGTCACTATAACAGTATGAAACTTACGTTCTTTACAGAATGCTTCAAGCAAGTAAAATCAGCTGAACCCTATCCCTCTGTTTCTTTTAACTTTTGAGTCAGACACAGTCTAGTAGTGACTTGAGCGTCTTTGATCTAGGTAGTGAATCTTAAATTGTTTGTTACTTAGCTTTAACAGCCAAAGATTTTAAGGTCCTGGGGGTACTTGTGCTAAAATACTAGAGTTATTTCTCATCTCCATTTGGTCGTCTTCAAATTAACACAGAACACTCTTTAAAACTCATTATGATTTGATGCATTAAAGTATTGTACAAAGCACTTCTCAGAAATGTGTTTGGGGGGTGGAGGGAGAGAACTATGATAACATAATTTACACTGAGTAGATGAGTAAGGAGTTGCTCATAATTTTTTAATCTCAAGGTTGCTGAACATGTTTCAATTTCCCCATTAAAAACAAGTCTGAACTCCATTTCAGAATAGGATTCTAGTATCAAGATTAAATTTGATACATAACCACCTTTATAGTTTTCATCTTTCTTATACATCATTCTTTATGGTAGTACCTAAGGGACAAGCCTGGCCCATTATGCTCTTCACTATGCAAACATTATAAATGACACTCCCTTTCCCAAGCTATAGAATTAATTTTCCAAAACTGGTACAGCGGAATCTCTGACTTTGAATAAACTTTTATTTTAGAATTCTGATGTGCTAGAATCTCCTATTGAGATCCATGATTACAGTTCTAGTAGTTCAGCTGACCAACACAAAAGCTAAATGAGGAACAATGTTAAACATTGTACCTTATTTCTGTTGTTCTCATAAACACTTTTCCCCAGTGGCTTTAATGGTGTGATTTTTCTTCTATGCACTGTGCTTTCAGTTCCAAAACTGCCCACTTTCTATCTGACAAAACATTCTCTTACCCTTGGAATTTCTTAAAATGACTCTCCATTGTAGGCACAGTGAATAGTGCTTACTGTATTAATACATAATTTTATTTTTCTACTCTAATCTCTTTAGGGAATAACTTTCTATACACGAGGCATTTTGTTGCCACTTCAGAAGTTAATTTCTTGAATGTCTATATGTAACATGATTGAAATAATTCATGCATAGAATCGAATTAATGCTGTTTGTGCGGCTAGAGTTAGATGTGAAAACTTGGTTCTCTGAGTTCTGAATTGCATATTTATCAGGAGTGAAAGGTGAACAAGTTTGCTATTTGTATCTACTTAGTATGAGCAGAGTTTTGTATTTTTAAAAATGTCACCGTCATTAAAGACTTGATATTCATGATTCATTCTAGCTGTAAGCTCTTCAGAAGAGTCTATTTCTGAGTATAGCATGTAGTCCAGAGGGAACTAGTATTCTATTTTAAATATATGCTGACTCTGGAGTCTCAAGGTCACTGGCTGTAATAGTACTTAGCACTTGTGCTCTTTTGATAAGTGAACTCTGATGATGATGATAATGAGTATTCACAAAGTTCTGACAGATATTTATCCCTATTTTACAGATCTCTAAACTTAAACAGAAGTTGTGAATTTACCAAGGCTACAGAGTGAATTAGTAACATAGGACATTGTTTTCTACTGCTGCTCATACCAAGCAAACATGCACGGTACCAGATAGTGTTGGACATTTAGATTTTTTTTCCCCCAACACTTAACATCTGGTATGATTTATCCAGTTTGAAACTTTCGTATTAACGGATACTGTCAGTTGAGTTAAGCTTGCATGCTTCTGTTAACTGATCCTAGTTTTGAATGTCAGAGACTGGAGACCTCATTCTCAGTGAAGAGTCTTTGACTCCAGAATAGTCTTCTCAAGAGCCATGCCTACACTAGCAAGCTTACAGTGGCACAGTTGTGCCACTGTAAGATCGCTTGTGTAACCGTGTAATGCTGATGGGGGAGAGCATCTCCCACAACAGAGTGCTACGCACACGAGCACTTATGCCGGCAAAATTTATGTCGCCTGGGAGTGTTTTCTCACACCCCTGAGCGACTTAAGATTTGCCAACAGAAGTGGAAGAGTAGACATAGCTTTGACTTACTAGGCCCGATTCAAGGTGGTGGTTGCATTTTATAGATGCTATAAATTACCTTCAGTGTTGTTTCTTTTAAATCTAAAATGCCTTTTACGTGCTCGAGCCCAATAGGCTATTTCCACATTATTATTTTTTTGAAATCTCGGCTTTTAGGTATCCCCTGTGACTTTTAAAATTGAGGTTTTCCTATACAGGAACTCCTCACTCAACATTGTAGTTATATTCCTGAAAAATGTGACTTCAAGTGAGATGATGTTAAGCAAATCCAATTTCCCCATAAGAATTAATGTAAATGAGGGGATTAAGTTCCAGGTAAATTTTTGTCACCAGACAAAAAGACTATATATCTATATCTACACACACACACAGTATAAGTTTTAAACGAACAATTTAATACTGGTACACAGTGATGATGATTGTGATGCTTGGTTGAGGAGGAGTCATCAGAGGGTGGGATATTTCCCATGGAATACCTTACTGCTAAATGATGAACTAGCAATTGGGTGAGCCCTGAAGGGTTAACTCTCACACTCTACAAGGCATCAGGAAAGGAGGGAGAGCAGACAGAGGCATATCCTGTGTGAGAGAGAGATGTTAATCAGCAAGCTGAGCCACAGCTGCTGCCAGGGCAAGCTCCCCCCTGCTCTATGGAGGATGGAGTAAGTGGGGTGCAGGGGGGAAGGAGATACCCTGACATTAGCCCCCCTCTTCTTCCCCCTCCCCTGCCACACAGCAGGCAGGAGTCTTAAGGAGCAGCTCCAAAGCAGAGGGCAGGAGCAGCACATGGCAATGGGTAAGGTACAGCTGCCTGCCAGCAATTGATAGCCTGCTGGGCAGCTGCTGCATGGGGAACTTAGAGGTATGGGAAGCTGATAAGGGGGCTGCTGGTCCACTGTGGTTCCAAGCACCCACCAGCTAGCTACAATGGGCTGCTCTTCCTGCAGGCAGTGGACAAAGCAGGTGGCTGCTAAACGACCTTAGAAGGGAGCATTGCACAACTTTAAACGAGCACGATCCCTAATTGATCAGCAACATAACAACGCTAACCAATGCAACTTTAAGTGAGGAGTTCCTGTATCAGGGTCTGTTTGAAGGACAGTGGGGAAAGATTTTTGGTTTGACTTCTAATTTGTGGCATTTTCACGCTAAGGCTTATATGGATGCACTTTTTTTATTTTTACGAAAAGAATACCCCAGTGGTTCCCAAACTGGGGTTTGTGAACCCCCACATTATAGGGGTTCTTAGGGGGAAAAAATCCCTAATGGTGGACAGAGCAGTCCATAGGGACCCAGGGCAGCCCAGGGCCAGCAGCTCAGAGCCTTGGGGGCTTCCAAGAGCTGAGCAGATCAGAGCAAGCATATCTGTCGCACCGAGGAGCTTTAAATGTCAAGACTCCTTTTACGAAATAGAAAGGGAGGTGGAAATTTTTTTGTTGTTTTTTAAAATTAAATACGCTGCTAGGTGTTCTTAAATGATTGTGAAGAACAAGTTTTAAGCTTTGTTGTAATGTGCATTGTTTGCCTGGACTGCTCAAGACCTGAATGCTTGTGTAGGAGGAACCCTCTGAGTTGGCTTCTTAAATACTTTCATGCTGTTCCACATCTGATACTCCTTGATGAAACATGGGAGCCAGAGGCCCCAGTATATGGAGGCAACAAGGGTCATGTGTTGCCCCTGCATCAGCATGCCCCCCACTCTCCATGGGTCCTTCCTCTTTTTCCTGTGGCCCCTGTGAGCCATCCCCTTTTCCATCCATGCCCCTCCCCGCCCCGGGGTGTATGGGAGCTTCACTCCCGCACCATTTTTTCTACTGTTGCCTCTGATAGGAACCTTGTCTTACAACAGGCTTAATCAAAGTGGTACAATCTACAAAAGTGAGATCTTGCCATTTTCATAATGTAATAAAAAAAACCTGTTAAGTAATAAAGTGTATAAGCAGCATGTCATCAAAACAAATTTTATATTTCCAAGATCACTGCTTTTATAATTTATGTTGAGGTAAGGGAGAAAGCCACAGAAATATGTTTTTAGGAGGAGGTTCATGAGACTTGACGTTTTAGTGAAAGGGGTTCGCAGGTGATTAACATTTGGGAACCACTGAAACTGCATGAAATCCTTTTAACTTGTGGTAATGCTGTTATCTGAAATAAATTTTTGTGTTTGGAGTTTTTGAATTTTAAGGTTCATGTTAACTCTTCACCATCAGATTCTACTTCTATCAGAGCAGACAAGCTCAGGTCATGGTTTCATACAAGTTCAATGTAAACTACAATGAAAACCTACATAAAAGAATAAAAATGAAGTAATCTGAGTTGTAGACCACTACACTAGCCTTCACATGAACATGTTTCCTTGACATAGATAAACTTGTTTTTGTGTGCACAGCTTCTTTGGAGTAGAAATGTTGATGAAGATTGAAAAGGAATAGTGATCTAGCCAACAGGTTAAAAACCGTGTTTGCAAGGGTGCCCTTGTCCATCTCGAACATAAAAACATTGCCAGAGGGTGTTGTGAAGACCAAGACTATAACAGGGTTCAAAAAAGAATGAGATACATTCATGGAGGGTAGGTCCATCAATGACCATTAACCAGGATTGGCAGGGATGGTGTTTCTAGCCCACTGGTTCTCAACCCAGAGGCCACATGCAACCCATTAGCACACAGTTGTGAATCAGTTCAGCTGTGTGCTAAAAGGTGGCCCGCATGGCATGGTCCAGGTTTCTGGCTGTGCAGTGGGGTCTGGGCTTCCCAGCATAGCGGGGTCTGGGGTGAGGGGCCTCTTGCAGCTAAGGTAACACACACATGTAGTCCGCAGTGATAAATAAGTTGAGAATCACTGCTCTAGCCTCCATTTGCCAGAAGCTGGGAATGGGTTGCAAGGAATGGATCTCTTGATGAATATCTGCTCTGTTCATTCCTCTTGGGGTGCCTCGTATTGGCCACTGTCGAAGGACAAGATGCTGGGCTAGATGGACCTTTGGTCTGACCTAGTATGCTCCATTATGTTCAGTTGAAGCTAGGTTATTTCAGACTCGAAATAAGGTATACGTTTTTACTAGTGAGAATAATTAATGTTGAAACAATTTACCAAGGGTTGTGATTGATTCTTTGTCAATGGCCATTTTAAATCAAGAGTGTATGGTTTTTCAACAAGGTATGTCTAGGAATTACTTGGGGGAAGTTCTGTGGTCAGACTAGATAGATGATCATAGTGGTTTCTTCTGGCCTTGGACTCCATAAAAATGCTCCTGCCCCAATGGGACCAGCATCACTGCTGCCTGAACACACACAGTAGTCATTTTGAGTGAAGGAGGAGAGTATCCCTCTTTACAGTGTTGAAGCTACAGTTGGCACCAGCAGCCTGGTGCATTGCTGGACAGGAAACTTTGCTCAGATCCTGCTGCCCTGCTTAGATGAACAAGATATGCCCATTGGAGCTGGAACAGACATACAGGAAATATAAAAGAAAATGTCATACAGCATTTTACCTTAATTTCAAGACTGTAAATTAAAGAGGGAAGTTTCAAGTCCTACAGAACCAGTGTACTTATTTTGAACTACAGCTTCCCCTCTCATGGAGTGGTGCATTATTAGAGAAGGGAATGTTTACCTGCTAAAGGATCTAAGGTTGCTCTTTTCCTCTCTACAGCACTGTTAAGATCTTAACTGCACAATGGACATAATAAACCACTTTTTAAACTTGCCCTGCACTTTGAGGAGCGCATGGTTCACATGTTGTTAGTGACGACGATATTGCATTTCTTTGAAGTGAAGAAAAACAGAAAATTTATTTTCATGAAATGAAAGTATGGACATGCTGTTTCAGTAGTAGTCTCCCTAATACCATGTACAATGGTAAATATTATGCATTTACTTTTGATATTCCTCTTTATTCAAACAAGACTTGTATTTGCCCTTTTAGCATACATTACAGGTACTGGCTCATATTGTGTTATCTATAATTCCTAAATCCTTTTCAAAGCCGCTGCTTTCTAGAGTACAATGCCCCATCCTCCTTCCTCCATTTTTCTATTAAATATGATTCCCCCTACTTTAATTACAGGTAGAAATATTGGTCAAGATTTTTAAGTAAGACTAGTAATTTTTGGGTGCCTAACTTAGATGTTTTAAAACAGCCTGCTTTTCAGAAAATGTTATGTATGCACCATCCGAAAAAAGACCCTTTGGAGGTGTCTCAACCTGAACATCCCAAATGACTAGGTACAGCAGAAGGTATTTATGCTCCTGTCCGCTTCATCATTGAAGCACCAGCATTACTAATGTTATAAGCACATATCTAAGAGCTGGGATTGTTAATGTGTTTTTCAGCTGGCTCTGCAGAAGAAGGGAAAGTATTTTATAAATCTAAAGACTCTATTTAATTTAAAAGTGAAATTTAAAAATTACATATTATTAAAGCACATTTAACAAGTGCTGGTGACAGCACTGCACTACCCAGTAATTCAGTTACCAGAAAAACCTATTAAAGTATTACAGAACTGTATTGTAGAGCAGCGCCCTTTGTATAAAATAGTACACTAATGTGGCACACTTAAGGTCAGGGCCAGAGAAGTATGGTGCCATCCTATTCCCCTGGATATATAACATTGACTTCAAGCCTAAGGATCCTTCAAAATGTGAAACACATTTTTGATGATCACTGGTATCTTCACTTGGAAAGGAGGTGGGTCTTTAAGAAATCTGAGGAGTGTGTTGCGTTGCCTTCAATGCGGTACTCACTCATTTGAATCAGAATAAGTAATAGTTGCACAGCAAGATTACGTTTTAGTTTGTGAAGATGAAAACTGGCTGTTATCCCCATCTGTGGGCACCAAATCATAGTAAATGCCTTTTACAAATATGGTACTTGTGATAATCACTCATGTAATTTTCACAGCGGAAAAGAAGACTGCTGGATTGAATATTCATGCATAAGCTGAATGGTCATACATGGTCTAATAATGCATGTGTAAATCCAAAGATGAGTACAGAACCCTTAAATTTTGAACCTACATTAAAATGATACTGTCTGATCTGTTTAATGAACTTGTACTGCTTTTTATTCCTGTCAATACTGAAGAGCCAATACCGCTTACACTGACTGATCTAGATTCTATTTCTCCTTATCTGTCATCAGAATTTTTTGCTAGATTCCAGTTAGTTGCATACTGAGAGTACAATTTCAAAACAGTGGAATTAAAATCCAATATAACTTGGCTAAAACTTTCATTGTGCGCAAAGGAGAGAACCTAATTCGACTCTCAGAACCCAGGCTTAATTTATAGGGCTGCCACTTGTGAGGTGTGAGGATTTCTTTAATGTGTAAACTGGAATACATGGGACCCCATAATACCATTTTTTTTAGAGTTGCTGTTCAGAATATAACTACACATGAGGAGTATGCAACATTTTCGTAACCTTATGTGGAATTCTTTATTTACTATTTTCAGATGCACAAAAAGATACTAAGCATATCACAGAAACAAGTAAGGACTCCTGTTTGCCCTGTAAAATTTATACAACAAGTGATGTGATGTTATGGCTCATTGATGGATAGAAAGAGGGGAGGCAAGTGCTAGGGCTTGAGACAGTAAAACATGTTCCTATCCTGACATTTCTGTTACATCAAGCTTTTTTATTACCATTTTACTTTTCACAGGCAGTAAGGCAGGAATGGGTGGATGAAACAAAATTCAGATAATGAATTGGATAAATCAGCCCAGTTAGCAATACTTACAAAGAATCTGTTAAAACACATTCATTAGCAATGGATATAGCAGTTAGATATGTAGATCTCCAAATGTGCTTCCAAATCAATCAAAGAATTTGAATATGTATAGTTCTGCATGATCCAATTGCATGTAATTAAAAATTGACAAGATCACGTACTATTGTTTATCAAGTGATCATTAAGCAAGCAACAATTAGCATCATAAAGTAAAATTATGAGTCAGGTGTTAAAGTGACATCCACTTGGTAACATCTTCCCACTTTTCTCCATCTTGGTAAAAAGAATGTTGCTACTTTATGTCTGCACATGTTAGAGCTAAATTTATACACAAGTTTAGGTTGAGAAGTAGATTTAAGTTTTGACAACTTGGATCTACATTAATAATGAGCAAATCTTAATGACAGTAAAGCATAATTAATCTCTCTCAGAGGTCTTGCTTCTCTTTAAATGGGAAGTGTCAGGTCAACTTTGGCCTATACCTGTCACTAAACAGATTACATAATTCTGAGGCTAGCAGAAGTATTTATATACTTTAAAAAAATCAATAGCCAGTTTTTTAACTCACCCCGCCACCCAACTCCTAATTCCATGTTGTGTTTACAACACAAAGTTTGCAGCACTGAGAAGCTGTAAGTGAAATGACTCCATTTAAACTTTGTTTTAACTTTTATATGTGATGTAAGTGGTGGTCAAACTTGCCCCATGTTCTATAAAGCCTTGGTTGTATCTGGTTTGAGGTAGGGTGTGTATGTGGGTTGGTTTGGTGGTGGTGGTTTTTTGGGTCAGTGATTCTCAGAAGTGTGTGATTATTTTCCACTGGAACTACTTTTTTAGTGTGAGAAAGTGGTTGTGGTGGTGTTTTTAAGGAATCATTCTTTGTGGTACTCCAGAACTCTACTTCCCCTTTTTATTTCTCATTTTACAACTTATTGATCTCCGTATCAGTCCAATTTTGCAATTACTCCCTTTATCAACACAGATTCAAAGATGTTGGCTGCTTTATTTCTTCAGTCTGGTGTGGATCGGAGATAGTGGTATAACTGGAATAATTCATAGAAATCTGATTTTTGAAATTTGCATTCTCAATTTCTCAAATGTCACATCTGCTTTGTAAAAATTGATCCAAGTAAAATATTCAACTAGAAGAAAAAATGTCTGTGAGACAAAGGGCAGTCGCAGATTTTTAAGATAAGACTATCATAATTGTTTGTTCTGGTCTGACCTCTTGCACAACACAGGTCAGAGAATTTTGTTCAATAATTTCTATATTAAGACCATATCTCTTGGTTGAGGTAGAGCATATTTCTAAGGGTATGTCTACTCTACCCGCCAGATTGGCGGGTAGCAGTTGATCCACCGAGGGGTGATTTTATCACGTATAGTCTAGACATGATAAATCACTCCCCGAGCACTCTCCTGTCAACTCCTATATTCCTCCACCGCGAGAGGCGCAAGTGCAGTCGATGAGGAAGCATCAGCAGTCGACTTACTGCCGGGAAGATGCTGCACTAAGTGGACCTAAGTACATCGACTTCAGCTACATTATTCTTGACGTTATTATAGTTTGAAGTTGTGTGTCTTAGACTGATTTCCCGCCCTCCCTTCTCCCTAGTGTAGACCAGGCCTTAGAAAGATTACCAATCTTCATTTTGAAGACCTTCCATCAGACCTTAAATCATCCTTGTAGCTCTTTTCAGAACTCTTTCCAGTTTAAGATCTTTTTTGAATTGCAAAACTGTGTACATGTGGTCTCATCTCAGAAAAGATGTACGGGCATTAGAAAAGGTTCAGAGAAGGGCAGTTAAAATGATTAGGGGTTTGGAACAGGTCCCATATGAGGAGAGATTAGAGAAGCTAGGACTTTTCAGCTTGAAAAAGAGGAGATTGTGGTGGGACATGATAGAGGTATATCATATCATGAGTGGTGTGGAGAAAGTGAATAAGGAAAAGTTATTTACTTGTTCCCATAATATAAGAACGAGGGGGCACCAAATGAAATTAATGGGCAGCAGGTTTAAAACAAATGAAGAAGTTCTTCACACAGTACACAGTCAACATGTGGAACTCCTTGCCTGAGGAGGTTGTGAAGACTAGAACTATAACAGGGTTTAAAAGAGAACTGGATAAATTCATGGAGGTTAAGTCCATAAATGGCTATCATCCAGGATGGATGAGGAATGGTGTCCCTAATCTCTGTTTTTCAGAGTGGAGTGATGGATGGCAGGAGAGAGAACACGTGATCATTATCTGTTAGGTTCACTCACTCCGGGGCACCTTGTATTGGCTACAGTCGGCAGACAGGATACTGGGCTGGATAAACCTTTGGTCTGACCATTTACGGCCATTTGTATGTTCTTAACGGGGTAGTGTATTCCAGTTAAGTCTTGCTAATACTATACATAGAGATCGTGCCAGCTTCCTATTTCTACTCTGTCCCTCATCTGCTACATCCATGTTGATCCTTTCAGCTACTTCATTACGCTATGAGCTCATGCTCTATTGGTTGTCTACCATGACTAAGACTAAGATTTTGTCATGGTTTTTTTAGTAAAAGTCATGGACAATAAACAAAAGGTCACAGTTGCTGTGACCTGTCTGTGACTTTTGCTGCTGCGGCTCCATGGTTTCCCCTGCCACTGTGGTGGCTGTGAAATGTGGGGTTCCCCTTCTGCCTATGGCAGCTGGAAACTGCGGGGGAGCCCCCCTCAGCCCATGGGAGCTGCAGCATGACCATATTTCCAAAGAGAAAAATGGGACATCCCCAGTCGATCGTCTGAGGCATCCCTGAGGCTGTCTCCTGTCATTGGAACCCTGAGAAGGGCCCCCTTAGGAGTCTGTCACCTGTCGCTGGAATCTTGCAGAGGGCCCCTTGTAGCATCTGTTACTGGACCCCTGCCAGGGTCCCACTGGCTACCAGCTGCAGAGTTCCGCAGACCCTATAGCTGGAGCAGAGAATGTCATGGAGTCTCTGGAAGTCACGGATTCCATGACATAAACATAGTCTTAACCATGCTCTCCAAATGTTTTTTACAGACACTACTTTCTAGGATACAGTCATCCATTGTGTTTAGATTTACCTACATTCAAGTTTGGGATATCCAAAATATACTATATATTTGGTCAGGAAGCTTTCAAATACAGGTTTTAGCTTTCTAAATAGGAAAGGTATTTTTAGTTTAAGTGTTCTGAGTGCAGTTTTCTCCTTTATTGAGTTTTTGATAAACACTGACTTTCTGTGTAAACATAGGACAATGAATGACTGTTACACACATCATTACACTTCTCTACACCTGAGGAATCTGAAATCAAGCAAAGTAAATGTTACCAGGAAGAGAGAAATGACAACGGTAATCAAAAGAGCAGAAGTAGTGAGAAATAAACTTAGATTTTTTTTTAAAAAAAGGTTCTGCTGTCTAAGAAACAGGAAAGGACTTCGGTTTACAACAAGTAATTTAAAAGTTGATGCTCTAATTTGTCCGTCACTTGGAAGTTATAAAACTGTATACAGTATGTGCTGAGAATTATAGTCATAAATGTCAAAATATACTGTCTTTTGGAACAGGTCAGATCCAATTAATAATGGTATCTTGAAATTACTGACAGTTTTTATGTGTAAGTTCTCGAAAATAAAAACTGACTAAAATAATAAATCCAGCAGTTGTTTCATATACTGTATAGAAGTCATTAATATTTAGCAGCTAATGTGATAAGTTCATGTGATATTAAAATAAATATTAAAAAGTTCATTTTCAGTTGTGTTTTCAGAATTCCTTATGGAATTCCAGTGTGATGCTGTGTCCGAAAGGACTAATGCAAGCCTTGAGAGTTGAATCTAGAGAAAGAGTAGGGAGGTTGCATTATCTCTGTATTTGGCACTGGTCTGACTGCTACAGTAATAGCCTGGTGAAGTAAAATCAAGAAAGACACTGATAAATTTTAGAGGGTTCAGAGAAGAGCCACAAGAATGATTAAAAGGTAGGAAAACATGCCTTATAGGGTGCGAATCCAGAAGCTCAGTCTGTTTAGCTCAGGGGCCCCAGGGCCACGTCTGGGTGGAGAAATTGCATGCAGGGCCATGAATGTAGGACAGGTAGGGGTTGGTGTGTGGGAGGGAGTGTGGGAAGGGACATGGTGTACAGAAAGGGGCTCAGGTGCAGGAGGGATGTGGGGTTTGCGAGGGGACTTGGGGAGGATGGGGCGCAGGAGAGGTGCAGCAGTGGGCTCAAGGCAGGGAGTTGGTGTGGCAGTGGGCTCAAGGCAGGGGACTAGGGGGATCAGAGTTGGGGTGTGGGTGCAGGAGTGGTTTGGGGTATGGACTCCAGCCCAGCATCACTTACCTTGAGTAACTCTGGGGTGGCAGCGGTGCGCAGAAAGGCTAAGGTAGGTTCCCTGCCTACCCAACTCCTGTACCGCCCTTGGAAGTGGCCGGCACTGTAGGCTCCAACTTTTCCTGGCACCGGTGGGTGCTAAACTCTCCCACCGCCCCACCCCTATTCTAACCCCTTCTGTGAATCCCAGCCCTGGCCTCGACTCTTCCCCGAGCGTGCTGCATTCCCCCTCCTTCCCCTTCCCCCCTCCTAGTGCTTGCTGCCGCAAAAAGCTGTTTCACGTCGGCAAGCGCTGGGAGTGAGAGGGAGAAGAGGGGATGTGGTGTGCTTAGGGGAGGAGGTGGGGGGCGGAGCTGCTGGTGGGTGCGGAGCAGAGGGCTCCACATGCTGCCATTGCTTGCAGGTGCCTCCCACAAAGCTCTCATTGGCCGCAGTTCCCCATCCCAGCCAGTGGGAGCTGTGGAAGACCATGCCCGCAGGCGAGGGCAGTACACGGAGCTTTCTGCCCCACACTTTCTCTGTGGCCACAGGGATATGGTACCATCCACTTCGGGCAGTAGCATGGGGCCAAGGTAGGCAGGGAGCCTGCAGCGCCAGTAGGGTGGGCCAGATCCAAATCCCTGACAGGCCAGATATGGCTTGTGGGCCGTAGTTTGCCCACCCCTGGTTTAGCTTAACCAAAATAAGTACCTAAATGGAGAACGAAACTTTGGTAATGATCTCTTCAGTCTAGCAGAAAAAAGTATAACAAGCTCCAATGGCTGGAGTTTGGAAGTTTAACAAATTCAGGCTAGAAATAAGGCATGCATTTTTAACTGCGAGGGTTATTCACCATATGCACATGAGATTGCTTGTTAGTTGCAAGGATGTTTAATGCAACTGTTCAGGAGTAGTACGCTATGATTGGAGAATAGCTAACGTCAGACCTGCGTGTTAAGAAATGAGGGATGGGCAATTACACACCTGCTAGTCTAACATCATTAATATGGAAGACTGTGGAACACATGATGAAAGAAAGAAAAAACTAATGGAGGTAAACAGCGAAGGGAATGGAATGCACTAGGGGAACATGGGTTTACCAAGGGTAGACTGTGCAAAAGTAAAGTGATTTCCTTCTTTGCAAAAGTAACTTTTTTTTTTTAAGATAAGGAAAATATGATAACATACTTGGACTTTAATAAAGCATTTGACATGGTACCAAATAGCAAATTATTAATTAAATTAGAAAAGAACTGTACGTACATAGGGAACTGGCTAATGGAGAGAAGGGAAGTGGGGGTGTTGAAAAGTGGAGGGTGGTTACTAGTGAAGGGTTTCAGATTGGAGGGATATTGCTAGTGAAGTTCCTCAAGATCTTTCTTGGGATTAGTCTTACTTAATATTTTATTATTGACTTGGCACAAAAAGTAGGAGTTTGCCAATGAAATTTGTTGCTGATACAAAGTTGGGAGTTATCAATACAGAGGAGGATCAAAATATTATACAGAAATACCTTGCAGACGGGAATGACAGGATTAAAGTCAATGGTGAAAAGTGCCAGGTCATGCACTAGGGTCTAATAATAAGTTCTGCTACAATCTGGGGTCTCCTCTGTTGGAAATGATAGAGGAAGAGAGAGACTGGGGTATGTGAGTTGATCACAGGATGATGATGATGAGCTATCAATGTGGTGGGGCTGTGAAAAAGGCAAATGCAATGGTAGGATTTATCAGGTGAAGCATTTCCAGTAGAGCTAAAAATGTATTAATGCCATTGTATAGGGCACTGGTAAGATCTCATGTGGAATACTACGTACAATTCTGGGCATTCATCATTAAGAAAAATCAGTTCATACTGCAGCAGGTGCAGAGAATAGCTACGAGAATGTTCAGGAGAATGTAGGTCCTGTTTTATGAGAGGAAACTGAAAGAGGTTGGCTTGTTTAGCCCAGTACTTTTCAACCTTTTCAGACGACTGTATCCCTTTTAGGAGTGTGATTTGTCTTGCATACCCCAAGTTTCACCTAATTTGAAAACTACTTGCTGACAACATCAGACATAAAAATACAAAAATGTAGCAGCACACTATTACTGAAAAACAGCTTATTTTTCTCATTTTTACCATTTAATTATAAATCAATTGAAGTACAATATTGTACTTAGATTTCACTGTGTATATATAGAGCAGAGTAAACAGGTAATTGTGTGTGTGAATTTCAATTTTTACTGACTTTAATACTTCTATGTAGCCTGTTGTAAAACTAGGAAAATATCTAGATGAGTTGATGTACCCCCAGAGGTATGGGCACTCCTGGTTGAGCTTGTCAGAAAGAAGTCTAAAAGAGGATAGGATTCCTTTTAATAAATATATTAGGGCAGTAAATGCCAAGGAGGGTGAAGAGCAATTTAAGCTAAATGAAAATGTTGGCACAAGAACAAATGAGAATTTACTGGCCACAAACAAATTTAGGTTGGAAAGTAGAAAAAGATTTCTAACTGTCAGAGGAGTCAGGTTGTGGAACAGCCTCTCATTTGGAGTTGTGGGGGCATATAACTTAATTAGTTTTAAAGGTTAATTGGATAAATTGTATGATGGGGTTCCTTGAGATGCTGGGGGCCAGGGCTCAGCACCCCAGGGGGGCAATTCTGGTTTATGTATTGTTCCTAAAGCTCATGCTTGAGGGTTTCAGTTGGTTATCTGCAGGGGTCCGGAAGGGATTCCTTTCTTTGCCCCCCATCCAGTGTGTGTTTGGGTATGGTTTTTGCTGGTCTTCCTCTATAGCAAAAGGCTGGAAATAGGACACTGGATGGTGTGGACCAGTGCTCTGAAGGGGTACCAAGCATGATTAGCTGGCTGGTTCTTGCTCACATGATCAGAGCCTAACTGATCACCATATGTGGCATCGGGAAGGAATTATTCCCTTGATAAGATTGTCAGTAACCTGGGAGGTTTTTCACCTTCCTCTGCAGCATGAAGTGCAGGTTACTTGCTAGAATTATCTGGGTCTCTCTCGTTCTCTCAATGAATTCTCTGATACTGATGTCAGCTATTGATGCATCTTGATCCCTCCCTGTGCTCTGCTTGTGATACATAATAGTTTAGTCTTTTGTGGGCTATAATCCTTTGGTCTAATTTTGGTTATTGGGTTTAGTATACAGGTGCTGGGTGCTGTTGGTGCCTGTAATATATAAAAGGTCAGATTAGATGATCTGATGGTCCCTTCTGGCACAAAAAGTAGGAGTTTGCCAATGAAATTCACTCCGAAACATTGGAACGACTTGCCAAGGGTTGTGGTCATTTTCCATCATTGGCAATTTTTAAAAAAAAGTTGCCTTTTTTTTTTTTTTTTTTAATGCTGTAGTTCAAATGAATTAATTCAGGGAGGTCCTACAGCCCTTTGTTTTTATACAAAGAGAGGTCTTATCTATGTAATAGTCATTTTCAAAGTCACCTGCTTTCTCTCCTTCCACTAAGCTAAAGACATTGTGTGGTTACAAAGATTATTGAAGTATTTAGCACCTCACTCAGTTTTGTGCTCTGGGAGTTGATCAGAATGCTTTTGTTTCCACAGGTACCTCAACACACAGTTTATTAAGAAGAATAAATTAACTGAAGCTGATCTTCAGTATGGCTATGGAGGTGTGGATATAAGTGAACCACTGATGGAAATAGGAGAGGTAAGTACCTCTGAAAGTAGCTGTAAGAGGTAAACATAAATTGTACATAAAAACACATCTTATGATTCAACTGTGTTCTTTTAAATGATTTTTAAAATTTAAAAATGTATACAATGTAAAAATATATAGCTTGACTTTCAGTAGGAATATTGAGCACCTTGGAAAATCAGATTAAAAAATTTTATAGAGGACGTGGCAGTTCCATATCTGAAAAACAAAATTAAATAAGGTGCAACCTGGGAATGGGAGGAAACACGTGTAGATGTGAATCTGGGTAAAATATTATTGATAAAGCAGACCTGGGATTTGTCAAACAAAAGAATCGAGAATGGAAACAAATATTGGGAAGGATGTTAATTCCTGCCCAAATCTTGCTTCAGTTGTGGATTTTTAAACTGCATTTACTATGGGATAAGTTTTCTGTGATGTTTGTATCTTTACAGCTAGCACTTGATATGTGGAGGAAATTAATGATTGAGCCACTGCAGGCCATCCTTATTCGAATGCTCCTCCGAGAAATCAAAAAGTGAGTGCTTGCTTGTTTTCTATTAGTTGCAGTGTTTTTAACCTGGTCTAATTTTTTTTAATTGTTTGCTTGGCGAGACCTGTGAATTATTGGACTTCAGCTAAGCTGCTTTCTTATTTTAGTATAAGCCAGTTCTGAACATGCTGATATTATGTCCTTACTGTGCCAAAAGCTTTAGCTGTCGAAAATAAACACTTTTGTTGCGATTTACTTACGCAGGAAGAGAACCTCAGTTGAAAAAATTAATTATCTGTGATTAGGCCTGGAAGAATTTGATGATTAATATTATTTTTGAAATTTAGTTAATATCGATTTTTTATTTTTAAACTTTTATTTTTTTTTTCTATTTAAATAAATTTCTAGTTTCGCACTGGGACTACAGGGCTGTGTGCAGCCTGTGTGGCTACAAGACTGATGACACTGGATCCCTGTAGCTGTGAGGTGTGCAGAACGCTGTCGTCTTGGCAGTGCAGAGCAGAGGCTCCTATGGGAGGCCAACCCCTTGCTGCGTGGCTCCTGGATGGCCCCCCACACTCCCAGCTGGGGTGTGAGTGAATGGGACCATGACAGTGGGGTTTCAGAGAGTTCCGTGCACCACAGTGGGGCTGGTTTCCTATAGGCACAAAGTATGTGGGAGATTGTGCTTGCTGACAGCTACTGATGGATTTTTTTCCCCATGTTTCAATGTGTCAGGTGAAATAGATGTTTACTAAGGACTAACAGTTCAAATCAAATCCTGCCAAGCCTAACTATAATCTAGAGGGAAAGACTTGAAACTAGAACTTGGGTTTCTCTTCCTACTTCTAATGCTGAGTTGAAGAGGAACCTTGAGCTACACAAAGTGTTTGTGCCTCCCTTTATATACCTGTGTAATGGGGATTTTTACCTACTGCACCTAAGGGCTTGTCTTCACTACCGCGGGGAAAGATCGATTTTATGGCTATCGATTTATCGCATCTTGTGAGGACGCGATAAATCAATCGCCAGCCTTGCCCTTGTCGACTCCGGAACTTCAGCTCCCCAGGAGGAGTAAGCCGGAGTCGACGGGGGAGTGCGCCGCCAACTGCCCTCGCCGTGAGGACGGGAGGTAAGTCGGCTGCAGATACGCAAACTTCAGCTACGTGATTCACGTAGCTGAAGTTGCGTATCTGCAGTTGATCCCCCGCCCTAGTGAAGACCAGCCCTAAGAAAGTGCATTGTGAAGGTTAATATTTCTATACAGGTTGAATATACAGTAGTCAGATGAAGCACTTTGTAATTGCTTTATGGCATACTAGTAACTATTCATATTTCATTTCTACTCCTTTCAACTGGATTTTATGAAAATGTGTTGAGGACTGATATTACATCCTTCTGAAACATTATTTTTAAAGCCTGTAATATAATAATAATATATATTATAATTATATTATATATATATATATATATATATATATGTGTGTGTATTATATATATATATATATGTATGTATGTTATAATATATATGTTTCGAGCCGCCTAAGACCACTTATTCTGGAGCCAACATAGACACCTGATTCGAAGATAAATTGGATGTTAAGTAACAGTAATCATATCTTAACTCCTTTTGAGTCTTGTGAACAAGGGTCATAAGTATATACTTCATAGTAATGCAGAAGTTTCTGTTTAATTACATTAACAAGCAGCATGGATTCTCATCTTGACTATTTATTTGCTGACCTAAATGTGAATGACTTTCCTGAGACAGAGGGGCTGTTCATTGAAAATTGGATATTCATAGGAAAAGGATGCTGATATTCTTATCAGAGAGAGCTATTTATTGTCAGCCATGAAGCAACACTTTCAGTAACTATGAAATGATCACGTTCCTTCACTGTGGAGAATTAGCTGATTATGGGCCTGTTCCAAAGACTGTTACCATCAACAGAATGACTCCAATTGATTTCAGTGTGCTTTTGTTCCGGGCCTATAAGAGTGGAGCTGATTGTTTAGGGATTTTTTTAAAGAAACTTTGAAAGGAGTAAAAACTGTGTTTCTGTAGGGCTCTAAGCAGCATTATCCACTAATGCAGTGGTCTTCAAACTGGGGTGCACAAGCCCAGGGGGTGCGCGAGGTTCTGGCACCACTGCCAAGCTCACCCAGGAGGCCGCCAAACTCCTGGGCGGGCTATTTTAGTCCCGCCGAAATGCCGCCACGGAAAGTGGAAGCTTCCGCTTTCTGCAGCGGCATTTTGACGGACATAGCCCCAGGGGGCCGCCAGACTTTTCCCTCCGCGGAAGGGGGCCATGGGGGGAAAAGTTTGAAGACCCCTGCTCTAATGGCTAGACCTGATTTCTCTCTCCTATCTGCCACAGGCACTGCTGTATGACTTGGAGCAAATAATTTCACATCTGTTCCTTGGTTTCCCCATCTATAAAATAAGGCAAATGACTTCCTAAAGCAATTTATAATCTATGCATGATGAAATGCACTATACAAGCAAGAACTGATTATTATTGTTACAAAAAAATTTTTTTCAAGTATCGGACAGTACAGTGCTTGCTGTCGAACCTTCACAATTTTGCCTTTGAACTATAGTACAGTAGTATTTGTGCTATCTTCCGTAATTAGTAAAAGCAATATTTCCAGCAGTTAATACTATGACAAAGAACAATTGTGACAATTTTAGAGGCAACTGCAGTAGCTGTCTTTTCGAATCAAGTTCAGCAGTGCAGGGATTGAACAATATCTTCATATGAAGGAAAAAGTATTAAACCACATCTCATACGGAAATACCTGAAGTAACAAATATTACATGAAGTGGATGCAACATTGAACTATATAAAAAACTATATGCACACTTCTCATATATAGTACATAGTGCATAGTACTCAGTATGCAAGTCTGTACATAAAAGTAAATTCTGGTTCATGCAATTACTTCTATGTGTTTTATGCGTTTTAAAAAGCGTATCAGTAAGTAGAAGAGGAATTATACCTCTTATAACTGGAACTTTTATGCATAACACAATATAAAGTTAGTAAATAAATATATCCCAATGATTGTAGCTTTGTTGGTCCCAGGATATTAGAGAGACAAGATGGGTAAGATATAATCTTTTATTGGACCAACTTCTTTTGGTGAGAGAGAGAGATGCTTTTGAGCTTCACATGGCTCTTTCCTCAGGTCTAGGAAAGATATTTAGTGTTGCAGCTAAATACAAGGTCAAACAGATAATCTAGCATAAGTAATTAGCACATATTCTAAGGGATCCTTCAAGGTGAAGTGGCTTGAGTCACTGGGGCAGTGCTCTGGAACTGTTCCATACAAAGCCAGTCAGGACTCTGGGGGAACATGCCTCCTCTTTCTCAGCATATTGTGTCAAGGGCAAGAAGCTTACACAGCTTCGACCTTCCTGGGTCTGACCTCGGAGCATTCAGCATCTCCTTGCACAGTGAGCGCCCAGGCAAGATTTCTGGGGAAGCCAGAAAGCTCTGCACCCCAACTCCACCGTCAGACATGACACTCAGTCGGTAAAACAGAAGGTTGATTAGTGGAGAGGAACGCAGCATAGGACAGAATTTGTTAGCACAGAAATCAGTGACTTTCAGCCAAGTCCATTTTGCCGGGGAGGGAAGCCTAATCCAGGGCTTTGGCCCTCCCCCTGTGCCCCAAGCCAGCTGAGTCTGACTTGCTTCTAGCTGCCTGGTCCCTGCCCTTCTCGTTGCTCCTCCTCCGGCCTTTGTCTCACATCTTGGGCCAAGAGTCACCTGGTCGCATCCCACTCCTGAGTCTTGGTTACGAAGGGGCAGCCATAGCATCCATGCAGGCTGCTGGAGCAGCCTCTACGAAGGTCTCACACTCTTATTCCCTCCACTTAGACATTGGTGCAGTAATGCAGGGAAACTGAGGCACACACATCATTCATGCAAAACAGCATGACTCGCATACAACATAACAAGGGAAAATCCTAAAACCAGTGGGGTTTAGTGGGTTGCAGATTGTTGTCTTACGTAATAAATCCAGTGACTTTATTAAGACTGTGGTTGTTAGTGTCTAGCAAAGTTATGAATTTAAGCGCTGAGGCTCATCTTTTCAAAGTGTTGTGCAGGTTTCCTTTGTGGATGAGGACTGGTAGGTCAGATATCGAGAGATGGCTTTGTGAAGTGTTCAGCCACAGATGATGCAATGTTTTTCTCTCTTATCATTTTTCTGTGTGAGTTCATTCAAGACTCTCCTGATCGCCTTTCTGGTTTTATCCACATAGTAGTTATTAGGACATTTAGTGCACTGGATGAGGTACACCACATGTTGTGATAGGTATCTGTAGGAACCATTGGTCTTGAAAGTTGTGATATGTAGGGTATTGATCATAGTAGCAGTGGAGATCTGTCTGCAGGTTTTCCATTTGTTGTTTTGACAGGATGTCGTGATACTTTGAGTTAGTGTGTCCTCAGAATACCATCTTTGCTACCATGGACACCATTTCCCTAGATACCAGAATCCCTAACAATGACGGCATGGGTGCCTGTTTCAAATATTACAAGATAATGGACAACTCTCAATACCCACCCCAAAACACATGCCAAACTCATCCATTGTACATTCAACAATAAACACTGAGTCAAACTGCCATAGGTACTAGGATGGCTTCTGAATATGCTAACTTTTTCATGGGCCCCCTTGAAGAAGAATTAAATGCACCACAAAACCAATGATATGCTTGAGATTGGATATTTTCATCCTTTGCACAGATGACTTAAGTTCCCTCATAGATTTCCTCTATTACTTCAGCAACCTCTTCCCATCCAAATTCTTTCTCTGTCTTTCGAACACTCTCGTGCTAGTATAAGCTTGCTGGACACCATGATCAGCTTCAAGTATAGAATCCTACAGACAACTACATACAAGAAACCCACAGCTCATGTTACTTATCTTCATATATCCATTAACCACCCTAAACAAACCAAGAAATCTGTTATCTACAGCCAGCTGCTCAAATACCACAGAATGTGCTCTGAGGAGAAAATTGGGATATACATCTTACCATACTCAAAATTGCCTTCACCCAACAGGAACGCTCCACCAGAGAAGTAGATCACATCATGTAATGGGTCACTCGAATACCTCAAGAGACCTTCTTCAGTACAGAAATAAATTCCCCTCCAACCGCACACCCGTAGTTGTCACCTGCCACCTGAAACTGGAAGCCATACTGAGTGTTATTGAACAACTCCAGCCCATACTCAATGGGGACTCCATCCTGAGCAAACTTTTTCCTCAACCCCTTCTGGCCTTCAAACAACCTACCAACCTCTCCAAACTCATCAGAAGCAAGCTCCCCACAGACCAGGACACACCAACTCAAAGTGGCACCAGATCCTAACAAAATAACAGGTACAAAACCTGCAGAGGTATCTCCACTGTGACAAGGATCCGCCCCCCACCTTCACCACATCACACCTTTCAAGATCCATGGGTTCTACACATGCCTATCGCAACATGTGGAGTACCTTATCCAGTGCAGTAAATGCCCCAGTAGCAACTATAGGGATGAAACCAGACAATCACTGTGCTCTCAATGAACTTACACAGGAAAATGATAGGAGAGAAACACCATATCACCTGTGGGTGAACATTTTTCACAAAGTGATCTCTATATCTGACTTATCTAGTCCTCATCTGCAAAGGAAACCTGCACAACAACTTGAAAAGATGAGCCTAAGAGCTTAAACTCATAACCTAGCTAGACACTAAAAATCATGGTCTTAATAAAGACACTGGATTTATGGTTTATTACAACAATCTGTAACCCTCTAAATCTCCTCTCCTCCCATAACTACAGGGTGTTAATGGACCACTTCAGCTTGAATTGTCCCTTAGAATATGGGTTATCTACTAATGATAAACTATTTGTTTGACTTGTGTTTAGCTCTGACACTTGAGTACCTTTCCTTGACTTCAGGAAGAGTTCTGTGTAGCTTGAAAGCTGGTAATAAAGGAAATACCTCACCCACCTTATCTCTCCTATATTCCACTGAAATTGTTTATATGCTGGAAGTGGTTTTTATTGCTAGATTGTCAAGTATGTTATGAAAAAATAACTATAAATGTTGTGAGTTTTTTTTGTGCAGTGCAAACTGAACAATTGAATTGGAATTTTTTTAATAAAGGCCTCTGATAAAAATCATAAACACATTTATAGTTATGCTTTTAACTCTGTGTTAAAAATAAGCCTGTAAATGCATATTAGTTTTAAAGCAAGAAGACAGCAAAATATGACTAGGAGACTTAAAAATAATTCTAAATATAACACACTTTGTTCCCCCCCTCTAGCCCAAGCTTTACTTCTACAAGGCAAGCTGAATGTCAACTTTTGCATTTGTGTTTGAATACAGCAGGAAGCAGACAAGATTATGAATTGTGAGGAAAATTCAAGTATGAAATACCTAAACACAGAAATAATTTGAAAAGGATTGAAGTGCTCGTTCAAATTACAGTAATTAGTAGAAACTGACTAAAACTAGGTTACAGATTTTTCTATTAAACACATAGTTAACTGGTTTCTTTACTAGATATGAAATTGCTAATAGTTGTTGAGGTGTTCATACTATCCACTGTGAAAAGAAAATCTGATAAATTCAGTAACACTTAGAAAAATAAATGTAAAAATGGCATTTTAGTCTTCCATATTCTCAGCGACTTCCATATCAAATTTGACTTGTTAACGAGTCTTAAAGGTTTTCTTAAAGCACAATTTGTTCAAAAATCAAACTGTGTTCTTCCTGATGGTATACTTTCATAATCATTACAAACCAGTAGTGTGTTTTGTAGTTTGGTTCACAAAATTTGCAACATAATTTGTTCTTCAGTAGTTGATTTGTTTTCCATTGTTGAATATTGGCTTAGTGCACACACAAGTTCCTAGTAAACAAGCAGATATAAATCAGAATAAGTACTTACGAATAAGATACTGCGTGCGAAGTATCCTAGATGCATTTTTTTAAAACAACTTTTTAACCACATTTATTAACAGAGCTTTGGATCTGAAGTGGTAATTGGAAATTTGTTCCTGCATTCTTTCTGGTTACTTAAAGAATTAACATCACAGTACATTTATTTTGAAGGCCATCTAATGTAAAGATAGGCTTTCCTTGCAAGGACAGTTTGTGTTTTTACTGTTGTATCCTGAACCTTAAATGTACGTATTGGTCACAGTTGTGCCGTGTGCAATATACTGTTGCCTTGTCATTCCACCACTGTTATTTAGTGATATAACAGTGTGATTGACCCGAGTTGCATTGTGTTCTACTTGAAAAGTTGTTCAGTTTTCTTATTTCATTTTAAAAAATTAGTGTGGAGTTGTTGGCAAGTTGAAATGTATCATAGTTTTGTGGTATCCATAGGTTGCTTATTTGGTTGACAGACCATCTGATGTATCAGATAAATGAATGGTGATGAAGTTTTCCACATAATTCTATCCATAAATAAATGCATTAACAAAATAATATATAGAAAGAATTATATTATAATATAGAAAGAATTATATTATAATATAGAAAGAATTATATTATAATA
>ML677349.1:15380254-15518255 GCA_007922305.1 Dermatemys mawii
GCTATAACGCGACGGATGGGATCCATAAAATCCCATCTCGCTAAATGTGGGATTGTGTTATAGCAGGGCCCCACTCCCTGGCAGGCGGGGGGCTGCGCTTCTCTCTCCGTTGCCCAGCAGGGGAGAGGAGGTGCGGTCCCACACCTGCCAGGGACAGGGAACTCCGGGGCTGCAGATTGCAGCCCCGGAGTTCTCTGTAGAATCCGCTGCCCACCCACCTGCCAGGTCCAGGGGACACGGGTGCCTGCAGCCCTGGAGTCCTCTGTCCCAGCAGGCGTGGGAGCAGTGGCTTCCAGAGAAGCCTGCTGGAAGCCACTGCCCTGCGCCTGCCGGGACAGGGGGGACTCTCCCAGGCAGTGGCAGGGAGACCCCAAGAATTATTCCAAGAGTGGGGGTCAAAAGTACACTGCCTTGTTAATTAGATCAGCAAGCTGAGCCACAGCCGCTGCCCTGTGGTGTGGTGTGTGTCCCCTGCTCTATGGAAGATGGGGTAAGCGAGGTGCAGGAGGGAGGAGGACACCCACCCTGACATTAGCCCCCTCTTTCTCTCCTCTCCCCCCACACAGCAAGCAGGATTCTCAGGGAGCAGCTCCAAGGCAGAGGGCAAGAGCAGTACATGGTAGTGGGGGAGGGACAACTGAACTGCTGGAAATTGATAGCACTGGTCTACAAGTCGTCTGCTTCAGAGATAAAATGTGATATTTATTAGGTATTTTGATGTGCTGAATTCAAATATGACAATTTAAACAACTGATTGGCTACTGTTTCTAAGATATTTCAGTTTTTACATTTTATATCTATGTATATTGTGTAGATAGTAGCGTTTTAATCATAAATTGTAAACCTAGGTCTTTTCATGTGTTTATGGTTGCTTTACATGATGATATTTCACCTGTCCTGTTTATGTAACACTTTAAAAATCAGCAGAAGGGTTATATAAATAAAATGTATTATGAAACAAAAGGCAAAAAACTATTATGTACATAGTTTAGTCCTATTGAGTGTCTACTCGGCGCTTCTTGGCTTGTCTCTTGTATTCATTAAATGGAGCATCTCTTGTCACTGTCCAGCAATAGTCTGCAAGCATTGATGGGCTCCATTTGCCCTGATAGCGTTTCTCCATTGTTGCAATGTCCTGGTGAAATCGCTCGCCGTGCTCGTCGCTCACTGCTCCGCAGTTCGGTGGAAAAAAATCTAGATGAGAGTGCAAAAAATGTGTCTTTAGTGACATGTTGCAACCAAGGCTTTTGTATGCCTTGAAGAGGTTTTTCACCAACAACCTGTAGTTGTCTGCCTTGTTGTTTCCGAGAAAATGTATTGCCACTGACTGGAAGGCTTTCCATGCCGTCTTTTCCTTGCCACGCAGTGCATGGTCAAATGCATCATCTCGAAGAAGTTCACGACTCTGAGGACCAACAAAGACACCTTCCTTTATCTTAGCTTCACTTAACCTTGGAAATTTTCCATGGAGGTACTTGAAAGCGGCTTGTGTTTTGTCAATGGCCTTGACAAAGTTCTTCATCAGACCCAGCTTGATGTGTAAGGGTGGTAACAAAATCTTCCTTGATTCAACAAGCGGTGGATGCTGAACACTTTTCCTCCCAGGCTCCAATGACTGTCGGAGTGGCCAATCTTTCTTGATGTAGTGGGAATCTCTTGCAAGACTATCCCATTCGCAGAGAAAACAGCAGTACTTTGTGTATCCAGTCTGCAGACCGAGCAAGAGAGCAACGACCTTCAAATCGCCACAAAGCTGACACTGATGTTGGTCATAGTTTATGCACCTCAAAAGTTGTTTCGTGTTGTCATAGGTTTCCTTCATATGGACTGCATGACCAACTGGAATTTGATGGCAAAACATTGCCATTATGCAGCAAAACAGCTTTAAGACTCGTCTTCGATGAATCAATGAAGAGTCTCCATTCATCTGGATCGTGAACGATGTTGAGGGCTGCCATCACACCATCGATGTTGTTGCAGACTACAAGATCACCTTCCATGAAGAAGAATGGGACAAGATCCTTTTGACTGTCACGGAACATGGAAACCCTAACATCACCTGCCAGGAGATTCCACTGCTGTAGTCTGGAGCCCAACAGCTCTGCCTTACTCTTGGGTAGTTCCAAATCCCTGACAAGGTCATTCAGTTCAGCTTGTGTTATGAGGTGTGGTTCAGAGGAGGAGGATGGGAGAAAATGTGGGTCCTGTGACATTGATGGTTCAGGACCAGAAGTTTCATCCTCTTCCTCTTCCTCGTCTGACTCAAGTGAGAGTGATTCTGGTGCATCAGGAACCGGCAGTCCTTCTCCGTGGGGTATTGGGCGTATAGCTGATGGAATGTTTGGATAAAGCACAGTCCACTTTTTCTTCTTTGACATACCTTTCCCAACTGGAGGCACCATGCAGACGTAACAATTGCTCATATGATCTGTTGGCTCTCTCCAAATCATTGGCACTGCAAAAGGCATAGATTTCCTTTTCCTGTTCAACCACTGGCAAAGATTTGTTGCACAAGTGTTGCAGCATATGTGTGGGGTCCACTTCTTGTCCTGATCTCCAACTTTGCAGCCAAAATAAAGGTGATAGGCTTTCTTAACGATAGTGGTTATACTGCGCTTCTGTGATGCAAAAGTCACTTCACCACAAACATAGCAGAAGTTATCTGCACTGTTCACACAAGTACGAGGCATCTCTGCTCACTTTGGCTAAACAGAAATGTGTCCCTTTGCAAAATCAAACACTGACAAATAAGAGAGCACGACACTGTATGATGTCTAGAGCTGATATAGGGCAATTTGTTCAGCAGAGTGATGTAAGCTTCGTTATGATTGCATCATCCATGACTTCTAGGAATAACATGATGCAATTCATATCAGGTATGACGCGATACCAGCTTCAGATTGCATCATTCATTGTTTTGCCTAAAAAGCAAGTACTGTCCAAACCCAGTCATAGATTTATTCATAGATCCAGTCAAAGATGTATTTTAGTCATTTCTGGTTTAAATTGAGATCCCTTCCCTTTATAACTCACTTATCTGCGCCATTCCCATGTCAAGGGTCGTATACACTGACCCAATAGCATATCTTGAAAACTAGAGCCAATCAACCATTTTAAGCATCATTTTCATTCTCAGTGACCCAGAATTAGTAAAGTTTGACTACATTTATTTCAAAAGCATTTTGGCTGTAGAGCAGTGTAGCCTGCTGCACAGCCGCTGCACAGGGAACTTAGCGGGGTGGGGAGCTGATAAGGAGGTTGCCGGTGCACGCTGGTTCCAAGCACCCAGTAGCTAGTTGCAATGGGTTGCACTTCCTGCAAGCAGTGGACAAAGCAGGCAGCTGCCAAACAGTATTAGAATGGAGCATTGCACAACTTTAAATGAGCATGTTCCCTAATTGATTAGCAACATAACAACGAAATAATGTTAATGGGGATGACTTTAAGTGAGAAGTTACTATGTAACATCTATGTTTAAAGATGTTTGTTTTTAACATTTAATTTTTTTAAAATTAAAACTCCGAAGTGGCTTGAAGTATGAGGAGACCCCCATAGTGTTCACTTGCCTGTTAGAATATTCCCTCCTTAGTTTTTTTGTGAGCCAAAATGTATTATCTTTGCAACACAGTCCTTTTAGTCATGTTAAAATACTTACCTAATAGCATATCTGTAGTAAAAGAGTGAGTACTCTAGAAAATGTTTGGCAATATAGCTATACCAACAAACCCTCTTGCTGTAGACGTAGCTTCTATCAGCAGATACGGGCTTTGGCTTTTATAGTTTATACCAGTTCCCCAAATGAAATAGGTTATACTGACAACAGTGTTTTGCTGGTATATCTGTCTTTATCCTAGGGCTTTTGCCATTATAAAAAACATGTTAAAACATCACACTGCAAACCCACGTTACTACACTGACAAAAGTTTCTAGTGCATACTAGGCCTGTGCTTCTTCATTTGGCCAGTTCTGTAGCTAATTTTAAGAACTTGTCTTTTTTTAAATTTGAGATATAGTTCACTGTTTTGTGTAATGGTTGGGTCAGGACTATTTTTGTTCCTCTTGTCTGTTCTAGGTATCTGTTTTTTTTGAATTTTATTATTTTAGGTACATAGAAAGCTTGATGGTACTAGTTGCTGCAAAACATTAACACAAACAAGAAGATTATAGATGTGATGTGTTTGTAAAATGTCTGTAACAAACACACCTGTTGCTTTTTTTTTGTCTTGGCGCAGGTCACTTTTTCCTTTGTTCTTTCTGTGTGAGTTTCATGTTTAGGAGACAGCTTTGGATCCTCCAGAGGAGCTCCCATCAAAGTGACAGAAAAATAGCCATGGATCTAAGGGCAAAACACTAGATATAGCTTCCTCCTTAGGTTCAAAGGGATCTCAGAAAACTTCAAATGTTGGAATTACTTAAATGGTGCTTAAAAAGCCAGTGCCTGTGGATCCAGTGTGTACTGGATCCGGGAGGTATTCCGGTACAGATATTGGTGCTGAAGCTTCATTCGGGCTTAGTGAGGTGCTTAAAGTAATGAACTGTGTGTGTGTGTCCTGGTCCCTATACATTCTAGCCTTTGGCCGCTCTGAACCATTTTTTCTGTAGAACCATGTGGTCTTTTTGATAGCAACCTCTTGCTTCTCACTAACATACTTGCTCTAGAGGACCACAAGAAAATTCTGTGCCTGTTTGCTATTCTTCACGTAAAAGGGACAGGCATACTTGATCAGTTCTATGTGGACCTCTCTGGTTTGGAGAGCATCCTTCTATGGTGACCTTTCAGGTATAGATGGTAGGGGATGAATACAATGTGCTGTCTGAGTCCGTGTTTAGCAAAAATGACCATTGTTTGACTCAGAGAGGACCTAATGATAGCTGTAAGTTATTAAAGATTCAAGTATTTGTAAGATGGAATTTTTACCATAATTTTTGGTAGCAGTTTTGTTCTCTACTATTACGCTTGAAGCTGCTAAAGCACAAATTTTGAGATGTCTGTGTCAGACTGCATCATGGTTAATGGAGGAGGAGTTTGAGTTTATGGGGGAAAAATGACACTTCATGAGGAAAAAGTGGCTTGGAAACTGAAGACTGCAGTAGAGAATACAAGAAATTGAGCAGACAGATTAAAAGGCAGACTTGATGAGAGAAAAACAAATACATCAGAGCAAAGTAAGAATTATAAAGAAAGTAAGACTATAAAAGATACATTCACAGTGGTCAGACTTCCTACTAAAAGGTTTTCCCTGCGTCAGAGTGTAATAGAAAATTACATGATGGCAGAGTTCTCACTGAAGATGATGATGATGTCAAAAACAGGTGAATGGATTATTGCACCAGTCTTGTCAGCCACTTACAGTGCAGGATGTCAGAAAAGAGAATACAGAGACCAAGCTATTAATCTTGCAGGAGGAAGGGGTGCGTGATAGTATGAAAATGAAGCCTGTGATAGCACCTAAGTAGATAACATAACTAGAGTGGCTAAAAGTGATTGGTGACAACTATATTGACTTTGTGGAAAAATTGCGACAATGCATAGGTGACTAGAAATTGGCCAGACAACTGAATGAAGGGAATCTTTCTGTCCTCACCAAAATAAGAGAATATTAGAGCGTAGTAACAATCATACTACCTCCCTGCTATGACGTGCAATTAAAGTGTTGATGTACCTAATTCAGGATTGGATGAAATGAATGATAAAAGCAGAGCAATCACCGCAAGCTGGTTTCAGAGAGGGACGAGACCCATGTGAACAAATTGTGAATACATCATGTCAGATTGAAAAATGCAGACTGTATAAATCACCCATTTTTCATTGACTTCTCCAAAGTGTATGATATCCTCCAGAGACAGTCATGTCAGAGGACACTGGCGAACATGCAGATTCTAAAGCATTTAATTGAACTCCTCATTAGTATCAGTAACAGATCATGATGTGAACAGCAGTGGGCGATAGAATGTGGTTAAACTTTTTCATTGGGTAGTATGAGAGACAAGAAGGAACACATACAGAAAATTTATTATGTGAGAAGCCCTGGAAGTTTTGGATAAAGAAGGATCTGGGATTTCTGGTGGTGGACACTTCAGGTATGATGCTCTTCACTGCAACCATTGATGCAATGAATGTAGAAGTTTGTAAAACTGGTAGTGAGGAATATGGATTATTCCTGAATGTGGTGAAAACTAAATGGATATATGTTAAAACAGTGGGATGCAAGTGGACATGACAATTTAATAGTCAAGTGGCAGAGGCAGCGGATAGTCTGATCCCAGATAATTAAATTTATCTAACAAAGGAGTCTACACCAAAAAAATTAGAAGATCACCAGGGATGGCTTGCTCAGCCCTGGTCTTCCTTACAAAAGTGTGTGGAAAGACCATGGCATCTTGGAATGTACAAGTGTTGAATGGGTGAAAAGCTTAAGTTTCCTTCATCACTACTTATGAGTGGAATCCTGGGGAACAAATGCTGCTGACAAGAAGAAAACTGAAGCCTTTGAGATGTGGTGCTGTTGAAGATACTTGTACCTCCTGGATGGGAAAAACAAAAAAACACTTACGGTGGAAGTATTATTGGAGAGAAGCAGACACCACTCTCGGAAATCAGCAAGTGAAAGCTTATGTACTGAGATCACAGCCAGTATAGAGATGAGAATAACCTGGAGACAATTATCATGGAAGGAGTAGTGGTGATGGGTCATTTTTAGTAAGGAACAACCAACATAGAGAGAGAGAAATTGTGTGCAGCCTATCGTTGGGAGGTCAGTTGCTGAATGTGTAAGTGAGTGATGGATCAAAAAGGCTTTCAAAATTTTGAAGATGTCACCAGTATTCAGATGGGGAATAAATGGATTTTACTTATTTACCTACTTCTTAACAAGCTGGAATTGATTGACTTGAGTAGCATGCAGATGTAACTTACAGTATTGTTAACGTACTCAGTACTTGCTCAGTAATTGTTCTGTAGAGGCTGGCAAAAACTTATGGATCACCATTTCTATTGCCTTCATGGAGTGAGGGTGAGAAAAATTAAATCAATGTTCATTAGTATATCATAAGATTCGTCTTTATACATTTTTATTTTTAAATTAACCAAACAAAAAGAATAACTGGAAAATCTTCCTTCCAATGTCAGGGGGTTTCATGTCTCATGTCTTTCTTACTAGTCATACAGTTTCTTAAGAATGCATATTTGTTTTTGCCTATTTCAGTGATCGCTGTGGAGAAGACCCAAACCAGAAAGTAATCCATGGGGTTATTAACTCCTTTGTTCATGTTGAACAGTATAAGAAAAAATTCCCCCTAAAGGTAAAAATGCATGATTGCTTGGTGTGCTTTTAATTGTGAATGTTAATACTTCAATACTTTGTAATATTTGTCCTTGATTAGACTTTCTTGATTTAGTTTTATCAGGAAATTTTTGAGTGTCCTTTTCTGAATGAAACAGGGGAGTATTATAAACAAGAAGCTTCAAACTTATTGCAAGAGTCAAACTGCTCACAATATATGGAAAAGGTAAGAAGCCCCACTTTGACTTGCATCTATTGTGTATATATAAAATATGTAAAGGCAGAATACAGAACAAGTTAATTACTTTTTATACAATAGAAAATTAAAATATTTTTGTACTAATTTTCCTTCTGGTGATACAACTACATGTAAGCAAAATAAATGGTTTTTGTTTTGAAGACATGTTAGTTTGTACAGTTCTGTCTCAATACCTTGACCAACGAGAACACAACATGGTGTCCTTTGACAGAGTGAACATAGGTATCATAAGGATGGGAGATAGGTTTCTGGAAAGCCTTGTTAAGTAGCTTATGAAATTAATTGTATTTAAAGAACGTAAACTGGCTGGCAAGATCAAAAACGAAGAATTTACTAGCTGTCTGCGATGCAGACAGTTGTTCCATAATTATTTCCCCTTTTTAATTTCCTTCTACCTCTGTCATGTTTATTTTATTACCTGTTTTCCTATATACGTTTTTGTGCTTTCTTGTTTCTGGGGTGGTTGTGAATTTTTTTGTTATGGTTAATCTAAGTAAATATTACTTCCCAAATCCTTCATATTGCTTTTTGGTTTCAGACTTTACAGACATTAAACTCTGATTAACTGATAAATGTATATAATATGTAATCCTAGGTTTTAATAATAACTTCAGTTCATTGATAGCAATCCTAGTATAGTAATTTTCAAGAGTGTAATAATGCCCAAGTTGTGGTCCTGAGTTACAAGCAGGGAAGGTAGTGTTGTCCAGAGAAAATGAGGAAGGAGGTGACTGCGGGGGAGGAGAGGAGCAAACTAATAGCTCAATTTTAGCCATGTTAACCTTCAGGTGATGGCTAGACATCCATGAGGAGATGTCAGAGAGAGTCTTAGATGGTAGTTGAATGTACTTTGTGTATGAAATTACCCAGATATGAGGGGATGGAGAAGAGAAGGGGGACCAAGGACAAAGCTCTGTGGATCTCCCATAGAAAGTTGGAGAGGGGTTGTGAAGGATCCTCTGCAGGACATGCTGAAAGAGCGAGGGAGAGTGGATGAGAACCAGGAGAGGACAGGGTCACAGAAGCCAGAACAGAATAAAATTGCAAGAGAAGGAGCGTGGTCAGCAGCATTAGATCTTACAAATTATAATGAGGTTTGGACCTAGTTAGTAGTTGTCACCAGTGCAAACAGGAATTAATGCAAGAAATAAAGTTAATGATTCAGTAGGTAGCACTCTTCTCTCTGAGTTAGCATTGAACTAATGCCTCAGTGTCATGCACAAATTCAAGTTTGCCTTCTTCCTACTTAAATTCTCATATCATATGCAATTCTCCTTTCCTCTCCTAAACTGTTCTATAGTATTTATCTGTTCTATAGCTTGAAAATTTTCCTATAGGTTTTAGGTAGATTAAAAGACGAAGAAATGCGATGTCGAAAATACTTACACCCCAGCTCATATGGCAAAGTAATTCATGAATGCCAGCAGCGAATGGTAGCTGATCACTTGCAGTTTCTGCATGCAGAATGCCATAATATCATCAGACAAGAGAAAAGAAGTGGTAAGTCTCACACAATATTAAGTTCTGTAGATGTTGTTTATGATGTTTTACTTTGCAATTGATGATTTCAACAGATAGAACTGTTCCCTTTATATTAACGTTGATCTAGTGCCTCAGTGTCCTGGACAAATTCCAATATTGTCCTTCCCTTTTTACTTACCCAGTCTCTACTTAAAATAGCGTAACTTATAATCTTGAGTTCCTATATTACTTACATTTACACATTTCCAACCAGTACTAGTTCCTCATGATTCCAGTTTTCTTTGCAAAGTGAGGAAGAACAAGTTTCAGATCATCCTATTGCTCCAAAGTGTTGGTACCTCTGCCTTTTTACATACGGCTGAGGAAATTCCCCTGATCTCAAATTTTCTTAGACTGAAGTTCACAGGTGCTTTCTACCCTGACCTTGATCTTCATGCTAAGTGGATAGCTACTGAAAAGACCCAGTGTGTCTCAAAATAGTAAGTGCCTTCCAAGGCATGGCGAAAATCCAAACTGCTTTTTTTCTTGTAGCAGTCCATTAATAAAGTTTATCCCTCTTACTATACGCTCTTCAGATTATTTCTTCTTTAAGTGGCCTCTGCACAATTTCCACTACTGGGAGATGTACCTGTGTTGCTAGAATTTTGCAGAAGCAGTGTTTTACTGCTAGTTAGATTCTTGTTGATCCGATGAAATATCTATCTCCTTGACACCTGACAGTGGTGTTAATTTAGGCTTCAATTCTGTAAAGATGGGCTGGGAACTTAAGATGGCCTCACTACATCCTGTGTGGATGCTGATGAATATTTACAAGTAATTCTTCAGGAGATTTCCTGTATCATACCAATCTAGGACTTGGGTTGGTTATATTTCATGCTTGTTTATGTAAAATAGGAATTGCTGGACAGATTTATTCTACTATAAGTCTGTGTCTGGGATGCAGAAATACAAATTTCTATCTATTAATAGTTTTGTGTTCCTTGACACTGGCTTGTAGTAACTCACCAAGTCAAGAAGGGGATAAAGCAGTGTTCCTATCCCAAATATTCCTAGCTACCCATTTTCAGGGTTTAAAGTTTGGTATTTTATTTCAAGTTTTCTTTCATCAAGTTATTCTATTGGATGGTAGATTCCTTTTGCTGTCTCCTACAAAGCAGTAACTTATATATTTTAAAAGTTTTCTAAGTTATTGTGGAGGAAAATGGGAAAAGTCTAGCAGAGGACGCCAGAACTCTCCTAATATGCCACCTGTTATCTGCAGACATGGAAGTCTAGGAAGATAGGAAATGAAGTAGCCAAGTGGTGCTCTGCCTTTTTCATACTGGGCTACTGCCTCTTGTAACTCCACTCCTATCTAGAACTCCTTGAATTTAGCAATATGTGAAGTGGAGGTGTGACAGATTTGTTACCAGTCTGCCTGGGCCTCAGTTGATCAGGCTAAGAACGCAGGATTGTAGGGGCAGAGATGAAGAGAACACACCATGTGACTGAATTTTAAAGCTTTATTAAGATAATAAAAAGACAGCCGTGAGTGCGGCAATTGCTTCCACGTCACTCAAAGGAAGGAGCAAGTGTTAGTGCTCAACCCTGACCCACTTTCATACTTACAGACACGCTGCCCCAAACTGGCCAGGGCTGGGGCTACTTTCAGAGGAGGAGAGAGAGAAAAGAATGTATGGGGTTATCCTAGGCACAGGTTGTCCAAAGATCCACTGCAAAAACTCCAACTTGCTTCTGCTTTTGGGAGGCTTTTTATGCCCTGCGATCTCTTGGGGCCGTCCCCTTCAGAGACCTTTGCTGGGTATTCCAGTCCAGACCGCCTTTTGCAGCTTCTTCAGCTTCCCCAGAATACACTGGCTCCAGGGTCACAAAGGCAGACCATTTTTCTCTTGCTGGCCTTTGTCGGTCTCGCTTCTTTTTGCAGCCTTTGCATTTTGTTTCGCTTCTGTCTATATTTTTCACAGCCAGCTGGGGTTGAGCGCAGTGTTTGGTGCTTGGCAGGGTCTGTGTCGATTCTTGACCTTGAACACAGAGCAGCTCTCTATCTCTAGGCCAAGCTGATTTTTCAGATTAACCCATTCGTTGCTCTTTGCTTCTTCCCCTCTCTCTTGGCCTACTGAAACTTGTAAAGGAATCTGTGATTCCACACTCACACCTTCAACTTTTCCCATAATGCTTTGTAATGCTTGCAGCAGCATTAGCAACACACCATACTAATCTACTTCCCCGAGAGACTTAAGAGAGGGAGCCACTGCGATGTGACAAAGGTTGGTTGCAACTCCAATTACCAAGTGAACATTGGTGTGTTTCAACCTTCATCCTTCCTTTTCCCGCTTTTTGCTTTATCTTTGTTCAATATTTATATTATTTATTTCTTAAGATTTTTCAAGAAAAGGGACAGTTTTATTTTAATTTTGATAAAGAGCCATGCAGATTTATGGTGCTATGTAAATGTTAATTTAGAGTAGTGGATTTTTTAAGTATATAGTGTAAAAAGTATGTTTTCATTGCAGACATGGCAAATATGTACACTCTGCTTCGTGCTGTGTCAAGTGGTTTACCTCATATGATTCAGGAACTACAAAACCATATCCATGATGAGGGCCTTAGAGCAACCAGCAATCTTTCTCAGGAAAATGTAAGTTTTCTGTGGCAGCTGAGTTAACCTATCTTATTACATTCCTGATGAAATCTTTGCTTTCTTCCCTGGGCTGATTTAGTTTATTGCCTACAAACGAGTGGTGGCACTGAACAGAAACACCGGTATCGTGTTGTAGTTTATAAAACACCCTATTAACCAATATTTTTTTAAATAATCTTGTTTATATTAAATAGGTTTGGAACTTTGTGCACAAATTGCAGATTTTGATCAGCTCTCAAATGTGTATTGCATTGATTCAGGGTTTTTTAATTTCTTCTTGCTGGATCAACTTGATCAACTTTTTGTGTGAAGACATCATGGCAAATGGACTTCTGCTGTTAAAAGATGCTCTTATTCGGCTAAATTTTGTTCCCAGACGGTTGACAATGGGCCGTTTGGTTCATCAGGGAACAGAAATATCACTTGATTTGATTAAATGTTGTTTGTAAATATAGGCATCCTGCACAGGTACCAGAAAAATCTTTTTCACTTAGTTGCTGTATAGTAGCAGCTGTTCAGCTGCATAGTCCCACGCTTGCATCAGAATATCTGAAAGTACTTTGACTATTTAGTTGTTCTGCTAAAATGTTTTTGTTAAACCTGATTTTATTAGTTCATTTATTTTTTTTAAGTACTCACTTATATCCATTTATGGAATGTGCGTGCGGCACTGCTGTTGTGCGAAAGCCCTGCTTTTCTACTACTTTCAACCTGGCATCTTGATGTGATGTTTGTTTTAGGAGGACAGTTTCTGGGATCCTTTTTTTAAATTAAAACTCTCAGCCTGCTTTTCTGAAAAGTGTTACTGTTCTTTAGAGACTCTCACGTGTCAATATGCAGATGCTACCTTGAAGAGAGTTGATTTATTTTAATAACTGCGGTTTTAGAAGAGACTTGGGGTTGACATCCATTTATAGTCTTAATTCTGAAAGTTGGGTGCCACATATCAAGCCATGTTTTGGAGTTTGTCTCCGAGGCACATCTTCTCCGAGCCATTCCCAAAACTCAGCAGTGCCATGATTGTATCCTATTAGTGTGAATATGCAGAAGAAACTGTCTTAAAGATTTGGTTACTTGTTAGTGATCTTGATTTTTGGTGATAATCTTCCTCCAGAATAACGATGACAATCTATTTATATGAATTTTTTTATGTTTTTGTATAGCTATTGAATTTGTAATAAACCTGTTTTCTGTATTTTGTGTTTTTAGATGCCAACTCAGTTTGTGGAGTCAGTTTTGGAAGTACATAGTAAATTTGTTCAGCTTATCAACACCGTTTTGAATGGTGACCAGCACTTTATGAGTGCCCTTGACAAGGTAATTTTTCACATTATAATAAACACTGCACTCCAGAATACATAATCCTCTTCTTTCACCAGAGTATAGTAGAGTTCATTGTACAGCAAGAACACAATACCCTTGAGATAACTCTCATGGAGATCTCTTCAGGATTTTTTTGTTTTGTTTTGTTTTTCTTTAAAATAAGTAATTTAGTACTCACAAAACAGATCCTGTGTACAAAGTAAACAGTCACATTTTTTCAGCCTTATTATTTTATTATTTTCTAACTAATGTGAAAATAATATATGTATATTTATAATATACTGTGTCTACTCAGCAACTTTTACGCAACATCAAAACTGCCTTTTCTCTTGGCTATAATGAATTAGACTCTGATCACTGAAGTTGTCAGGTATATTAAACAAATATTAATTTTCTATCATCTTGTTGCAAATTACTTGATCATACACAGTCATGTTGAAACTGTTTAATTGCTCAACATGGGTAATTGCCCTGTTCTGATTCCTTACCATTTTCAAGTCTGAATTGTATTTAAAATCAAGAAAATGTTTTAGGAGTTGAGGTTTATATAACTGTTTTGTAAAATGCATAGGCATTTGCTCCTAGATACTACAATTGGCACCCTAAATGCATTGTAAGTTATATTATAATAGTAGCTGAAGTTTATTTTCAAATAGCATGACTAGGCTGTCTCAGGTTCAGGTATCTGGTTTCCTCAAGAAAAGATACATGGTATCTAATGCCTTCCACCATTTGTTAATTTATTTTCATATGTACAATATTTAATTATTAAACAAAATTTTCTTCTCCCATGTCACCGAACTGTGGACAGCTTATGTCTCAAATTTTTGTTAGGGATAAATATATAGATAAATATAAATAAATATATCAGGATAAATATTGTATATTTGCCATATCACTTTGTTTTTCTATTTTGGGAGTATATTTTGAGCTTCTAGGAGTTTTGTCCATTTTTGTCACATCCTATGTATTCTTGATACAAGGCTTTTCAGGGGCTTGTAGCCATGTATCAGGATGTTGCTGAACCAAGTGATGCACTGTGCAAAAGCGTTACAGGTTTGACCATATTCCTACAGCATACTTTATCTGTACAGATGACTTTTGGCTTTAAGCTTCATAATGTAATAAATATAGACATTTAATGGTTATCTGTGGCGATAAATATTGCCTATATCATATATCAGTTAAGTGTTGGTTGAATTTTGAAGCTTAAAATCCCATACGTACTTATACAGAGTATAGACAAAGTTCCTTCCAGAGAAGGCCTCTGTAACCCCTCTCCTTCAAGGACATGTGATTCAGCAATGTGCTGATGTTCAGCACTATGTCCCTGTGGAGCCTATAAGAAAAAGAAAAACAAACTTCAAATTCCTGGAAAACACTAAAAACACAGGACTAGAGCGCTTCCCCTTGATTTCTTTGGAAAAGAATCCAAAAAATCCTTGAATTTATATGTAGTTCACAGGAACCTGGTGTATGGTATTTTTTGGTTTTGCATTTACTCAAGTTCTGTTGCAATTATTTCAGTAAGACTGAAATATGAACTGCTCTTCAGAATACTAATGTTGACAGCTCCATTATTCTTCTCATCACTTATGCCCTGATCCTGAGTTATCATTAATTCCCTTTTCTTCTTCCTCACATTCAGACTCTCTCCAGATCTCATCTTTATTATAATGTTTCAAAGAGCTGCCTCTTCTGCTTCTCCCCGTAGTCCTTTAGGTGCTCAGATACTTTTACAATCTACAGCTCCCCCTGAAGTTCAAATATATGTGCATGACTTAAGAGTTTGCTGCTGCTGCTTATATCTAAATTGCTCTCTATTTTCACTTTCCACTGTGTACTACAAATTATACACTGTTCTGATTTCTCATCTTATTGTTTCCTTTGTGTTCTCCCGCTTTCATTTTTGTTCATCTTGCGCCCTACTTTTGGAACATCTTTCTTCCTTTTCACCTTGCATCCTCTCTCCTCCTTTACATTCCTAATCAAAACAGTTCTGTGACCTTGCTTTCCATAGCTGACTTGCTCACCTGTGCTATTTACTCTTCCCCTTTGGCCCCTCCATAGTCTCACTTAAAAATATCACCGCTTATTATTTGCTCATCTCATACTGTTTCACATTATTTGTGTCAGTCATTAGCTCCCTCTTTTTGTCCATTTTTCTGTTCTACGTTCCTTTTTTTAGGGTAGTCTTTGCCCTGAAGAATTTAAATGTCTTCATATCTCTCTGTAAATCACCAAAGCAAAAGTTAAAATATTTCTTAAAATTCTTTGTGTATTTCTACATAGGCTCTAACATCAGTAGTAAACTATAGGGAACCCAAGTCGATCTGCAAAGCGCCTGAGTTGGTAAGTAACAAATATTGTGCTGTAATAGTCGTCGTACTTTAAAACAAAAACCCAAGCCGTCAAACCAGTCATTATTAACACCTGATGATCACCAAATTAAAATAATTTTTACTTACTGAATCATCAAAAATCTCTTAAAAATAGCCATTTAAACTATTTAACCCACAAAATGTGCATGATCTGGGCACACAATTTGACATGCCTTTGTTTCAAAATGTCTCTTGTTTGTGTCTGTTGTAATCTGAGTTCTCTTATGTTTTAACCTGTATTTAGTAGTTGCAAACACTGTTATTTTCTAGCTTGACAAGTAGATTTTGTTTTGCTTTTTGTTCTTTTACTTGAGCTGGCGAAGTATTGTGACAACTTGCTGAAGAAATCAGCCAAAGGAATGACAGAGAATGAAGTAGAAGATAAACTTACAAGTTTCATTACTGTTTTCAAATACATTGATGACAAAGATGTTTTCCAGAAGGTAACCTCCAATTTTTAGTGAATGTTAAACCAAAAATGTAATTGATCTAAACTGCTTCACATTGAATGTTTGTGTTCATATTGTTTTTTTTAAAAAAAAAAAAAAATTCTCACAGCTGAGAAAATATTTTCTTACTTTGTTTTGTTTCATACAGTTCTATGCCAGAATGTTGGCAAAACGATTAATTCATGGTTTATCTATGTCTATGGACTCTGAAGAAGCCATGATTAATAAACTAAAGGTAATATGAACTATTCTTTCAAAATAATATAAGTAGCAATAGTAACTATTGAAGTATGTCTCCTTTAAGCGGGGACAGCAGAGGGTGCCAAAATTAATTTAGCAATTGGTAGCTGAAAAATCACAACGTCATCTGTTCTGAATTCATGTACTGATGCACACAAAATCCATTACCTGGAAAACTCCAAATATTATAAGTAGTTCCTTATTTTGGGTAGTTGTTTAAAATGTACCACTTGACCCATACTTCCATTATAGTAGTACCAGTCAGTGAGGAAAAACTAAGGCAGTCCATTCAAAACTTTGTTTTGTAAGTTAGTATTGGGTATGGACAAATTTTAGAAATAAGTTATATAGAAAAACAATCCTCTTAAGATAGGTTATAGAATTTTACATATGAAGGCATTATTGACTATACTATAGATGACAGGACATTAGCAATATAGAAATCTGTATATCAGTACTGTTTTGTGGATGTGTATAATATATTAAAGAAATATATATAAAAGAAATGTGTGTAATATATTAAAATAATTCTTACCTATGAAATGTATTTAAATGTTTCATTACAGCAAGCCTGTGGTTATGAGTTTACCAGCAAACTCCATCGAATGTATACAGACATGAGTGTTAGCGCTGATCTCAACAATAAATTCAACAACTTTATCAAAAACCAGGATGCCATTATAGATTTGGGAATTAGTTTTCAGATATATGTTCTACAGGTACTAATGAATAATTTATTGCTATTCAGTTGTTTATATTGGTTTCTTATATTTCCATAACAAATAAACAATTTTCTAAGATCTAACTAATATGAATATTTCTCAGACTGAAATTAACAACTTATAAATTTGATATCACTATTTAACAGCCTATTCTTCCTAGTCTTTTTTGAAAAATAGTCTACCCTCTACACTGAATAATGGTACGCTAGAAACAAAGGCCTTAACAGTTTTCTTACCTACAGCAAAGGCCTCACAACAGTATGCATTTTAGCGAGTCTTACAACTCCTTTTCTGACTCCTATGTCTTATAATTTGACTTGAACCATAGGACCAGTTCTTAAGAGAGATTTTATGTAGTGTATATGCTCCTTGGAGCTCATTTTAACATATTGGAATGCTAATTTTTTTCTTCCCACCCTGCAGGCTGGTGCATGGCCTCTAACTCAGGCTCCTTCATCAACATTTGCAATTCCTCAGGAACTGGAAAAAAGTGTACAGATGGTAGGTTAGTAATTTCTTGCAAATTTAAAGCAAATTTAATAATACTTTATTAGAATCTCAAACAAAAAGCTGATAATTATTATTGTGAAGCCACTGTATCTGTCAGGTGTATATGTAAACCACAGTTATCCAATCTCCACTCTCTGAAATTTGAATGGGTTCCCCAAATGAAAGTCTGATCTTATGAAAATCCATGTTTTCAAATTTTAGCTGTACCTCTTTAGCACTTCAGATACTTGAAATTTATAGGAACATGCCTCTGACCTCAAATGCTGATTCCCAATATTCAGCGGGAAAAGATGATCTTTTCTAATGTCAAATCTTAACAGTATCTTGTCCTGTGATTCAGAGGAGCTCTCGAAAAACAAGATTCTGACTGTTCTGCATGAAAGCTCGTCTTGCACTTTTCAGAACAGTATGGGTTTGCCCTGTGCTCCTTGGCTTTGTCCAAAAATCTCCATCTACACCTATTGGCATTCAGAATGCTGATTGTAGGATTGTTTTTTGCCCTCCATCCTAGAAGTGGCACTGTTTCAGAGGCTTTGTATTTTTATTATATTCTTGTATTCTAAATTCTAGTAACATGTACCTTGTATACATTTAAAATACACAAAATATCTATATTGACCTCTCTCAACACGTATGTAGGTTGTGAAACGCATTGGAAGGAGAGCATATAGAAATGAAAAATATTTTTACGTTATCAGATATATTGGTCTATAGAAGTGTACACTACACTTTCAGGATATAATCTTAAATTGATGTCTAATGGAAAGCATCTATATTTGCTGTGAAGTGTCTTTTTTCTACTCAATAAAAGCGTTTAAAGTGTTTTTAATGAAATATTCCAATTCCAACTTTAGTGTATTAAGCAATATTAAATCTTGTAGTACATCAAACAAGAAAGTATTCTCATACTATACTCATTCCACCAATGCTGGCACTGCTGGGAAGTTTCAGCCCATGGCTGTTATCACTGATGTAGTTCTCTAGAAGATTCCTGGAGGTGACTATACAGTCCCTATTAGAAGGTGACTCTTCAACATACTTCTAGTACACAGCTTCTGCAGCAGCTTTCTCCCTCAGACCTATTAGGAGGCCCTCTTTACTACTGTTGGTAGGGGGAACATTTTTATGCTCTTCCTTTTGTGTCTTTCTTCCCCCACTTGCCTTAAGATCCACCAACAAACATACCCACCAACAAAAGGTCTCCACTGTTAGCCAGTGAAAGCAGCTTTGCCAGTCCACTCCTTCACCACTTGCACACGCATTCTGCTCCTTTTTGCTATGCTGTCAATAGCTATGCCTCAGCTTGCTAAACTAGCAGCGCCGCCACTCAGCAATGATTCCAAAGATGTCCAGTGAGGACAAGACTAAGGAGGAGTCAAGTAGTGTCTACTCCATTTCTAGAATTCCTTCCTTTTTTATTCTCTTTTTAAATAATGGTCTGATCCCTTCTTCATTGCCCTGGCTTCTGTCTACTCTCTTTTAGCATTGCCTTTCTTTTCCTCTTCCCAAGAATTTTTATTGAGCTCCAGGTTCTTGAGCCCCGGTGTTCCTCAGATAGTACAGTGACAGGAATTGGATATATGAATGAATAGCTATCATAGTTACGTTTTTGGGCAAAGGCAATGTTTCTCTCTACTTCCTGGGACTCTCCACTGTAAGGTCCTGCCAGAATTCTTTTTAATTTCTGGCCACCATTTCTCTGAGTTTTCAAGGGCCTTTTCCTTTAGTACGCACCACACTTCTCCAGAGATTCAAAGGCAGAAATGTCTGGAGGAAAACTCAGGGGATTGTAAAAGCTTTCGTGAGTTTGATTCAGATATGGACAGTAGGTTAGTCTGAACTGAGCGCCTTACCTTAGTTGGTGTCTTATCATTAAAAGTGTGAAAACTGAATCTCTTCAGATTTTCTTTTCTCCCTATTTCCTCAGGCCCCTGAAAATAAAAAAGCCAATTGGGAGGCTACCTGAAGCATGTTGCCCACCCCTCAAGACCTCTGATATAGAAAGCTTGAATCCATTTTCAAGGAATTAGGATTCCTGTTCTACAGCCCATCTTGTGGCTTTGATCTGTCTGCTTACTTCTAGAAAGCTTACTTACTTTACTTACCTAAAAGCCTTCAGTAAAACGTAGAAACCATACTGAGAAGGTAAAATATTTGTTAAAGGTCCCAGTTATGTTATATTCTATTGCTGTGCTGTGCTCCACATATAAACAATATTTCAGTTGACGATGATGCAAGCTCACTTCATAGGTGGTATGTTCTTTGGAAGAGGTCCTAGACGTCACAATCGAGGAATGCTCAGATCTTCATGAGCTTGAGTTTCCTTGGGGGAACAAAGAAAAAACATCCAAAAACCAGATTTAGGCAGTACTGATACTCTGCCTTTCACTCAAAATATCTTTTCTCTCTCTTCAGAGCAGACCCAGAGGTTACTATTCTAGATGCTCTTTCCAGCAGTGCAGGCAGGAGAGACTAAATCTATGTTCTTGGAGTACTTGCATGTGTCTATTCCAGTGTGGGGGGGGGTGTGCCCTGAGTACAGTTGCTGGAATGTTTTCCCTTAATGGTATCCCTCAGGTTGGCTCTAGCACCACCTGGTACCATGCGCTAATAGTGCCAGGTATAAGGGGCCCTGCTGCGCTTGCGCCCTTCAGTTCCTTCTTAGTGCCTGTAACCGTTGCTGGAACGTCACTGGAAAAGATTGCCGAAGCAACGAGGGATTTCCTCTCATTTTTTGAGTATTTATATAGTTATAGTAGCTAGTTAGTTTGAAAGTAGTTTTAGTAGTCTTTTGTGACCAAACACCTGTACGTTTGTTGAAGAAGTTTGTCCACTCCATGGTGGACAAGTGGACAGGTTTGCCTACCTGAGTCACCAGGCTTTAAGCTCTGCTCTTCCTGTAGCAGATCCATCCCATTGAACAACCTGCACTCGAGTTGTCTAAAGTATTTAGGGGAAGCTCACAGGAAGGATCACTGTCAAATCTGCAGAGAGTTCAAGCCCCAGACCCAGGCAGCAAAACTGTAGGTCCTCCTGATGAAGGCAGCCTTGAGGCCAGCATCAGAGCCGCAATCAGACTCTGCTCCAAGCACCTCTGCTTTGGTGTGGAGCACGCTTCCTGCCAGTAAAGACTCCTGGCACTGCTCCTCCTTGCCCCAGAAGAGGCATCACAAGCACTGAGACGAATGTTACTCCCTGATAGCAAAAGAGAGCAGGAAAGGGGACAGGATTAGTGTGAGACTCGTGTCATGCCAAACTCCCTCTTTGACATTGCTGCAGCCCCCACCATCAACACTGACACCGTCTCTATTCCACATACCCTGTCGAGGGATGCAGCGTCCTCCAGCAGGCAACGTACCAGACAGTTTGCTGTATTGTCCACTCTAGAGGCATATGTGGCAGGTAGGGACTTGCTCATGCTGCTGGTACCAGGATCCCCAAACATCCACAACTTGGCAGCATTGAGTGGCAAAGAGCCCTTCCCCAGCCTACAAATGGCACTGAGACCACTCTCCAGGGTAAATCACCTCTAATTGCCTCACCCCAGGTGTTCCCACAGAACCGTTCACTGGCACTGGGAGGATTGGCACCTCCATGGTCCCCCTAACTTTAGCTCATCTTCCTCACCAGGATCAGAGGTGAAGTCCTATTTTTTTCCACAGCTTGGACTGCCCACACTACTCCCTGCTCCTGTCCTACAATTACTGGGATATCTAGTGCAGTGGTGCCTCCGAACACATGGACCATGGGAACAAGCACCAATACCGTGGCCTTTTTGGAACCTATGGGGGTTTCCGCCAGGCCAGGGTACTGTCTCAAGGCGTTCCTATTTGGTAGTCTCAGAGGGTAGAGCGCCTCTGATTCGGTGCTGCAAGACACCTGACCTGGACTCTGCTGTTGAGCCCAGTACTGATCCTGGTACCAAGCTACTAGAGCGTGTGTCTCAGGTCACTTCTGACACAGAGGAAAGAGCAGAGTCATTACCTGCCTCCTTTTCTTCCTCAAATGAGGCACTGGTGGCTACCAGGGTATTCCCACCCCAAGATGACCACACGGCCCACCAGGACTTATTAAAGTAGGTGGCCTTGAATTTGGACATCCGGACAGGTGGTAAAAGAAACCGCAGATGGCCTTCTGCACATTTTGGCAGTGGCAGGCCCCTCAGGAGTGGTTCTTCCCCATAACAAGGTGATCATGGAGCCTATTAAGGCTCTCTGGCAGATCCCTGCTTCTCTCCCGCCTACAGCTAAACAGGTGGAACGAAAATGTTTTGTGCCTCCTAAAGGCTGCAAATTCCTATTCTCTCCCTCTCTCTGTGGGTCCTTAGTGGTGGTAGCCACTAATGATACAGACCATCAAAGTCAAGCGGGACACACACCTAGGGCGAAGGGTCCCAAAAAGCTGGACTTGTTGGGCAGGAAAGCGTGCTCCACAGGGAGAGTGCAGCTCTGCACAGCAAACAAGCAAGGCTTGCTTGTATGATTTTAACATGTGAGAAGCGATGCAAAAATGTCAGGACATGGTTCCCCAGGATGCTAGGCAGGAGTTCTCTTTCCTTGTAGAAGAAAAGTAGTCCAGGCCTCCCTGCAGAAAGCCTTGGATGCCACCGATTCAATGGCCATGGCTGTCGTCATGCGCAGGAGCTCATGGTTACAATCCTCTGGGTTTCCTCAGGAAGTGCAGCAGATGCTCCAGAACCTTCTATTTGAAGCAAACAGATGCTAAGCTGCAGGTGCTTTATAGCCCTAAAGACAATAAGGCAACTTTGAAATCCCTGGGCCTGTATTCACCTGCAGCATCTAAAAGGTATTCTAGGCCCTAGCAGTCGGGGCGTTTCTACTCTCAACTGCCAGACACCTTCAGAGGAAGAGGAGGAGAGAGAAAAAGGCATTCATGCCATTCCAGTCTGTCCCTTCGAAGCACCCTTCACTTCAGGATCCAGTTACCCCTATTTTTCCCAATTGTTTCTTCCATTTTCTCAGCGCCTGGACCTCTGGGTCTTAAACACAGAAGAATTTGGGTATACCCTCCAATTTTTGTCAGCCCCACCTTCCCACCCCTCTCCAGGGATCGTTCTCATGTGCAACTATTGGAGCAAGAAGTCCAATCCCTTCTTTGGATGGGGGCCATGGAAGGGGTTCTGTGTCAGCTAAGAGGAAAGAGGGTCTATTCCTTCTACTTCCTGATCCCAAAAGCCCGGGTCGGGGGTCTCAGACTGATCCGAGATCTGTGACAGCTTAACTACTATCTCAAGAAGTTGAAGTTCTCCATGGTCTCCTTGGCCTTCATTATCCCTTCACTGGGTCCAGGAGACTGTTATACCACCCTCAATTTGAAAGACCCACATACATCTACATATCAGTTTTCCAAGGACTCAGATGGTTTCTAAGATACGTTGTAAACCAGACCCATTACCAATTCTTAGTTCTGCCATTTGGCCTACCAGCTCCCCTGTGGAGCCTCACCAAGTGTATGGCAGTACTAGTGGCTTCTCTCAGGAAAAGGGTAGTTCACATTTTCCCTATCTTGACAATTGACTGATTAAAGGTTGGGCCAGAACTCAGGGGGAGCCTGACATCGATCTTGTACAATCTAACTTCCCGACTTTGGGGCTATTAATAAATGACCAGAAGTCTATTTTTATCCCCAACGAAAGAATAGAGTTAATCAGGACAGTTCTTGACTCTTTGCAGGCAAAGGCCCTGCTTCAGGAGGATCCTTTTTCAACTTTGATAAGCTTCCTTCTGGCACATCCAAATCATATCCCCTACCAGGTGCACAGAACAAGCTCTCAGATCACTTCAGCAGGTCCTTCTCCCCTCAACATGAGTGGTCCCTTCTCCTGGATATCACAGTGGACATCTTACAAACGTGGGGCAGTTCCCATATACACCTGTTTGCAACCCATGACAACAGGCAATGCCATCATTTCTGCTCCCTGAGGGACCCAGCCCTGGGTCTCTTACGGACGCCTTCCTATTAGCATGGACAACTTACCTGTTTTATGCTTTCCTCTCCTCCTTAGTTCACAAGGTTCTGTTGAAGATCAAGCAGGACCAAACACAAACCACCTTTATGGCCCAGACAATACTGAGGTTCACCACTCTCATAAACCTTTCAGTGAAGGTCCCAATCCAGCTCCCATGGCACCCAGACTTAATCACACAGGGCCATGGCCAGCTGCTCCACCTGAACCTCAGCTCTCTTCGTTGACAGCCTGGAACCTTCATGGCTGAACCCTCAAGAGCAGGCTTGTAAAGTCCTACTGGGCAGCAGAAAACCTTCCACTAAGCTGACATACCCAGCAAAATGGAAATGATTCTCCATCTGATCTTCCAAGCTTGGAGTTCTACCTCTGCAGTCCTCATTGCAGCTTGTTCTGGAATATCTCCTATTTTTCAAGCAGGAAATCCTAGTTTTTTCTTCAATCAAAGTCCACATGGCAGTTAATTCAGCCTTTCGTGTGAAGGTTGATAGTAGATCAGTTTTCTCTTGCAAGATGGTAATTCATTTCCTCAAAAGGATGGAGATGATGTTCCCTCAGATAAAGGAGCTAATATCTTCCCCACGGGACCTAGACCTTGTCAAAACTGATGAGCCTGTCCTTTGAACCACTAGCAACATGCTCACTGTTGCACCTTGCTTGGAAGGTGGGCTTTATGGTGGCCATTACATCAGTCAAGAGAGTTTCAGAGATCTGAGCCCTCACCTTGGACTCCTGTATACAATTTTCTTCAAATATAAAGTGAAGCTACATGTGCATTCAAAATTCCTCCCAGAAGTATTTCCCTAATTCCATTGCAACCAACCAATTTTCCTACCAGTATTCTATCCTAAGCTGCATGCAGATAGGGAGGAACATCTCCATTCCTTGAATGTCAGATGAGCTCTGGCATTTTATATTCAGAGGACCAAACCATTCCGCAAATCATCACAGCTCTTCATAGCTGTAGCAGAGAAAATGAAAGGGCTTCCCTCACTACTCAGAGGATTTTGTCTCAGATCACATCATGTATCCGGGCATGTTATGACCTCACAGGGGCTACCTCTCTGCCAATACTGACCGCTGATTCTGCAAGATCTCAGGTCTCTTCAGTAACTTTCCTGGGTCAAGTTTCTATTCAGCATATCTGCAGGGTCTGGGACCTAGTCCTCGGTGTACACATTCTTGGTGCACACGTTCTCAGTGCACTATGCCATCACTCAAGAAGCTAGAGATGAGGCATACTTTGGTCACACAGTGTTGCAATCTGCTTTTCCTTAAGCTCAGAGCCCACCTCCAGTGCACCTGCCTGTGAGTCATCTACACAGGAATGGATATGTGCAAACACTCAGGGCTGTGGGGGAGGAAACGGTTACTGACCTCTTGTAACTGTTCTTTGAGATGGGCTGTACGTGTTCATTCCAAGGCCCACCCACCATCTCCTGTCTTGGAGTGGTTGGTAAAGAGCAACTGAAGGTCAGAGGCTCATCATGAGCTGGCCCAACAGATACCACCAAGGAAAAAAATTCTGGCAATTGTATTGGGGTGTGCGCATACCTACATTGGAATAGACATATGCAACACATCTCTAAGAACAACAGTTAGGAAAGGTCAGTAACTTTGTTTTTTACTGGCCCAGATGAAAATCAGGATCGATTCGTGATTGTCAAAGAGCTACATGATTGAACTTGTCTTCTTCTAACTAGATTCATTTCACCCTCTCAAGGGATACATTAACGTTTACCTCCTTATTCTAGTCTATATGGCTCATTCCACATTCATTTGTTTTGCTGTTGAGAGACTTATATTATTAATACATTGTTCTGTCTTTTGATCTTTTTTCAGCTCTAAAAGTCTTCTAAAAATTCTGTTGATAATGGTGCCAGCTTCAGTGGGCAGAAAAATCCTTGTTTTCCATAGCATGAACAACCTGCTTATGAGATCTTTTTTCTTCCAGGATACTTATTATGGACAAGCGCTCGCTCGCTCCTCCAGACCATGGGTTTATGGTGCATTGTAAGAGCTCTCTTACTTCTCTGGAACATGGTCCTCCTTAGGCACTAAGCCTCATATTCACCTCAGCAAAGTGGTTCTTATAGGTCAGACAGAGGTCCCACAAAGTAAAGGGTTCAGTCCAACTTGGTCATAACCATTTGCTAGATTCTATATCTTTTGTGCATTCTGGTATTCTATCAACCCATCCTTAATTTTCCCTCTCTCCAGGCTCTGTTTTGGTATGGGACTGCTGAAGAGAGACCATATTCCTACATACCACCATTCCAATACAAGTAATTCATTTCCACAGATGGTGGATTCTTCTTCCAAGAGGTTGCACTAAGGGAAGCCTGTTTGTGAAGTGATCATGATCTTCATGAATGCAAGCTGAGAGGGGCTGGGTTAGTCACCTGGGCTTCCTCATGTACTAAGTTCAAGAGGGAGACTGCTTACAGTATCAGCTGATCAAGTTCTGGGCCACTAGGTTTAGCCTGAAGAAATTTGTGTTTTGCTGGGAATCAAAATGGTCCTTGTGGAGTGCTGTAACTAGACAGCCATTACCTTCACTATCGGACAAAAATGGCATTCAGCTTCTGAAGAGAGGTGCTTCATGAGGGTTCTGACATAGGTCTAAAGGAAGATGATAGAAGATCAACTGTGTATGGGAGTTTCTCTGGACTAACTGATGAACAGGCGGGCAGATTTTCTTCAAGATCTTAGAGCTCTGAAACTTTTCAAAAATATACTTTATTTGCATCTTACAACAGCAGTTTTAATGTGTACTGCTTCAGGCACTGGGAGAGGGCAACCTGGAAAATAGACATCTTTTCCTTAAACTGATCAAGTGTGCTTTCCTATACATTCTTCTTCTGTCATTATTAAGCATTATTGTCAAGAAAAGTTGGATTGGGCCAAACTGACCCAAGGCAAAACTGTCTTTTGTTGGCCTGTCTCAAGGAGAAGTCCCTGGAACCTGCTTAAATTCTTTCCATAGCCAAAGAACATCCTGACCATGGAGTCCAAACAGACTTCTGAACCTGAGCTTCTTGTCCCTTTCAGCTGGGAAATGAGACGCTGAAACTTCTGGATTTCTGCTGGGCAGTATCCTGGAAGTAGATAAAATATTAGAACTAAGACTTACCAGTGGGTCTGATCCATAGTTGAAGCCTGGCATCAGCTGTAACAAAGACTCAATCAAGACACTGCCTTTTGTGACAGAGTCAGACCAGAGGGGTAAAGAGAGTGCTGGAGGCAGGTATATCAGCCTCAGAATGTGCTGGTCCCTGTTCTCTGGGTAACCAAAGAGAGGCTACTCCAGACCAATCAAGACACCTGGGGCCAATTAAGAAGCTTCTATAGCTAGCCTGATTGGGACACCTGAAGCCAATCAGGGGCTGGCTGAAACCAGTTAAAAACCTCCCAGTTAGGTGGGAGAGTTAAGGAGAAAAGAACTGCAGGAGAGGAAGCTTTGCTGCAACCTGAGGTAAGGGTGAAGCTAGGAAGAGGGAACGTTGGGGAAGTAGCCCAGGGAATCAGAGCAGCATTAGTGGTGGAAGGAAAGCCACCAACAGCTGCTACCATTAGGGTCCCTGGGCTGGAACCCGGAGTAGTGGGCGGGCCCAGGTTCCCGCCATCTCCCTCCATACTTTACAGAAATCCTCTTGAGAGGAGAAACGAGACTCAGTTCATTAAGGAGGCCAAACTGTGCTTACTGAGCTCTACAGAACAGTGAAGACTGGGGGGTATTCCCCCCCGCCATTTCCACCTCCCATACTGGCCTGTGATGAAGGTAACTCACTAGGCGATGACTCTTGCCAATTATACAGAGAAAGGAAGGTCACTCTGGGGTCTAGATGAGTGTCTGAGGCCCCTAAATCTGCCAGGAAGCACATGACCCACAAGTACAGACTCGGAGCTTTGTCACACTTTATCTATCTGTTTTTGAGAAAAGTTTCCAACTTAGACAGTGACATTAGGAGCTTGGAGCATCTCTAAATGAAAATCTACTGAAGTCTCACTCCTGTGTTCCTAGATTTTTTCATGCAGTCTAAAGGATCGGACTACCTTTGTACTTTCCCATACACAGTTGAAAACTGTCTGGTTTTGCAAACCTTGTTGCAACTTCTATTTGAGCTTTTGGGGAACTGCTAACTTTATCCACAGCATCAAACTAACTTTTCTTGTTACAATTACCTTTAGCCCACAGGAGAAATGAACTTGAAGATATATATTTTAAGGAACTTCTCCTGCAGTCCATTCTTTAAAGGGATCCTGTGAACTACTCTGGAATGTATACTTCCTGTGAATTTAGTTTTTCATATCAGTCAAGATATTTCATTTCCTTCCTTCCCTCCCTCATTCTCTTCTTCACAATTTATTAATTCTCAGCAGTGCCAGGATTGGTGGATTGCATATGATGTGAGAATGGGATAATTTGTTCCTTAGCTATAAATTGGTTTTCTCATATATAACAATCCACCAATCCTTTATTTCTTCCTTAAAGTTACTGTTTGTTGTTGATAGGAAATTACTGTTAGATGTGGATGCTTAAGCTTTAGAAGAATCTACTGGTAATATGAAGTACCCACTGCCTATTTAGACTGGGAACTGGATTCCAAGAATCTTCTAGAGAGCCACCCCAGTTACAAGAGCCATGCTCAAGACTTCCCAGCAATACCAGGATTGGCAAATTGTATATATAAGTGAAGACCAATGTACAGGTGAGGAACAAAACTGTCCCATAATACTGCGAAGATACTATTAAGGACTTTTTAGAAAAAGGAAAATAGGAGATATTCATTTTGTTCATTTCTAAGTGAACATCTTTGTACTCTTGGGCCTCTTGTCTTATTGTATATATTTTCTGTGTGTGGCTTTGTAATATGAACATGTAAAATCTATATTGAAATTTCTTTAAATAGTCGCACCAAAAATCAGTTTCCAGAGCTCTCAATGTGACACCTTTCACAAGCACTAAAACTTGTGTAGAAACGTAAAGGAGGAAGAAATGAGCAAGATTATTACTGTGTTGAAGAATATTGTCTAAGATTTTTCAAGAGACCAATGATTTTAAGTGCTTCAGTTTTTGGGTGTCTAGTTTGATGTGCCTTAAAAAGGAGACTACTTTTCAAGTGATGTGTGTTCAGCACTTCATGAAAATCAGAGGACATCCAGAAATTGAGGCACCTGCAGTCACTACTCATTTTTAATAATCTTGGCAATTATATCTTGATAACTCCATTGTGGCAGGCCTGAGGTCATATTACTCTCTACAAACATCAAAATAGTAGTGACATTTGCTTGCACTTTAACTTTGCTTCCACAGAGACACCTCTGAAAACTGGGGTGCAATGGGTGTGGTTGCACGATCTGCGCTTGGTGATGGTTAGTCCTGCTCAATTTGTTAGCCTACTAGAAAGAAATTAGGCCCTTACTTTTGTGGGTTTAACGAGCTAATCTGCTAACATAGTGCCTTTGTTGACTCATCAGACAGTCAGCACATGTGTAGTAAAACACATTAGCAGCAGATGTAATTATATAAAATGTAAGTAGAGAAAGAGAGAGGAAACTGGATTACAAAGTGTTTTCTGCTTTCCGGGGGGTGGGCGGCGGGGAACCTAAAAAGTAACATATTTAAAAAGTTAGAAGCAAATCTTTTTTATAACATGTTTAAAACATTTGACAAGGCTCTCTAAATAACTTAAGTACGTTAGTCATATTTACGCCAAATGCCTAATAGAAATACTCTTAAAAGTGCCTACTTCAGGAGGATGTAAGCTTCAATTATGTTAGGGAATTATTCAGAAATACAGACTGTGCTCATATCTTGCTCTCCCTTTTTAATGCCTCTTATGGAAAATTGTAGGATTCCTTTGCTTTGAAAATTAATATTTTGACTTAGTTTAACTGACGGTTGTTGAAATTTAATTTTAGCTATTTGCAAAGTGAAACAATACTTATATGATCCACATAGTCTGTCCAATGGAACAGTAAAGGGGAATTTGATCCACCTTTGATTTTTTTGAAGGACACTATTTGCTTTTTAAGGATAGTATATCTCTGTGGCTCACTGGACCCCTGTTGTGAATAATAATGAGGGGATTATCTGATGGCCATGCTGCTAGACTTCGGCCTTTTTTTTTTTTCTTTTGTTCTTTTTTCTACAGATGTACAGAATTAAATGTTAGCTACAGCTTTTACTTGTATTTCTGACTTTAGTGTGTCATTTAGAGTTGTGTTAATCAAAATATGGTGCATTCTGCTTTTGACTTTATTTCGTTAATAGAATCTTAAAACTAATTGAACTTCTGCAAAATACAAAATCTCTCTACATCTAGCTCAAAACAGCTTCAGAGAAATAATTGAGAGAAAATAATTGTTCTCTGAGCTTTTGTTCTTTAGTCATCTCTGGCTGTCAGTGGGCTATGCTCTGAGAAGTTGTCACCCCTGTGGTTAGGGAATTAAATAAAAGCTGCTTTTTGAGGTCTTTCTAATAATAACTCTTCTTTAAGCACCCCCTTCCTTTAATTTATTGAAATAAATGTGCATGGAGGAAATAGGTAACATAAACATGGGTACATATTTGTAGTGTAAAATAAATTTCTGAAATTAGAATAAATTTAATGTAAAATAAACTGTATGGAACTTTCTTGATGATCTGAATTTCCAGACCTCTTAATTTGTGTTGAAAATCCCTTGTTCGCCTAAATTTTCATTCCTGAGAAATTTAAAATATTAATGTAGTTCATTACATCATGTGTATTATGAGTAAAGAGTCAGGTTAGTACCAGATATTATGGTCCATTTCCTGAATTAACTTTTACATTTCTTTGTCAATACAAGTTCTGAGATGTTGTTAATCTAGATTTTCCATATTTTTGCAGCACCATAGGTAATTTTTATATATCATATAATAATTATATATGATTTACTTTAATAGGAACATCCATCAAAACATGTAGATCCTGCTAAATTATATCAAAACACAAATGAAGTGGGTTTTCTAATTTGATTGAAACAGTGAATCAAAATTAGTGTATAGAGAATTATGATTGCATCAAAAGAAAGGTTACAAATATAATTGTACTGCGCATATGATAGAAGTGACATTGTAACAATAGTAATGCACTTTGAATACCCTAATTAGTATTATAATAATTGTTATATAAATTTTATCAATTATTGTTTTGGGATAAATATTGACAACACTTGTATTTGAACAATACTGAGCTACAGCAGTGATAATTTATATAATGATTTCTTGATGTTCTCTCTGACATATTCAGTCTCTAAAATTTGAGGTTTCTAATTATAATATGTAGATTTAAACATGTTTGGCTAAGACATTTTGGTCAAAACTAAAAGCTCAAATTTTTCAACTTACACCTTATAAATATATAAAGAAATACTGTGTAGTATTTTTAAATGTGTAGGTACACAATGCTCAATATTAAATTAGTATTTCTTGTCTACTAACTATGGTAGTAGTGTGACAGTGAATTATTAATAGTTATAAGTGATTATAAATAGTTATAAGTGATATAACTGAAGATTACTTTTGTTTTACAGTTTGAATTATTTTACAGTCAGCATTTCAGTGGGAGGAAGCTTACTTGGTTACATTATCTTTGTACAGGTAAAATAAATGCATATTTCTGGTGTATTAAAAACCTAAATAGCACATGCTTCACATAACAGGCAATAAATAATTTTCTGTTCTACATATACCTAAACTCCTTTCCAATTTGGAACAAAGTTTTTTATAAAGCTATTTGTCTTATTTTACATTCATAGGTAGATAAACATGATTTTGCCCATATCTCAAGCAGCATTTCTTAATCTTTTATAATCTACATTTTATGCATTTAATTAATTACATCCAATTATTGGTTAAAAAAATTGATGTACATTGTAGGCTTTAAAATACCATGGCAGAACTTCTGGGTAATTAACTAATAAGCTGACCTGCAGCCAGTTCAGTGCTGTATACTATTTGACTGCTTGGGTGGCCTTTTAGCTTAACATGAGTACACAGAAGTTTGTGAGACCAGCTTAAGTTAAACTACCAACTATTATTTAAAAGAAATAAGTAATAAGTTGGCTTTCCTTGCACGAGGTTCAGTTCTGTGATTCACAACTAGGAGAAAACCATTTAAAAAATTTAATCTTATTAGCAATTTTTTACATCCATGTGCTAAATGAATTTTGTTCTGTACACCAATATGGAGGTCATATGTGGGGGTGGTGAGGCTGAGAGCTTCAGCATGTGGGAGGGGACTCAAGGATGGGGAAGATTGTTCAGATAAGGGGGGCGGTGAGGGCTCGGGGGGGCCTGGGGATGAGGGGGTTGGGCTACAGGCTGCCCTGGGGGAGAGAGGACTCCCCTCAGCCCTCTCTCACTGCAGCAGCTTGGGTACCTCTCCCTGATTGCGGCAGCTCAGGGAGGGGTGGGAGCACCTCTCCCTTCCTGCATAACCCTTGATAGCCTGCTGAGTGGCCGCACAACTTAAAGCGAACTTAGCTGCTTATCCATTTGTTCTGTGAGCCATAAAATTGATGATTTACTTTTTTCCCTGCTCACTCTAAATTATATATATTATACTACTTTGATTTGTAGCATTAATTAAGCCATTATTTTATGATAAATAGTTCAGTAAACTGAGTCCTTAATAATTGAGCACCATAGCTTATTTTTTAAAGGTGAATGATAAAGTCAGAGTAGCACACAGCAGTGCATTGCATATTCAAATACTGGGATTTGCAAATTCAATGCACTGGGATGATAACTGATGATCCCCATTAGTCTACTTCTGCCACCCATACCCACTCCCCCAAACAAGTTGTCAGTTCTCTCCAGTGCTTATTTTTTTCAAGGAAAATGTAAAGAAACTTATAATATTCAGAAAACTCTCATTGTAGAAAATTCTCTTTTTCCATTGAGCATCTTTACTGTAAGACAATGTTAACTGCAGTTTTAACATTGTAATACACTAAAACTATTTGCAGTTTACTTTCTTCATTACTATAAATGAAATTTTGCCATGTCCAAGTGCAATATTAGCAGGCTTCACTTCATCTCTAAAACATGTTGCATACCTATAACATACATTGTTAACTCGAATTTTTAGTTAAAAAGTCCATTTATCTGTTTGCATACACATACAAAAATGACTACACAAACAGGGTGTGTACCCACACCCAGCTAGATTAATGCCCATATAGCCATGTAAATGTGTAAATCCCTAGATTAATGCCCATATAGCCATGTACAAGTGTAAATCCCTAATCTGTATGCACATCTGTAGTAGTAGTGTATGTCCAGGACTGCACATACAGCTTTTAATTACCAAGTCTTCTAGGACTCTGCAACATAATTGAGAATTTATTATATCACTTTATGAAACTATTATTATTATTACTACTACAGGTGAAGTAAAAATGAACTATTTGTGTAAACCTTATGTAGCCATGGTCACAACATACCAAATGGCAGTACTGCTTGCCTTCAACAACAGTGAAACCGTCAGTTATAAAGAGCTTCAGGATAGCACACAGATGAATGAGAAGGAACTGACAAAAACCATCAAATCGTTACTTGATGTCAAAATGATCAACCATGACTTAGACAAGGTATGTTGTAATGTCACAGAGAATGTGTAACATTTCTAGTCAGGGTCTGTTTCGATCTTCTCATGATGTATGTTTTGTTTTAAAAAAAAAAAGTGTTTGTCCTTCACTTCGATCCATGGTATTGTCTCCTATGCCTGTTCTCAGATCCCTGTGGGGAAGGCATGAACAGCCACCTCTGAAAGGAATAGCCAGTGGGGAGGATAGACTGACTGACATGCTATTCAAATTCTTCACACTAGCTGTATGCTGAAAAGGTAATACAGCTGAGGCAGTATTATCTTTTCTGCTGAGCCCCTTTTATGTGCAAAACCTTCTCTTTGTGGCTTCAGAGGCCATAACTATAAGTGAAAACTCTAAGCATAGCTCCACTAGAGCTAGGCTGATTTTGGAGTAACTAAGAGTGGCCTGGGATGGAGGCAGTGCAAAGATACCAGAGGCTTGCAAAAAAATAGGTAGCATATATGAGAGAAATGTTCCATTTACTATCTGATATGTCTTCTGTCAGGGGATTGTGTTCTACCCTTGTAAGGGCTGGATGAGATCATCTAATGCAGCGGTTCTCAACCCAAGGTCCAAGGACCCTTGGGTGGGCCGCAAGCAGGTTTCAGGGGATTTGCCACGCAGGGCCAGTATTATACTTGTTAGGGCTCGGGGCAGAAAGCTGAAGTCCCACTGAATAGGGCTGAAGCATGAGGCTCTGAGCCCTTCTACTTTGGACTGAAGCAAAAGCTTGAGCAGCCTAACTTCCTGGAGGCACCTGTGGCATGGGACCCCAGGCAATTGCCCTGCTTGCTACTCTCTGATGCCAGTCCTGGCTTTTATAGTCAGAAAACTAGTTGTGGCACAGATGGGCTGTGGAGTTTTTATAACATGTTGGGGGAGCCTCAGAAAGAGAGAGGCTGAGAACTCCTGATCTAATGGGTCTTTTTTATCTCTAACTTTCATGTATAATTTCCTTATTTCCTGTTTCTGGAATCTCAGATTGATACTTTATGCCCACTAACTAGAAAGATATGTTTTTAACATCACTTCTGACTGAAAGGGGAATAAAACAGCTTTGTAGTTTTTCCTTCTGGATATGTTTCCTTTTGTATATATCTATCCTTGAGCTAGAGCAGTGGTGGCCAACCTTTGGCTCCAGAACCGCATGCAACTCTTTAGAGGTTTAATATGCGGCTCCTTGCATAAGTACTGACTCGGGGGCTGAAGCTACAGGCATTTAACTTTCCAGTGTGCCAGGGAGTGCTCACTGCTCAACCCCCTGTTCAGCCCTGGGCCCTGCCCCTTCCCCCGATCCTGTCATGTGCTCATTGTTTCCCCCTCCTCCCTAAGCCTCCTGCACATGCAAAACAGCTGATTGCGGCAGGAGGGAGGCACTGACTGTTAGGGCTGCTGGCAGGTGCGAGGCACTGGGGGCTGGAGCAGGGTGAAATTGATGGAGGGCTGCTGATGTATTACTGTGACTCTTTGGCAATATACTTTGGTATATGCTGGCTCCTTCTCAGGCTCAGGTGGCCACGCCTGAGCTAGAGGATTCATGTACCAAAATACATGTATTAATAATGTCTTCCTTTCATGCCATGAAACAAAGAGGAAGCTGAGCTGTACCCATTTTATCAGCTTACTTCTTACAACATAAGTCGGTGAATTCCAGGGTGCTGAAACAGTGAAATGCACTTATTTCTGTTTTGCAAGTGGTGTACTGATATCTGAACCACACAGCAGCTAAGCACAATGTATGTTATATACCATATTTCCTTTCTGTTCAAGTTCAAAAAGCCAGGAAATTAACTCTACCCACACACCCCAGTGATAGATTCACTGGTTTATTCTAATAATTTTCTTCCTAGTGGCTGTTTGGCCTAGATTGTATTTTTGTTCTGATTTATACTTAGCATTATTGTGCTTAAACTGTTAAGTTTTTGATATGCTATATTGTTTCTAACTGCTGAACCTTAACCCTTAATATATTGTCTACAATGTGCTTCAGTGGCAAAATACATTAATTTAATAAACTAGGTTTCTTATAGAATGTGAAGTTAATTTCACAACCTAAGCATGTTGTTCAATAAATTTTGACTTCCTGTGTTCTAAATGTTGGCATATGAACCAGCCAGTGGCTAGGCAGTATTCCAAAGTACTCTGTGAAGGAGCCCAGTAACTTGCCATTTTCCTGTGTTTGGAGAATTGGTAGTACTTGTACAGATTACTTGATTGGAAACTGGTAAAGAAGACAGGTGCTCATGCTACATGTCATCGTGCTGGCCAGTTGAGAGATGCATTGTTTTCAGAGCACAGTGAACAGTTATCAGGCGTGGAGGGGATTAAAAAAAGACAAGTTTTTTGGGAAGAGCTAGGGTTAGAATGATGAGAGAACTATAGCTGGATCACCATGTACACTATAACTATAAATATTTTGTAGGTATTAATTTCTTTGTATTGAATGATTTGTTTGCATAATATAGAATGAATGTGGAAAATGCAGCTATCTCCCCAAAACTCTTCTGTAGATAAATGGAAATCCTAGTCTCCTCTCTTGACTTTCATTATTTGAACTGATTAACACTATTTATATATGGCAATGTTCTTTCTGTTTGTTTTGGTTCTAAAATAAGCTGACTTTCCAGCCCAAATAAATTGTAGCATGAGAAAAGTTGAAATCCATTCAAATGGGTCTTTAGAATTCCAAAACTTTAATAAGTTGCAATTGATTTCTGACCGTGCATATGAGAGAGCTATTTAGGTATGTTAATTTTCCCCATAAATTGTTAGCCATCTTAAAAAATTTGTATGCTGCTTATGCTTTTTGGCAACCTTTACGAATGTTAAAATACACAAATGCTTTTTTGTTTTAATTGCAGGAAGATATAGAAGTAGAGTCTACTTTTTCATTAAATATGAACTTTAGCAGTAAACGAACAAAGTTTAAAATTACCACAACAATGCAGAAAGACACCCCACAGGCAAGTATTTTTCAACATCGATAAAAGTGAACAGTTTAATAAAAGTGTTATTTAAAACTGACTTCATCTAAATTAATACAAGTCTGGTGTAAACAGATGGAAAGGGGTTTAAACCCAATCCATTAAAAATAGTTTGGTTAAACCAGTGCAAGGTTTGTGTGGACCTAAGGCTTTACAGAGGGGAAGAAAGGATGATTGGGGCTGGCAGAAGAGCTTGGGGCAGAAAATGTGAAGGGAGGGAAAACTGTCTCCTCCTGTCCCCTCTGGAACTCACTGCCTCCTCAGATTTATTAACTACAGAAAGGTAGATTTTAAGTGATTATAACAGGCATATAGATTAGAGTGGGTGACTTAGACTGCAAATTTATTTTTTGTTAAGGTCTACAAACTAAATAGGATTTCAATCAAGCAGTCTCTCATCCTGACAGATGGTACGTGCAGGTTACAGATCCTCAATACACAGGCTGTGACCACCAGCCCTTAGTTGAAAGTCTTTGTCCTCCAGACGTGTTTCCAGGTGTTCAGTTGTAGAGGGGGTGAAGCCAAGTTATGATGTCACTTCCTCTCTTCTATAGTTCCTTCCAACTTGCTGGAAGGATCATTTGCTATGGCGTGGGTAGCACGCAATGCCCGTTGGTCAGTCAGTCTCCTTTGTACATGTACTCCCTCTAGATGTCTACATTGTGTATAGTTTATGGGATTCTTTTCTTCATGGGTGTTGATGAGCAGTTAACTGCTATCTGGCTACACCATTGTTGTATCTGAGAGGTTGGTTGTGAGTGTTCCCAATCTCAAAGCATATTTCAATAAACACAGCAAAACTTCATAACTTCATATACAATGATAGCACATACAATCCAACAGGATATTAATGTTCAACAGATCAAGACTTTTAAAATGATACTTCACAAGGCATGTTTTTTACAAAATATATGATGATTATATGACAGTGGTGAATATGAGGATTCCAGGGTGTTGCTTTGAGGTACAGAGTATCACAATCAGACATTGTACATTACAGCAATCTTGAGTTTGCCCTAACTGCACAGAGAGACTGGTGTTGCACATTAACTTCACCGGGATCAAGCTAGTGCAAAAAGTAAGCTTTATGTGACTTGAGAAACCCTCTCCACCCCCACCCATCCCCACTCCAACTTGTATTTTATGTGCTATAGTCATTGACAAGAATCCTGCCCAGAAGCTCTAAAATTGAGATTTAACTAGCTTTTATTGTTAAAATTTGACTTTTTCCTTTAGCAAGACATTTTCTGAATGTTTATTGATCTTAGTGTGTTTGCAGTATCACCATTTTCCCCATATTTCAGGAGATGGAGCAGACCAGAAGTGCTGTAGATGAAGACAGGAAAATGTACCTTCAAGCTGCTATAGTCCGTATCATGAAAGCACGTAAAGTGCTGCGACACAATGCTCTTATTCAGGAGGTAAGAGGAAATGCTGTCCGTTATCATAATCTAAATGAAAAGCTGATGACTGAGTGCTGTTTAATCTCAAAACGGAGGCAGTGTATACCTCAGAACTAATATGTTAATGACTGGCAAGAATTTTTTTAAAACTGCTTTAGTTCAGAATGTAGGAGTTTTACTTAAGTGGGAATGTTTGGTTGTGGTCATCTGGTCCTGCAGTTACCCCTGTCACAGGCATTAAAAAATGTATAATTTTCACAGTGATACCCAACAAGCCCAGAGCTCTTATGATAAGACTGGATTTCATTTTGCTTTATAGCTCAGATTTTAAAAATATTGCCCACCCCTGAGCTAGGATGTCTCCTGCTGTATCTAGCTGCAATGTGAAATTGTTTTCAGCAGGGAAGCAAATAACAGAGTGCTGGCAAAAGATACTGTTGATCTCAGATAGCCAAGTCTGCTTGTACTTGTTTTTTCCCCTTCTTCCATTGCTAGGAAGATTGTTGCTTTCTCCTTTCTAATCATTTTCATCATCTCAAATTGCCTACTGGGGTAAATTTTCAAAAGCATCTAAATGACCTAGAAGTAATATCCCATTTTCAGAAATGACTTAAGCACTTACTCTCACTGAACTTCAGTGGTAGTTATACAATTTAGCTATTGAGCAGCAAAAAAAAAAAGTATACTCTAAAGTAATAGACTCAGCTAACCTAGCCTCTCACAGACCTTCTGCTCTCTTGTGCTGCACAAGATTATGGGCAATTCTCTTACAGGTGCTGAGAGAGACCCAAGATGATTTCTTCACCTATGTCTATGATGATGTCTTCCACAATCATTGTGGATATAGTTATCATGGGTGAACAGGTTTTTTTAATTCATCTACTAATTCAGTGTTTCAACACATATGATGTGTAAATGGAAAGGGCATGGCCAAGCTCCAGAATCTTATGAACAAGTCTGAACTGCCTCGCGTAGTTGTAAGAAGAGGCACAGCCCAAATGTCTCACTGTGGGGGAAGTTAGTCCCAGAAAAAAATTAGTTTCTGCCAACCAAATTAAGCATTTAAAATTTTAAATGCATCTGTTCAGTTCCTTCAAAGTCTGAGGCTGAAGCAGCAACAGGTATAATTGATTAGAATTTAGCAGACAATTTTGGTTATGATGCATAAAGAGGTACAGAATCTAGCTTGTTTCCTCTTTCATTCCTGAAAAGTTAAGAAGTGAAGTTCAGTTATGGGAAATGTGTTATCCGATTACTGAGGGTAATTAGAATGGTCAGGCCATGACATCTGTTACAGAAAGTGCCTGTTAGTTTTTTTTTCCTTCAAAATACAGGCTGTATCAGTCCCAGCCAACATGCTACTGAAAGGCTCCATTTTGTCTAATATGTCTTTATTTGTCCTATATAGTGGAGTATGGGAGAGTGAGCTGAGGGTTTCTTAATGGTTTTAAAACATGTAACTGATGAATGGATAACATGCTTTGTCCAAACAAATATGCTACTGAGAGTTTCATAAAATGCTTATAATATTGTATGCTTTTGTATTTTTCTATCTTTGTATATATGTCTTTAAACTGTTGGTGATGGCTATTCAAAAGGAAAATGAACTTGTTTGCTATTATCCTTCCTTTTTTTAAAAAAAAACTAACATGACCTTTTTTTTTTGGCCATGACAATCTGCCTTAATTTTGATGAGGCATGAAGAGAAAATCGTGCTTATCTCTGAGATCCCATGCTAGATTTAACCTCTCTAGTTATCTTTTTACTTGTCATCTTGAGCACAATTCATTTGGCAGTCAGACTGTAAACCAATGTTAAAATAATTCCTCAACATTTTTTATAAAAATAGTTATAAAACCTACAACTAATAGTTGTGTTAGTTTTAAATTCTAACTGAAAGTATTCTTTTACAAATAACGAACTATAATGTTCAAAAATGAAATACTGCAGTACTGATAACTTGAAAGTGAAACTGACCTAACTTATTTCTACTGTATTTGCCAAGCTGGCAAATTCAAAAAATAAACAACATAAATGGCGAAAAGCACATTGGATTTTTTTAAGGCACATTGGATTTTTTTATTATCTAAGACAGTGATTTTCAGCCTTCATTTGTGGACCTAAAAAGTTCAAATGGAGGTGCAGAGCCCTTTTGAAATCTTAGACGCAGTCTGTGCACCCCTGGGGTCCATGAATCACAGGTTGAAAACCATTGATATAAGAAGTTAATAATATAGCTGTACACTATATGAATTTTAAATTGAATGTTTCCCTTTATCTGTTCTGTGACAAGTTAACCAAGGGATGCAACTGCAAGTTACAATTTTCCATTGATGGTAAAAGTAAACTTGACCAATAAAAGAAATGGATATAGTCAGGAAAGAAACAATCCATGTGTATCTTTTGACTTTAGTACATGATGGAGGCTTTTTGTGTCTCAGAAATACAGCATGTAATTATTTTTGTGGATTTTTTTTCTTTAGAGAAAATTGTATTCCATTTGCGTTGAAGCAATGCTAATGAATAACTGATATATTAAATGTTTTTCTTCCACAGGTAATCAGCCAGTCGAGAGCTAGGTTTAACCCAAGTATCAGCATGATTAAGAAGTGTATTGAAGTTCTGATAGATAAACAATACATCGAGCGAAGCCAGGCCTCAGCAGATGAATACAGTTATGTAGCATGATGTTGCTCTCCAGCAGGTGTGGTTGTAAGGAGATCATTGCTGTCACTGTTTGGTGTGTTCCTGTGGGAAGAAGCAGGCCTGTGCCTCCATAACTGGTCACTTGGCAGCCCCTGTTTTTCTGCTGTTTACAACATCACCAGTGCCATGTCATGAGCGTCAATGAAAATGCTTATAGATATTTCAAGCTCATGTCATTATGACATTTCTTAAAACTTTACTAAAAGAATGAGTGAAGTATTGCTGAAATGTGGAAATTTGGTTGGGTACCATGCTTTTTTTTTTTCTCCCTCCTTCACGTTTGCAGTTGATGTTTTTTAATGTATCTTAAAAGAAAAAGTTAAACTAAATATTGTAATATGACAGATATCCTAATAATTGTAACTACATTTAAAATGTAAAATAAAAAAGATGAACATGATACTGCTGCTTGTCAAATAAAAAAATAAATGAAATGTGCCTCCAGGTTAATGATTACAAAAGTAGCTATGAAATTATTCCTGTTACTATTCTGTGGTCCTAGAAGCTCTGAAAACAGTATCAGTTATAACAACAAGGTGTCCTTGTGGATCTTAGAGACTAACAAATGTATTTGGACATAAGCTTTCATGGGCTAGAACCCAACTCATCAGATGCATGGAGTGAAAAATACAGTAGCAGGTTTGTGTGTGTGTGTGTGTGTGTGTATGTATATATATATATATATATATATATATATGTGTGTGTGTGTATATATATATATGTATATGTGTATATATGAGATATTCACAGTACATGAGAAGATGGGAGTTGCCTTACCAAGTGGGGGGACGAGACAATTCATTTAACACAGCTACCGCTCTGAAAAGTATCAGTTACGTTCATTTTTTTGAATTCCCTCTGATTTAGCTCTTTCATGGGGATTTGTTTATAAGGAGCTGAATACTAAACATGGTAAGTAAAACCGTATTTTAAAAGAAGATATTTATGTTAAAGTATGTGTTCTGATTATCTGGGATCAAGCTAATTTTGATATATTTTGTCAATGTCTAAAGGCCTTATGTGTGTGTATATACATTTGTCTCTGTTTCTCTCGGTATACAGTGGGAGAATAACCAAGCAGTTGAGAGAATTAAAGTCTCATAATTCATGAAGTTAGGGTGATTATCCTAAATCTCTAATGGGTTAATGTAGTCATCATGCTCCTGAGAGAGAATATAATTGACCAGTAATTAAAATTTGCTTGTTATTTACACTTCATATGTGGATTCAAGCCCTACATACAGAAGGCACCTGTTGCTGCTGCTGCTGCTACTCTCCAGTTCCTGAAGAGGCTTTCTGTCCTTTCTCATAAGGCACCTTTTATTCACTCCTTTCTCCCACTGCCTCCTCTCCTTTGCTTGCTCCCTACTGTGGGAGTGGCCTTCCTTTATTCACTTAGGCTGTTGCTCCGTCTCTCATTTCCTAGATGATGACTACGTGAATTACCTAGTTAGGTACATTAGATTGGCTTGTTATGCATTTAATACCAGAATCCATTCAGAATGTGCTACAACATTTTGTTTACATGGGTCTAGCTGAGTAAGTAACAGGAATGGGCACTGTACATTTCTGCATATACATGGGTGCATGCTTTTAGTAGCATTGTTAGGATGATCTAGATTCACAGCACCAGAATAATATCCAGTACTGAGCTGAGGGATAGAATACAGTAGGTCCCCGTTATGTAGAGTGGGAGCTCAGTTACTGTACTTTCAAACACATGCATTCCAAAGATGGTACCAAAGCTTCTTAAGGCAAGTCCATACTTTATTTTCTCTTGTAACTTCTCTATATACTAGACAGCTGCCTACTGTCCAATTTTCTTAATCCCATGTCTATAGTTAAACTAAAATTTTTAATATAAAGATGTTTACGCGTGGCTCTTGCTATTAGAATGCTAACGTTTCATCTGGTCAGAGACAAACTTACAAACCATCTTTTACAGAACCATGCTATAGACTACACAGAATTTTTGCGGAGTGCGCTCCAGAACAAATATCTGGGGTTTCAATGTTACCTTCTCTTTGGGGTTCTTTTAGAAAAGTGCACTTCTTAGTCAAGACATGTCTAGTTATTTGAAAAGATCCACATATTCCAGTATAGTTGGCATCCCCATACAACATCTTTCATAATTATACACAAACTGAATCAGTGCCCTTCTCTTGAAATGTAGATGTAGCTATGCAATGCTTTGAATTTTACTTTAGAATTTGTCTATCCACACCCTTCCCCCAGGGAGAAAGTAGGGGGAAGATTCAGCCTTCTCAAGTTAGGTTAGTTTGCTGAAGTCATTCTTGGCACAGGGTGATATCGCTTACAGCATTGTGCTACGGCCTGGCAAGTGTCATCTCAAAACACCAGCAAATGCTAATAGGCAACAAGAGAAGGTGCAAGCTAAGAGAAGAAGGAAAAGGCAGATTTTAAAAATATGCCATAGACTTCCTGTGTTCCATTATGGGACAAAATTAAATCGGAGGTTTTCATCTGCAATAAGCCTGTTAATATATGTGATTTGCTGGTATATTTGCAGCCATACTGATTGATTGAAAATGGGATTCTGTCCAGCATCTCAGAGCAAAACTTTTTTTCCTGATATTACTGTAGCTCTTAATTGGCATTATTGATCATTCCTACATTGAGAACATCGATTTAACTCTAAAGCTAAGTTGCATACTACTTAGTAGTAGTCGTCCTCTGACACCATCTCTTACTTCTCCTCCTTCTCTGACACCATCTTCCTCAGGCTGTATATGCCCAGAGAGGAGAGATCCCACTTCGACAGTTCCATTGGCGCTATCTTCATCCACAGCTCTCTTTTTGTTCCTGACTAGCACTCCAGTACTGCTCTCAGTCTTCACTATGCATTAGGATAGCTCTCTGGCACCCTCTACATTTCTTTCACATAAAGATCTCTTCATTTCTGAGGAACCAGAGTCCCTCCTTCCCTCTCTTACAGAACACCAAGATGAGTTTCTCACTGGTGGCACTATTCCACCTCTTTTCATCAGGGTCCAGCAAAAGTTGAAGCCCTAGTAGATGCCCATCTACCAGTCCTCACAGTATGGCAGCAGCCTGGAGTATTTGTCTGTGGTACTGATGATTATATCCCCTCCTTTGGACTCAGAATAAAATACCTCATACTCGGAGATCTCAGTGTAGGGCTCTTATGCAGTTTTAAGTATTCAGTGCCTCTCAAATATAACTTACTCCGTACATTCTGACAAGGAGTCAAAACAACTCCTTGGCAGGAAAACTTATTCTTCCAGTAGTGCCCCTATGGATGCTGTACTTCAGATTTGCATTTGATGGGAGATTTTCCATTAGCAGTGTCCATTCACTTCTCCTTTCTGGATGAATGGCTTCTGAAAGGGTGCTCCTGTGAGGGGATCCCTAGAGTGCAGCCTGGGACCTTGGGACTGCTGTGCCCCCTGAACTCTCCAACCTGGGCTGTCTCTTGCAGTGCCTTGCTAGTGACCAGCAGCAAACTTCTCCAGGTGCTGTTACCACTCAGCCCAACCTCATGTGGAGCACCACACAGATTGCATGAATGCTCCCAGAGCCACTCATGCATCACACAGAGAAAGGCACCAGAGCCAAATGCACCCAGCTCCCAGCACTGTACCTCAAGAATATACCGTCTTGCAATTTATTTATTAATTGATTCACCACTTCATCAGTGGGAAGTGGATGTACACCAGCCTTTGCAAAAGGGAGGTACATCAGCCTGAGCAGATTTGCCACTCACTTCATACAAACTCACTGGTAAAGATAAACAGTAAAACAAATGTACTGGCCACAAAAGATTTAAGGGGGTATAAGGGTTAGGCAAAAAAGTCAGTTGCCAGAAAAAAAGAAAATGTAATGATGCAATCTAAACTGATATAACCACCCAACTAGATTGGGCAACATCTAGATTAAGCAGTTTTTCTCACCCCACTGGATATTGTACTGCATAGAAGACACATTTCACCCTTGAAATCTGGGCCAGTCCCTCAGTTGGAGTCTTCAATGTGTCCTTTTTACTTGCAGCATGGGTGAAAGAGAGAGGCCCAGCATGTGGCCACTGTGTCTGTTTTATATCCTCAGTTCCCTGTGCTTAGGGAGCACAAGTCCAGGCATGTCTTGGAGCATTGCTTCTTTGAGATTTTGTCCCTATGAATACTGTAGGATATGCAAGTACCCCTGTGCCTTCAGTTAGGTTTCTGCCACTTCTCTCCCACACACACCGACATAAACAGCTCCTACATCCCCTCCCCCCAGCCACACATTGCTGAACCCTTCTCATCCCCAAATTCACCTATTCCCCACTGGGCATGGGTAGTTATGAGGTGTTTGGATACAACAGTGATAGGGAGCTATATTAGTACTTATGTCTGACAGTGGAGTCAAGATAATTTGGAGAGAAGGTCCATTTTTTAAAGAACGTATGTAGATGCTACATGGTGGCAACAGGTTATCTTGACTGTTGAATAGTTCTGGACTCCTGAAAAGAGCTTGCACATAAACCAGAACTGCTGGCAATCAGGAATGTTCACCTCCATTTCTGTTTCCTCCTTCCAGAGAAATCAGTAATGGGGTTAAACAATGCTTCAGAATGCTTACCTGAAAAAAGCCAAGAGGAATCAGAGCTAAGTCCTGCTCCTGAAAATCACATCCCTTTGGGGACTAACAAATGTGGACCCTTTATTAGGCCTCAGAACTGAGAAGTGAGCTAATCTAGAGTTACTTCCCTACTCCAAATCAGATGATGATGAGGAATGGAAGAATACTCTGCCTTAAAATCAGCCAGTTCTTTTAAGAAAGGCAGATGGTAGTCTTCTGGAGCAGATACTGACTGAGGTAGACCAGCCTGCATAGTTAGACTTTTTCAATCCCAAAAATGTGTTTTCTACAGCTCTTCCATTTTTTCAGAAAATAGAGGACAAATCTCAAAGTATCTTGACACCATCCACGTTTTTTCTCTGCTTTTAAAACTCGCCTTGGCAAAGCACTGAAAACCAGACTTCAGGAATAATCCAGCACTGGCAGGACTGTGAATGGCAGGGACCACAGAGGATAGATTGATTGATTCCATCTGACTTCCAGGGCTGAGTTTATTCTAACTTTTTATTTCCTGAAATTTTCCACTATTGCTACCAGTGATGGAGCTATGCCAGCTATAGCAATGATAGGACCACTAGCATATGCTGACTGTCAGCATCAAGCATGATGTCACCTAACATCAAGCAGGGCTACATGGCACAGTGCTTTTAAAACCACTGATGCCTTGTCTGTGTGACGGAGCAGGGAGTGTGGAATTTTGACTTGGGAATGTTGTGTGGGAGTTTCACTAGGACAGTTTGTATTGGTGATGGGATACCAGAAGCTGACTTCACTTGAGGGATGATACCTGAGCCCACAGAGCCACCTGGCTGCACCTCTGCCAAGGAGCCAAGGGATATGTCACCACTTCCAGGGAGCCGCCTGAGGTAAGCACAGCCTAAAGCCCGCACCCCTTCCCACACCCAACTCCCCTGCCCAAGTGAACCCCCTCCCACACTCAATCTCACTCTTGGAGCTTGCACTCTCCCATGCCCCAACCCTTTTGCCCAGGAAATTGGACAAAGGCTAGAGAAGGAGCCGGGCTGGGTGAGACAACTGGAGGGGGTTTCAGTTTGGAGCAGGCTGGGGAAAAGGTTGGAGCCCCAGGGCTGGTGCCTAAGCTCCCTGCCCCACAAGATGCACCTGACTGAGGGGGTCCTGTTGTCGTCTTCTGCTTTGGACTGTGTTCCTGTCGTCTAATAAACCTTCTGTTTTATTGGCTGGCTGAGAGTTGTGAATCGCAGGAAGTGGGAGGGTGCAGGGCCCTGACTCCCCCACACTCTGTGACAATCTGTACTTGAATTACTATTGTACTCAAAATACAGACCCAGCCACTTCTTTTACTGTTAAGCCTGAATGTGCAAGATCATACTATAGTGATTGTTGCTATAGAAAACCCAAGAGCCACAGCAAGTGTCTTGTAATTTTATCGGAAATATTAGCTTTTCTCCAACTAATAGTATTTTCTGCTTTGATACAAGAGAAGTGTTAACTCAGCTGAAGTGATAAGGATTTTCTAATCCTATTTTTCTACTCATGGCTCAGGAGGACCCCATTGGGCTAGGCACTGTACAAACCCAACAAAAAGCTAGTCCTTGCTCCAAAGAGCTTATACTTAAGTTATAAAACAAGAGACAACAGCTGGAGCCAGACAGATAAAGGGAGGGGTGGAGTACAGGAAACAATTCAATAATAGCAGTCACCATGACAGGTAGTGGTCTCAGGCTATTGGTGTGTGGAGTGTTGTCAGGTTTTTTGCATCATAGCAAAGGAGCATATAAGGAGGGGTTTGAAGGAAGCTAATAAGATAGCTGTGCGGCGATTTACTTTTCCCAACACCGTGGCTGCATAAACCAATTTTCTTGTACTTTCTGTTGCAATAGAATCCATGTCCTTAGCATGCTTAGCAGGAGATATTTGGGTAGCTTTATTTCTGCTTAAATTTCCTGTTCACAGTCTGGTAGGTAAAAAATAAAATAAAAGTATGCAAGTTTTTGCTTGATATTAGAGTAGAAAGGGGATAAATTACCTTTGTCTGTTTCCGTGAAATGGGTTGTATGTACTAGCTTCAGGAAGTGCAATATTTCATTCACAGGACCAGCCTGCAAGTGCAGTACTTAATTTATCATGAATGTACTATGCAGCCACTTGCATTTCCCCATGAGCGGATTTATCAGTAGTAAATGAAGGACGGTAACGTTACATGTTCTCAACTGAACCAGAAACTTTTAGTGCAAAATTCTGCCAGGTCTTGCATAAATAATTTGAACTGGAGACGGGTGGAGAAAACATCCCAACAAGAGAAAAGTTATAAATCCTAAAACTCTTGAAGGTTTAGAGTAAGAGTCTAACATCTTTGAGAGAGAATGGCATACTAGATTCACCAGAATCATCAGGTTTTTTCTGCATTAACTATTTCTGGACTCTGAGTACCCAGGTGAAAACATAGTTGACAAGAACATTTCATTACTTTCCTTCAAGCAAAACTGGGCTGTGTTTAAATGTGTGATCCTACTTTCTGCCAGGGAAGAGCACAAGTGTGAGAAGTTCAAGCATACAATTATTTGAATTAAAAGAATGTTGTACACACTTCGTATGGCATTCAACCTTTAGCCATGGATTGCTCCTACCACCTTCTTTTAGTTGGCTTATTAAATCACTCAAGGTATTCTCTTCATTAACATCTTGGCCCATGCTCCTGCTCTTTGGGTAGAGTGATAGAGCCTTCTGCAGATCAGCCAGCAACTGCCCAGTCTCCCCAAGGCAACCAGAATCATAACTTCCAGTCCTCACTGGTGCCAGCAAGAACTATAATGGTCATCTCATACTTTATCTCCCTCAACAATAGATAAACTGCCCCACAGTGCTTTCGGACTGCATAGAAATGCCTTCTAGTATGCAAGGCACTAGGTTAGGTTGGTTAAATAAGCTTGAGGCAACAGTGTTTACTGTTATCAATGATCACTTTCATGCAATGTAACAATTAGCTGAATACAAAGTGAAAAACCAGACCCCTGCGTGCTGTATGCAGTTACAGTAGTGAGGAAATATCCAAGACCTGTCTTGGCCCCATTTACAACAAAAGGAACCCAAGAGTAGTGAAAGAACTCTGTAAAGTAATACTGATCCTGGCTATTAAAAGAAGCCATCTATACATAAGTTCAGATTTTCCCATTAGTGTCATGTAAAATGCAGAGGTTTTAATATACTATCAGAGAAACCTGACAAGTGTTGCAAATTATTTCTCTGTTGAGTCTGACTTCCTTTGAAATGCATATAGCTGGAGAGAGTGCAACACCATTTTTACCTTGCATTGTACAACAAACATGCTCACGCCTCTTTATATGTGCCAAAGCTGAGGTGTTAGTAGCTAGTCTATATGTGATCCTGCTCTTAAAGTTCATCCGAGATCATGAGAAAGATGTAGTTATTGTGTGAGGAATAGAATATAAATCTTCTGCACCTTTTCCCCTTGCCATTCTAATAAATAAAATGCACATAAAACAGGATAATCTGCAGAAGCATCAATCTTCAGCTAAATTAGTAATACCATGCCAATTGTAGCTTAACCAGGAGATCTTCAATCATCTAAAAACCAAGAGAGTCCTACAAAAAGTGGAAAATAGGTCAAATGACAAAGGATGAATATAAACAAATAACACAAGTATGTAAGGACAAAATTTGAAAGGCCAAGACACAAAATGAGATCAAACTAGCTAGAGACCTAAAGGGTAACAAGAAAACATTCTACAGCTACATTAGAAGCAAGAGGAAGACAAAGGACAGAGTAGGCCCATTACTCAATGGGAAGAGGGAGAATAATAACCGAAAATGTGGAAATGGAAGAGATGCTAAGAACTTCTTTGTTTCAGTTTTCACCAAGAAGGTGATCGGACACCTAACATAGGTGTCAGGCAGTCAAAAATGAGGTGGGATCAGAAGAGGCTAAAATAGGAAAAGAACAATTTAAAAATTACTTGAACAAGTTAGATGTCTTCAAGTCACCAGTGCCTGATGAAATACATCCTAGAATCCTCAAGGAGCTGACTGTGGAGATATCTGAGCCATTAGTGAATCTTTCTGAGAAGTCATGGAAGACGAGCGAGATTCCAGAAGCCTAGAAAAGAGCAAATATAGTGCCCATCTATAAAAAGGGAAATAAGGACAACTGTAGGAATTACAGACCAGTCAGCTTAACTTCTGTACCTGGAAAGATAATGGAGCAAATAATTAAGCAATCAATTTGCAAACATCTAGAAGATAATAAGATAAGCAAAAGTCAGCATGGATTTGTCAAAAGCAAATTGTGCCAAACAATCTAATAGCTTTTTTGACGGGGTAATACGCCTTGTGGATGGGGGTAGTCGGTGGACATGGTCTATCTTGATTTTAGTAAAACTTTAGATACTGTCCCACATGACCTCATAAATAAACTAGGGAAATGTAACTGAGATGGAGTTACTATAAGGTGGGTGCAAAACTGATTGGAAAACCATTCCCACATAGTAGTTATCAGTGATTCACAATCAAACTGGAATGGCATAAGGAGCGGGGTCCCACAGGGATCAGTTCTGGGCCTGGTTCTGTTCAATAACTTCATCAATGATTTAGATGACAGTAGAAAGAGAATACTTATAAAGTTTGTGGATGATACCAACCTGTGAGAGGTTGCAAGTGCTCTGGAGGATAAGATTAAAATTCAAAATGATTTAGGAAAACTGGAAAAATGGTCTGAAGTAAATAAGCTGAAATTCAATAAGGACAAATGCAACATACTCCACTTAGTAAGGAAAAATCAGTTCTGCACATACAAAATGGGAAACGACTGCTTTGGAAAGAGTACTGCAGAAAATGAGCTGGGGGTCATAGTGGACCACAAGCTAAATATGAATCAACAGTGTTGCCAAAAAAAGCAAACATTCTTCTGGGATGTATTAGCAGGAGTGTTGTAAGCAAGATACGGGAAGTAATTCTTTCACTGTGCTCCGCTCTGATTAGGCCGTGACTAACTTCTTGTGTCCAGTTCTGAGCACCACATTTCAGGAAGGATGTGGACAAATTGTAGGGAGTCCAGAGAAGAGCAACAAAAAGGATTAAAGGTCTAGAAAACATGACCTTTGAGGGAAGGTTGAAAAAATTGGGTTTGTTTAGTGTGGAAAAGAGAAGACTGAGAGAGGGAATTATAACTGTTTTCAAGGATGTAAAAGGTTGCTAAATTGAGAAGGAAGAAAAACTGTTTTTCTTAACCTCGGAGGATAGGCCAAGAAGCAATGAGCTTAAATTGCAGCTATAGAGGTTTAGGTTGGACATTAGGAAAAATTTCCTAACTGTTAGGGTGGTTAAGCGCTGGAATAAATTGCCTATGGAGGTTGTGAAATCTCCATTATTGGAGATTTTTAAGAACAGGTTAGATAAGCACCTGTTAGGGATGATCTACATAATTAGTCCTGCCATGAGTGTAGGGGGATGGACTAGATGACCTCTTGAGGTTCCTTCAAGTCCTATGATTCTATGTACTACAAGATGGTACAACAAAAAATAAATCCTCCTAAAATACCTCCTACTTTCGATATAGCCACACTGTCTATTCCTTTCACTCTTATTCCGTCCAGCTTCTTGATATATTATTGCCTATAGGGAGAATGGATGTATAAAAAGAGATGGTTGGGAGGATTTCCAGCTGACAAGGTTCTGTTTTCAGCATATTCAGTGAATGGTAAATACTATGATTATCCCCAGCCTCATGGAAGCTAGTTATTCTAATATGCATAAAACTACTTTCCTTAGCAGCTGTGAACTAGGGTCCAAGCTTGCAGCAATTGGGCAGGGGTAGAGTGGGGGTTGGGTGTGTTTTTTAAGGCTGCTTTGGAACTGGCTGAGGGCTTCTAGTATATCTTTTGATTTTATTTCCACAATAGCCTGTAACTTATTAGAAGCATTTGGTAACAATGCTCACACTTCCGCTATTATAATTCCTATTATTTCTCAGAGAAAACTGGTTGATATATCTGCATCTTGCTAACTGAATAACATTAATTTTCAACTCTAGATCTACCCTATTCCAAAAGACACACGCCTCACTCTTCCTCCATTAACTCTGTACTGAAGTCCATCTCCCCTGCTTTTCTTCAGCTTGAAAGTTTCTCAGAGCCTGCTAATAAAATCTGTGATCAGCATAGGAAGAAAGAGGGAGGTTGGAGAAGAGACTCAAGTGTGCCCAAGAAATTCACAGGATGGTAAATTGTTGGGTTGCAATATGTAAATTAGAAAAGAGGCTCCCAAGGCAGCCAACCTGAAAATTACAGGCTTATTTACAGTACGTAGTCATCTGTACATTAGAGTGATCTCAAAGATGCCAGGTAAAGGGATTAGTATCCTTTTTTGTGCAAAGGGAATCTTTCCCAACCATTTAATATATTGGTGATATATGTTTAAACATTGCAGTAGCCACAAAGTGAAAAGAATAGACACCTCTCCATGTACAAAATTCAGTACAATCACAGTGCATGAATTCTGTAAGTGCTGGAAGAACTCTGAGTCACCCTCTGTGATTCACAGACATGCCCCTTGGAGCTGTTGAAAGATACCTGAAAACATAACAGCTTGGAGAACAGAGATTGCCACTCCAGATTGGCTGAATGAAACCTCCCACCCACCTGGAAACACATCATAGTCTTAAGAAATGTTCTGTTGACTGGGTGGACCTCACAAACTACGGCCCACTGCCCATTCATGAGCAAGGTCATTGAGAAATTAGTTCAATCTCTCCCAAATGTACCTAGCCTCAGCTAATAGCCTGGATCCCTTGCACTTGGCTTCTAGACCAGGTTGTGGGTGCCTGCCGCCCACTTAAGGACAAGAGGAGGTCATCCAGCATCACCACAAGGCGTGATGATGAGTCTTCCTCTGTTGGACATTTCAGTTTTAAAGAGGAAAACGCAAGCACATGATTTGACAGTGGGGAAGGAATAGCAATAGGACTCTGGGCACTGAAGAGGGAGGGGAATTAGGCAAAGGGAATGGGGGTCTTGTTTCTGAATGGAGAAGCATTTGGCAATAAGGGGAAAAGAGTTGCTGGCTTTTGTAGCCTCGCTGACAGGCTGTCTCTGTTCTTTCCACACCCAGGCATGAGTTCTGGAGTTCAGGCTTGTCGGGGCTGGAAAATCTGCAACCTTTCCTGGTGCAGCTCCTGTGAGCATGGGGCTACATGTCCGAGCATGCTGTGCTTTGCTGAGAGAATCATTGTCCATATCCTACAAACAAGACAGTTTGGATTGGGTAGTTCCACACACACTCGGGTGAGGTGCCAAAGGAAGCTGTGAGTTCCATGCACTGTACTTAATTCTAAATAAACAGACACACGGGTGATACAATGTGTAGTCATGCTCCATTGGACATAGAAACTCTACGTGGCAGATATGACATCAGTGACAGCTGAAAAGTCTCTCTACGTAGACTTGAGGAGCAATCCTATTGTACAAGTCTGAGCAGATTGAACTTAGCTAGGACTTGTCCTAAGAGGTCATTAAAAGGTTCTCAGTATAAAAATAAAGTCCTTAACAGGTCATTACTTGGGGCAGCACTGCAAAGGTCTTTCTCTATGCCATAAATATTATTTCAGTATCATCGGTACAATAGATACCAGTTCACTTATTAATTTCTTTTTAGGGCTGATGTCTTGCTACAGTAATACAAAATTTAGACACTTTAAAAAAACAGTTTCAAAACTTCTTGTGGGATTTAGTTACAAGCATTGATCTGTTAAAATTATTGGAAATAATGAGACTGAAATGCTACCAGTCCCTTTCAAAATTTTCTCCTTAGTGTTTAAAAAGGCTACTTTGTTATTCCACATCCATAATAATGTTTGCTTTGCTGAATTCTAACAGTTAAAAATCATGTTCCTCTAAGAAGTGACTCTTCTTGGCTTTCCCCCAGCCCTTATCTAGTTTGCTATCTCCTTGCATAAGGAACAATTTGGGTCAGTAGTGAAAATTTCTAACTTTATAGAATGTAAATTTATTTATTTCAACGCTGTCCTCTGGGAAAAACTTAACTGGTCTGTCTCCCAAACACTCTTTTGGCATCACTAACTTCTTTTATGATGGTGTCATAATATAAAACCATAAAAATCACATTAAACCCTGCTTGAGTTTTTATCCAGGCAGTGCAGGACTCTGGTTTCACTCCTAAGGGATATTGTAGGCTATCAATCAATGTTTCATGTTAGAAAGTAAAATTTTCATAACATTTGGTAATATTGGGGTGTTTTAATTATACTCCACCAATCCCATGGCTTGGTTAATTTTGGCTTATTTTTATTAAGTGCATCTTAATGTGTGTGAATTCTTCCATTTAGCTACAGAACTGGTACAATATGTACAACAGCATAGTACCCTATCTATATGTCTCAGTCTTACTTTGGAACATTACACTAGAGGGGCCAGGTGGAGGAGTGGCCAGGTGGGGTTGTTTCATTTTCGTCTTAGTTCTGGATCTCTCTGCTCAGGCTGCCGCCAAAGAGAATTACAGATACATGTCCAATGGGAACTGAACTAAGATCACCAAACACAGGTGAAATTATAGTGTGGACCGGGACATGCTCCCACTCCCCATTTTTCAGCTTCCAGGGCCAAGTTCTTTTCTTCTCTGCATTATTGGCTCGCTGGGAAGGGTGGGGGGATGGTGGCTGACCGCAGTCAGACTTGCTTTGGTCAGCAAACCTAAGGCCCAGATCAACAAAGGTTTTAAGGTTGGAAGTTAGGAGCCTAAATATGTTTATGGATCTGGGCACAAGTTTCTAGTTCTCATGGCTGCAGAGATAAACTTGAAAGCATGTCCCCTTAAGGGTTCAAACCCCAGAGGCAAATAAGAGGAAACCAAAAATTACTACTTTAAAAAAATTCTCATGAATTTTAAAACAATCTCCTGCCGTGCGGGGGCCTGGCTCATGGTTTTTGAATGGTGCAGGTGGGCAGAACTGCAGCAGATGCTTCCCTGCAGGCTCCAGCCAGCAACAATTCATGTGTTCTCCTATGGGGCAGGCAGGAGGCTGTACAGCTGACTCAGCTCCCTCCCAGTCCTGATTGGGTCCCTTCCCCTACCACAGCTGGGTTCAGAGGGTCTCCCACAGGTGAGGGAGCAGTTCTAGATACTGGCCTTCCCACCTGCAGCAGCCACCTCTCCTCCTAGGTAAAAGGTACAAAGAGGGGAAAGACCTTTGGGGTTATCTTGGGGAGACAGGGCTCAGCACAGTGAGCAGGGCAACCTGGGAGAGCTGGAACAGAAGCAGCGTCTCTTGGGGTGTGGGCACGTCTTAGCATTGCCAGCCTTCATGGTTTCTTTGGGAGCCTCCTGATTTTGGCCCTGCTAGAGCTAATCTCATACTGACAAGAGAAGCTCCAGCTCTGCCTGGGGAAGCTCTGCCCTCTTTGCCTGCCTGTTTTCCCAGTGGGGGCTGCTGCAGGTCCCAGGCAGGACTCTCTCTCCTCCACCCGGCCAGGAGCAGAGTTTTCAGGTGAGAAAGGGATCAGCAGATGCCGTTCTCATGGGCAGGATGGAGGGGAAGTAGAAATTGCCCAGCAGCTCAGGATGGTTCACTCCTCCCTCCTCTCCAATGAGGAATGGGTCACTCCGTTGCTTCTTCCTAAGTCTTCTCTGTCCATACAGCAGGGGGACTGAGGAGGAAGTCATAGCCTCTGAAGCTAACACTGCCCTCTCCCCCGCACCAGGGGTACGCAGAGCAACCGAGGTGGAGCTTGGGCACAGAGCTAATTAATCATCATATGAGAGGTCTGGAGAGAAGCTGAGAGCTCTGCACCATCAGGCAGCCTGAGAGCGCCTGCAGCAGGGGCCGGAATCACCTTACTCGGTACATTGGGGAAAGCACCAGCCCTGTAAGTATCCCGTGCAATGGGGATGGGCAGGGGGAGGGCAAAAATTGAAAGGTGTCACGATTGCCTCCCCACTCTGAACTCTAGGGTACAGATGTGGGGACCCGCATGAAAAAAGATATACCCCCACCCCAGGCTTATTTTACCAGCTTGGGTTAAAATGTTTTTCCCCAGAACACAGCTTCTTCTGTGTCTGGACTTAGTATGCTGCCACCATCAAGTGAGAATGTCTCAAAAAGCTATTGGACATGGGTCACTTGAAGCCCCTCTTTCTCTTTCCACAAACCCCCAAACTTATTCCCTCCCTGAGAAGCTTAAGAGAAAAGCCTTGCCTGATCCTGCGAGACGTGCCCGATCCAAAACCAGGATCTTACACAATGGAAAACAAGCAGTCAGATTCTTAAAAGAAAGATTTTTAATAAAAGAAAAAAGAAAGGAATAAATCCCTTATAACCATCAATAGAACAGCATCTACCATAATCAACAAAAGAATCAAGAACCCAAACCTCTCCCCCGAGGCAACTTTCTCCCACTGTTGATATCTCTGCTGAATCTTACAATATCAAGAAGCACTCAGCCAACACTCACCCCTGAGAACCCTCCAAGTGATAAAAAGAAGGTAAATTTACTGACTACCTTACTTGATAGAAAGCTATAGTTACAGTGAAAGAATTAGGTGTGGTTCATCCCATAGCCGAATTGAACAGAAAGAGAGTCAGAGAGAAACTGAAACTCAAAATCCTTTGTCTCCTGAGGAATTTCTCATTGTTCAGTTGTCCACCTCTCAGGTTACCTTTAGCTTAACCCTTTACAGGTAAACAGTAATTCTAGGCTACTTTATACTTATGACAAAAGGCTACAAACCCCCCACAATAGAATCTTTAAAAAAAAAACCAAGATGTTGGGCTAGTTTTGTGGAGCCTGACAGGGTATTGAACCCTGGGGATTGGCAATATGGAGTTTGTGTATGGACATGGGTGCGGTGGAGGCTGGGGGCTGGTATGATGGAACCTTGGCGGGGAGACCTGGCAGAGACAGAGGGAGGAGCTGGAGACTAGGGAGTTTTGGGCAGGGAAACATAAGAGGTAGTGGAGGTGTTGTAGGGTTTTAACAAAGGAGGTTGTGCTGATAGGGATGGGAGGTTTTGCATAGGGGGAAGAGGATGATGGTGGCAGGAGGAGCAATGAAGGGGAAGCATGTAGGAAGAAGGAGGGAGAATGTGGTGTTTGTGAGGGAGTAGAGGGGAAAAGTTGGGGGTTGTGCAGATGGAGGGAACATTCATGAGGCTCTCTTCAATTTAAGTGGGGCCTTATGCTCAGGGCGCGGTCGGGGCGGAGGGGATTTTCCCTTCTCATCTTCATTGGCTATATATTCCAGGGTCACCAACTAGTTCACAGAGGCCTACAACTCTGACTTTGTTATTACCCTATCAACATGGCTAAATCAAGCCAAGTTCCTCAGTTGTGAAAGTCGCTATGCTCTCATCAGTCCCTTGTGTTACCCAGTGCTAAACTTCTATACTTTCTCAATGATTATTTGGTAACAGATCAGATTTTTCTGGCGCTGTCATCATATCTAGTGTTGTCACAAGCTCCTCTTCTTTGTAACCTGACTGCAATTTAGCCTTTCTTTGCCTCAGATTCATAGTTTGTCCATTCTGATTAAATGAAGGCAGGGTCGGCATCAGGTATCCAATATTTTGGGCCCATAAAAGGTTGTTTGAGGCCTGTGCTGCTTGTTAGTGGAAAAAAATTGATGGAGGTGTTATTGCCACTTGTGAATTCTCTCTCTGCTTTCCTAGCAGGCACCACTCTGTGAGGAGCTCTTAGGCACAGATTTATAAACTTGGGATATCATACCTTTTTTTCTAATGCATCTTACTGCTAAATAGGGTTCTAATCAATTCAGTTCATACCCTCCATCAGAGGGTTAAATCATTTGGAAAGGCCTGGCCCGAAAGTTCAGATGTCCCGAAAGTTTCTGTCCTCCAACTCTTATTTGAGCAGTCGCTTGGCTTCTAACCCTTTGAGGTCAGTGGGCATTATGGGTCCTTTACAGCACCCCACGGGACTGAGTCTATCTACTATAGATTTTTCATTTAAACAATTTGTACGTGGAGGGTAAATGGAGCAGATTTTGTTACACATTTAGCATAGTGGAGAGGGAAAGAAATTGATTTCAGGCTCCACGTTTCGTATGTGAACCACCACATCTCATAAAGGCCAAGGCCTGGGGCAGTATACTCTGAATTTTTAAAGAAACATCCATTCATCATAGAACGCTGTGAGCAATGGCAGCTCCAGAGCAGTAATCAGATGGACACTGATATACCCATAATTAACTGACCACAGGCATCCCAGAGACTTTGCAGCAATGTCTGAATTTCATGCCAGTTGGACGGTGCTGTGGAATATTGAAGAGAAACTCGGAAGAGGCTACAGTTTTTATTGAATCTGCAGAGTAAGCACCTTGGCTAACTTTTTCTTCAAGCGGTTTCATATTTAATTAATTCTGAACGTAGTAATTCTTATTTCCTTCCTCAGATCTGAATGATGAGTGTGCTGTGAATTCAGGTATATCACAAAGTAATATTTTTCTCTTATAAAGGTGTTCTTCCCCCTAAAGGCTGAATAAATGATCAGGCCCCAATTTCTTATAGAAACAGCCCACAATGCCACCACACAGGCACTTTGCCTAACCCCATGTAATTCTGTTTGTTCTGAACACAAATAGAAACCTTGCAGCTAATTTGATCCACTGTAGATACTGTCAAGTAAACATGTTTCACTGAGCCGACTTTCAGAATGCTGAAAACTATTTCAGCTCCACCTTCTTTCTAGAAACATTGCTGCGGTTTATGAAATCTGTTTTTTAAAGTGTTCTGTACGGTAATAGGTTAAACTTTATCTCTTCTGAATACAATCTGTCCTGCCTGTTCCATTCAGCTGATGAAAACGACATTATTCCTTCATGAAGACTCAGTTCTGCTGCAAAAACTACAAGAAACCAGCCAACCGACTATGGCTGTGAGGCAGCCAACGATAACTGAAAAACATTCAGACAATTTGAAAGTCAGGAAGCATTAGGGCTAACCTCTTTGACCACAGGATCTTATCTTTGTTACCCTCATCCTTCCTCTCCATTTTTATTGGTTACACTAACTTGTATCTTGTTTCAAATTAGAGATGGGATTTAGGTTTAGTTATTGGCTTTGCCACAGACATTCCTATGTGATCTTGGGCAAGTTACTTGATCTCTTTGCCTGAGTTTTCCATATGTGACATTGGGATAACAACACTTCCTTTCTCTCAGCCGTTTGTCTATCATGTCTATTTAAACCAGGGATGGGCAAACTACGGCCCGCGGGCCCCTCATGCACGGCCCCCGAGCTCCCGGCTGGGGAGGCTCCTCGCAATCCCTCCCCCACTATTCTTCCTACAAAGGAACATCAGGGAAGAGGGTTCTGCTCCCAGTATTTCCTTATCCCGAACGCAAAAAGAGGGCTCAGACCCATCCTAAATCTAAGCAATATAGACCTTGGGCCCATCAACACTGGTTCAGGACTCTGCTAGACCTGCTAGTGGCATCTCTGAGGAGGTTACCACTCCGCCTGGACCTCCTCTCCCAGGAGGGGGGCCGTCTCCTCCATCCAAACCTGGCCACCCTCCATCTGATATCGTGGCTGCTCAGTGGCTAAACAATGAGGAAAGAAGGTGTTCAGAGGCAGTTAGATGGATCCTCCTAGAAAGTAGGAGGCTGTCCACACACCGAATCTACCTGGAAAAGTGGCCCAGGTTCTCCAGGTGGGTGGGGAAGCGGGGAGTCCTGCTGACGTCCACTCCACTCCAGTTTATCAGCGATTACCTCCTCCACCTCAGGGCCCAAGGTCTGGCACTGGCTTTGGTCAGGGTGCACCTGGCAGCCATATCAGCCTTCCGCCCTCCAGAGCAGGGGCACTCTGTCTTCTTGCACGTGATGACAGGCCATTTCCTAAAGGGTCTAGATCGTTCATTCCCCTATGCCAGAGCCCCCCGTCCCTGAGTGGGACCTGAACCTGGTGCTATCCTGCCTTACAGGGCCTCCCTTTGAACCCTTAGCCACGTGCTCCTGGTCTCACTTTTCATGGAAGGTGGCCTTTCTTGTAGCTATCATGTTGGCCCGGCGGGTCTCAGAGCTCAGGGCCTTGACCTCTGAGCCCCCGTATACAGTCTTCCATAAGGATAAGGTCCAGCTCTGCCCACACCCCCCATTCCTCCCCAAGGTAGTCGCTGCCTGCCATATGGGTCAAAACATATTCCTCCTGGTACTCTGTCCCAAACTCCACTCTTCAAGTGAGGAACGCCGCCTCCATATGTTCGATGTACGTAAGGCACTGGCCCTCTACCTGGATCGGATTAAGCCATTCCAGAAAAACCTCACAACTCTTTGTTGTCTCGGGCGAGTGTACGAAAGGGCAACCTATTTCCATCCAGCGTCTTTCCAGCTGGATTACCTCATGCATATGCAGATGCTATGCCTGTCAGGGGCTTCCCCGCCACCGATCATGAAGGCACACTCGATGAGAGCCCAGGCCTCGTCCATGGCATATGTAGCTCATGTTCCCATCACGACATCTGTAGAGCTGCCACATGGTCTTCAGTTCATGCATTCACTTCGCACTATGTGATTGTTTCCCAAACTAGGGATGATGCTGGGTTCGGCAGGGCGGGTCTCTATCCCGGGAACTTGTGAACTCCTACCCACCTCCAGCAGATATAGCTTGGAATCACCTACTATGGAATAGACACGAGCAAGCAGTCGAAGAAGAAAGAACAGTTACCTGTTGTCCTTCGAGATGTGTTGCTCATGTCCATTCCGCATCCCGCCCTCCTTCCCCTCTGTCAGAGTTGTCCAGCAAGAAGGAGCCAAGGGTGGGGGGAGCACGCAGCTCCCCTTATAGTGTGATATAGAGGCACCACTCCAGGGGGCGCAGCGGTGCTCTCCCTCTAGGGTACTGCTAAGGGAAAACCTGCTGGCACCAGTGCATGTGGCGAGCATGCACACCTACTGTAGAATAGACATGAGCAACACACCTTGAAGAACACCAATTATGAAACAGGTAACTGTCTTTTAAGTCTGTGAACAACAAGTGGGATGACTGAAAAGCTGTCATCTCAGGATAATGGTTCCCAGTGGGTTCTGCGAAGGTGGAAGGTGGGTCATGATTCCAATGTAGAGAGAAGGCACCAGGCATGAGGCGTTGTAGAGTAATGGTGCTGGAGAATGAGCCTGCTCTTCACTTATCCTGCAGTGGCTCCTGTCTCATGGGGCTGGCCCAGTTTCCCATTTTGGTCATTGTGACCTAGCACATAGGGTCGCAGCGCCACTCGGGTTTGGACAGGCCATCCTCATGACAGAGAGGAAGCTGGCCAAACCAAAGTGGCACTGTGACCCCATGTGACTCAGTCGCAATGATCAAAGCGGGAAGCCAGGCCCTTCCCACCCCAGAGTACGTGCTGGGTGGGCTGACAGTTGCTATCCAATTCCTCATCCCAAAGTCTCCTTTTTGCACCAGGCCAGGATTAGGGTTGTGGTACCAGGGCAGAAAGGAGCTGCTGCTGTGGGTGATCAGTGTCCCATTGGTGGGTGAGGAGGTGGCTGTGGCCACTGGCCTATGACTTTAGCGCATATACCCTCTCCTTAATTTGGGCTCTGGATGAGTCACAGAAAAGACAACCTGCAGTTGGTGGGTCACCTTCCTAAACAGTCTGACAAGACAAGAACTTGTCCCTCCATGTCCTCACCAACATATGGACACTCAAAGTTAGTATCTAAACTCAACCCCTTTCTGCAGTTTGGGTTATTGATGACATAACAACAATTCCCAGCTTAAGTTTTCTCTCCAAGTGAGGCTATTTCTAGAGTTTTCCTTTTCTTTTATAGTTCCTTCTTAGTTAAGAAGAGAGCCCTCCCTTTCCTCCTTTCTGTCCTAGTTGGAGCAAACTGGACCCAACTCACAGCATGATTCAGCAGTAATGACCCTGAATCTTAATAAAGCAAGGTTTTAGCACCTGAGCTCCGAGTGACTAGACAGAAAAGGTCAATGTTCCGATACAGATTTTTAGACTGTGTTACCATGTTACAAGGTGCATGCTATAGTCTATAAATATTCAGAGTGTAAACATCAAGGAGGAAGAGAAATTATTTAGGGTACTACTAGTCAGGAGTGATTGAAAAAATGAGTGAGAAAGAAAGAAAGTAAAGGAAAACTCAGGCTGAATAGCAGAAAAAGCTTCTTTTCCATGAGATTTGTACAACAGTCTCCCAAGGGTAGTGATGAGAGCCCCAATATTTAAGATATTTAAAACTAGAGTGGTAGAGTATTAGGAAATATACTGCAGGGAAGCATTTTGCATTGATAGGGAGCTGGACTTAGTAACCTCTATTAGGTATTTTCTATTTCTATTTTATTGTGATTGAGACTAGGGTGGGTATCAGGGATTTCCAGCTGTGAGGAATATAAATTAGGATAAGAATCAACAAAGCTCTGAGGAATAAGAGCTTTGTCCTTTAGGAAAATTGAATACCCTAAGATTGCATTAAAAAAGCTAACAAGATTAGTTTTTAAGATAAAAAGTTACATCTCTCTAAATGGACTGTACCAAGGAATAGAACTGAATTATCTGCTTCATTGTACTCAGTTTTTTATTACATGGCTTTAATACACAATGGAAGCAAGGGGCATTTAGTTTAGAGGGGTTTTGTTTTGTTTTTTGTGAGGCTTCTGCTTTCCAGAATGAGCTCCACAAACAACTGTCTCCTTTTAAATTATTTAAAGTGATATTACTTTCCTCTATATTATAATAATAATTAGGTTCCTGATCCTGGATGGGGCTGAGGACGCTCAGCTCCACTGAAATCATGTCAGCATGAAGGGATCAGGTCCTAAATTAATGAAGCAATGTCCATAAAACACTCTAAGTACTAAGCAATTTTCATTATAGCGGCTGTTGTAAAAGCTGATGACACAGTTAATGAGATATTTGATTGAAGGAGCAACTACTATATGTTGTTTGAAAACAACTGAAAGTAGATTGAATGCTGGGTCACACTGGGATTTGCTGCGGGTGCAGAACAGCTGTTCTGTGGTGTGCAGGAGGCACTGGGAAGGAGTGGGAGGAGCAGGGATGGGGTGCACTGAAGGGAGTGGGTGGGAAGAGGCAGGGTGGAATGTGGTGGGGTTGGGGGCAGAGCAAGGGCAGGAAGAGGCTGGGTGAGGGCTGGGGAAAAAGTGGAATATGGTGGACCTGAGGTGGGGTGGGGTCAAGCACCCCCCATGTAGAGAGGAAGCTGTCACCTGTGTTTGTTTGTTTGAAAGCTTCAGCTACAATGGTTGAGCCATTTCTGAGAATGAGATTGGGGGAAAATATGTTGGTGTTCCCAGGTTAAATGATTCTTACAGCTGTTTCATTGAGACACCTCTAGTACCTCTATGCTTGCCATTTGACCAGGCAGTTCCCCTAGAGGCAAGGGCTTGCCTTTTGCCATAGCTCTGAAAATTAGCCAAAATTTGGCCAAGATATAAGCCTCTGGAAATTGCAGTCCGTACATACTCAGTAGAGAGGTGTCAGAGTCTGGCAGCTAATTTTTCTGATTCAGTCTGTCCAGGGCATGCTGTGTCCCAGTACTGCAGGTGTTGAGTAGGACTTTCCTGGCAATTGCTTCTCCTGGCTTCTGGGGGCCACTGTGGTGCCAAGGACAGGAAATGAGAATAGAGAGATAATGTGTCAGTTCTCCCCTGCCAGTGCCCAGGCTGTATGAAGGAGAAGAAGAAAACAGCCTGTCTGGAATGCAGAGAGTTCAGAAGCTGCTGGTGAAGATAGATGCAGAGGGGAATGACCACATACTATTTTTTCTCCAGAACCTTCCCTCATTCAGGGCACAGGATGCAGCGTTGTGACCTCTCATGTTGTTTTTAGTGTATGACGGGATTTTGGCTGAGACGGAAACCTGGCTCACGATGACATAAGAAATTCCAGCCTTGTAGCAAATATGAGCCCTCTAGCTGACTGCCGAGCTTTCCCACCTCCTGGGACAGAATGCTGCAGGCTGTGCTCTCTTCCTCTCCCTTTTCCTTTCCACCTCACAACCTGAAGCCACTCTCACAGGAGAGAAGGAGGAAGCTAAAGAGCCCAGCAGCTGGGGACTATTCTGCTCCCTCTTTCCCCACCAACTCCCTCCCCTCTTGTGAGCAACGGGGTCAGGATGGTTTGTGGCAAAGAACACAAGATAAAAAAAGTCTTGGGGCCCATGCATTGAAAGTGCAGGATAAATTAATGAATTGCACAGACAACTTTAACTCTGGCATTTCCTAGCTTTTGAGTGTGTGACTTTGCAACCTTAACGTTGTTTTAATGTAACTTTTTGTATGTAATATTTAGAGAATATCTGTAGCTCATATGAGTAGACAGTAAATTCTTTGGTACATGGACTGTCTTGTGTGTATGTGTGTGAGAAAGAGAGAGGCCTTACGCAGTGGAACTCTGAGGACTTTAAACATCATTATAACATATATATATCTCATTATAATGTGATATATGCCATCATGTGCCAGCAATGCCCTTCTGCTATGTACATTGGCCAAACCGGCCAGTCTCTATGCAAAAGAATAAATGGACACAAATCTGACATCAGGAATCATAATATTCAAAAACCAGTAGGAGAACACTTCAACCTTCCTGGCCATTCCATTAAAGACTTGATAGTGTCAGTTTGGAAACAGAAAAACTTCCAAAACAGACTCCAACGAGAAACTGAGGAACTGGAATTAATTTTGAAATTGGACACAATAAACCAAGGACTAAATAGAACTTGCAAATGGTTCTCTCATTACACTAATTGACTGCATTTCCCTAGTTAATTTACCTTCAATAGTTATCTCCTGTCAGACAGAGATTCCATTTCAAAAGGTACTTTTTTCTCCTGCTGGTAATGACCCATCCAAATTAAACAGCCTCTTAGAATTGGTATGCTAATGTACAACCTTTTTTTTTTTTTTTTCTTTCTGTGTTTATAAATGCATCTTACTTCTGTTCCATTCTATGCATCCGACGAAGTGGGCTATAGCCATGAAAGCTTATGCTGAAATAAACTGGTTAGTCTCTAAGGTGCTACAAAGTCTTCCTCGTCTCATTTACGGATACAGACTAACACGGCTGCTAATCTTAAACCTATCATTATAATAGAAATAATAATAATAGTTTTATAAACAGTAAGGACCTAATTATATTCCACAGTATATGAAGAACTCCTGTTAGTGTCAGTGGAACAGTATGTGTTCAGAAGTAGAATAACTGGGCTCCAAGTTAAAAAAAAAAAAAAACCCTCCACCAATTACAAGTTGAAGGCTATAATTGTATGGCTAGCGTGTGTTAAAGTGCTATAGAAAGATGGCTGGGTACTCATTCAGCAATGAGATTATCCCCCATTGCTGAGAAGGATTGGACTTTAGACTGTGCTTCACTGACCATCCACAGCCACTGACAAAGCAGAAGCATGACAGATTCACTCTACCACTTCCTAGCACAATAACATGTGTGTCTTTTGATAACTAATGGCTCTGGGAATTAACCACCATTTAAGGGATCAATAGACTGTGCAAGCTAAAGCTCTATTATGTTATTAACTGCCAGAATAATACCAAATTACAGGGGTTTTACTCCAGTGTGTAATGTTGTATTACTAATTTAAAACTCATGGAAAGAAAAATTAAACTTGCTTGCAGAAACCACTATGCTGGAAAAAGAAATATTTATCTCCCTTTTTCCCATCTGACAGCAATTTCTCTCTGGTCATCCATAGATACTAAAAATAGCAGTGAATGTACAGGGTTAGCTGTGTCAGAAGAGGAGATTAATCTTCAAAGCAAGTGCCCTCTCTGTGATAGCAGAAAGCAGAGGTACAAATTCAGAATAGCCTTTGTGATGCTATGCTGGCATGTGTCACTGGAGTAGCAAATAGCATTGACAGGACCCTGCAGTCAGGAATGTACAACTGCTTCCCAGCACTGACTCTTCTGCAAGAGAGGTCTCCATAGGCCAGGGTATAGAGGCCACAGACCCTAGGAATGTGGAGTGTGAGATATTTGTACGCTTTGTAGATTCAGTCCCACAACACCTTCATGTGCATAGCTCCCATTGATGCCAGTGGGCATTGCAGACACACCCAGGGGGTTTCAAGTATGGAGCCCAGGGTGATATTTATTTTTTGACAAAGTGATCTAATGTGGTTTTTCTGCAGAAATAGACCAGTGATATCCAAGAGCTGCTGCTCTTAACTTCAGTTGGCAATTTAACCCAAGGGATTGATTCTGAAGGAGAAACGTAAAGAAAATTTGCTGCACGTCCAACAGGCATGAATGAGTCAGCTCAGACCCAACAAAAAATAACCCAAGCCTGTAGCTAAAACTCAGGGTGACCCTTCCTTCCCAAGCAGACTCCCAGCCACAGGAGTTTGGACCAAGACGATGGAAAATTTCCCTTCATCCCTATTATTCTTTGGATGCTGTTCCTCTGACTGTTCCTGTGCCATTGAGGTGAATGGGCCCTTGCTATTGACTTCATCTGACAAGTTCTGCTCTTTGGGAGAGTCTCGGCGTAGAACCGCTACTCCTATAAATCAAGAGAAATGAGCTGTGGTGGTTTGGGCCTTTTATAAGGATGCGCCCTGGGAGGTCTCCTTTGGCTCTCTGCTGGGCATGTCCCACTGAGAGGAAGCCCAGAGGCTGACCCAGGACATGCTAGAGGGATTATATCTCCCGCTGGCCTGGAGATGCTGGGGAATCCCACAGGAGGAACTGGAACCTGTTGCATAGGAAAAGGAGGTCTGGTCTTCTGTACTCTCCAGGTTGTCTCCACGACCCTCCCCAGGAAAAGCAATGCACAGGAAAAAGAAGCTACGGACTTCAGTGGGTACAAGACCAGACCCTAAATCCTCATCTGCCTTGCTCACTATCAAGCCACACTTCATACATTCTCCTCTGCTAGGAGGCACTGCTGGAGTAGCACATGCTGACTCTTATCTCAGAGACTGAGTTGTGAACATCATCTCTCACCTGCCCCTCCTGAGAGACTCACACCTGCCTTCGTCCTGCACAGAACTGCTACCATCTCACTTTCTTGTGTTCATTTAATAACATCAGAAATGTTGACTCGCCAAACTGAGTTAATGTCACAGTTATATTAGCCAAATAAATAGGACTCCCCCCATTGTTTTCAGTACCAAGCACACTTGTTCTGTTCTCCTCCCCTTACTTTTGTGCCTTTATCCTTTCTTTTGACTATAGTAGGCTGAGATTTGAGATGGGTCTGAACAAAAACCTGAGATCTGAAAAGCCCCGAGAGTTAGGGTCCCAAACTGAAATTTGTGCCTGTATTTGGGACAGCACCCCAGCAAAACATTTAAGCAGGTGCTTAATTTGAAGTACCGTATGTCAGTTGGAACTAATTAATCATGTAAAAATGAGGGGGTAAGTTTCACACCTGCACTGTAGGTTGGGGTGAGTGGGACTGTGGGTGAGCGTGAGTGGGTGAGTATGGGAGTATATGGAGGATCAGAAGGGTGGGGTTGTAGCAGGAAGAATGAGTGAGAGAGAACATAAGAGCATCAGGGATACCGTTCTTTATCATGTAATTAATCATTTGCTTAACACCACAGTGCTTGTGGAGCTCTAATATTCTGATAGGTGCAACGGATTCTTCCTACAAGTGGGGGACCATGAGGCCCTAACACCTCTGTGGCCCTGCTCCTCCTCTTCCCCATGAGGTGTAGCTGGACCAAGGAGTATGAGCCTCTCTACCTGCTCAGGGTGCGGAGGTCTGAGAGCAGCCCCTGACCCACACCCCTGCTCCCTTAGATCCCCCACCCAGGGCGAGTGGAAGGTCTGCAGCTCCTCACAGCTGCCCATGTGGCTCTTACTCAGACCTGGCTCCAGCTTCCAGACTGGCCTAGGTGCAGGGCCTGGGAACCAAAGAGCCACAGTCAGGCCATGGTAAGAACTGCCCAAGCAGCTGTGAGGAGCAGTGGACCCTCCATCTGCCCTGGATGAGGAGTCTGGGGGACAGGGACACATTCTGGGGGCTGCTCTCGGCCTCCCCACCACAGGCAGATGGAGGGTGCGCAGCTTTCCACAGCTGCCTGAGCTCCCCAGGCAGCTCTTACCTAGGCCAGGCTCCAGCTTCTGACTTGGCCAGGGGGTGGGGCCTTGGGAGGAAAAGGTGGAGCAGGATGCTGGGCCTATGGTGAAAAGTGGACGGGCCATGGTCCCTTGGCCCCTCTGTTCCTGCGTCCCTGTTCTGATCCATATCTTTCATCTGGAGCACATCTCCATTTGTGATGCATTCTGTTCACCAGCCTGTGAAACAGACATCCTACCACACAACATCTAGGGCCAGCCCTTGCAGGCAGCTTTCATTAGCAGTGCCTGACATTTGGTTCTGTGAGACATTTGGAAAAGTGCTAACTGTTGGCTGACATCAAACTAGGGAAGATGTAAAAGGAAGGAAAATCAAGCTTTTCTCTGTGAAATGATGAAAGACTGTAGTAAACAAACCAGCAGAGCCTTCAGCAGATAAGAGTAACATTCTGATCTTCACCAAGGAGCAGGTGTTGAGTCATTTGTTCCAATAAAAGGTACAATTAAGGACTTAGTGCCTCAATAATTAGTTACATGTAATCACTGTTTGAATTCCCCTAGGCAGGATCATGTAAAGCCATGCTGATTGTAGACCATTACAAAGCCTCAGAAGTCAGGACATGATTCAGTCCTAACCATATTGTGGAACACATGGATCCCAGTTATACACCCAGAGAGAGATTCCACCAGCCTCACCCCAGAAGAATCAAATGTTCTCTTCTCACAAATAATATTGGAATTCTTATTAATCTTATGGGCTAACTTCAGGAGTGGCAAAAATGGTGGTGTAAGTTTCACACCTGTACAGTAGGTTGGGGTGAGTGGGCTAGTGGGTGAGTATGGATGGGGTGAGTGTGGGAGTATACTGAGGATCAAAAAGGTGAGGTTATAGCAGAAGAGTGAGTGAGAGGAGAGCATAAGAGCATCAGGGCTGCTATTTATCATATACTATCTGACATCCTTGTCTTGGTTACTTTGTCTGCTACAGCTCAGCTTTTTTGAAACGTACTCCTATGTATGACAGTATGAAAGTTACTCCTATGCAGTCCTGCCTATCTCCATGATGCACAACATGTCATTCCTTGTCCATGTAGACCATTCCCTCAAGAATTATTTCCTTCTAAGCTTTTTAAAAATATTTATTGCCCACAAAAGCCACTTGCCAGCTGGTATATTTCTCCTCCATGAACATTATCATTTAAATATACTTCCCTACTTAAATTTGAGACATAAATAAGATACAAAATCAAAAATATCAGTAAAGACATTATTGAAGATTCCTGTAACATCATACAAAGCCTCTCACCTATCGTTATCCAAGGCCTTGCTATCATTCTCAGTCCCATCTGCTAATTCCCTTATTAATTCCCTTCAATCTAATACACTCTCTTCTCCCCTCTTGACTCCTTTGCTTCTCTTTCCCTCTGCAAAGTCCATCCCTTCGATTCCTAACCTAGGTTCATTTGTAGCCTTCTCTTTCTTGTCTCCTGCTCCTATATTGCTGACTGCCTCTCTGAAAAAGCCCTGCAGCCATGCAGGCTTCTTCTAACCCTTGTTCTCAGTTCCTTTGGTTTTCAGGTCCCCTGCAGTCTGGCTCTCTCCACTTCAGAAAAACTGCTCTCACCAAAATTTCTAAGTCTTATCGTGCCCAAATCCAAGGGTTGTATTTTTGACACGGTTCGTCACACATCCCTTGTTCAAATTCTGACCTCCCTTGCATTCATGACTCTGTCCTTTCCTGCTTCTTCTAATTTTCTGATTGTTCCTTCAGCATCTTGTTCAGTTGGTCCACTTCCTTCCTCTTGTTCTTCAACAGGAATCCTGGAGGGCTCCTTCTTTACACTTTTTGTGAGTGATCTCAGATGCCTATATGGCTTTAACCACTGCATCACCGTACACCAATGCCTTTCTGATCTACCTCAACATGGCTCCCTCCATCCGAACATATCTTTCTGACATCTCTTCTTTAATGTCTCATCGCAGCTTCAGTATAAATGGCCAAAACTGACCTGTCACTGTTGACAGCACCAACATGCTTGTCTGTCACTAAAGTCCAGAAACTAGGAGGAATCTCTGGCTCCTCCTTCTCGCTTGCCTTCACATGGTGGTGTCTTAATCTTTCCACTTTGCTCACCATACAATTTCTTTGATCACCTTTTTCCTTTCTGCCCAGATAGACAAGAGTCTCATCCAGGCTCTCAGCATCTCCTGTCTGGAATAGTGTAACCTCCTTCTCTCTGGCCTCGGTAGCCCCAATGAAAGTCCCCTGTACAGCTGCTATGATTGTCTTCCTAACCAGTCACTTCGACCACTTCACATTACTTTCTGATGGCATCTTCTTGTTTCATCATATCAAGCATAAGCTTCTTATGTGCACGTTGAAGGATCTTCACAGCTCTGTGCCTCTCTACTTACCCATACTTCTGTCTTATTCCATCACTTCACCTCCTCTGCTTCTTCAGCAATTCCTCATTTGCTCATAGACAATCTCTGAACCCTCTTCCATGCTGGCCCTTATGTACAAAACACCCTCCCTCAATTGATCAGCAAGACTAATGCCTTCTCCTCTACACACGGCTCTTTCATGATGTCTGTAAATAAAAAACAAAAAACAAAACAAAACCAGACAATAAGTAATGGTTTGAGACGCAAATGAAAATAGCTAATATTTATAGTTTTCAGGACAGGAAATAGTAAGGACCCATACTTGATTGTATCCCTCCACTCCCTCTCTTTGTGTCTTATCTTATGTTTGTACACAGCAAAGCACAATGAGACTCTAATCATGACTGGCCTAACACAATGTAATTATTTAATAAGAAGTGCATGAAGTAAGTAGAATGAATTCAGTCCTTAGTGTGTGGAAATAGGAAACGGTTAAGAGAAGATTGCTTATGCTGCTGTACTTTTCTGCAGAGTTATTTTTCATTTTCCTAACTTCATGTCTGGTCCATTCAACAATAGCATGTGTCAGCAGCAACAGAGGCTTTGCCATCAGATGCATTTTCAAAATAGAACTCGTACAAGAATTCCAGCTGTCGTGCTCCTCATTGTTTAACCTTTGCTGACTGTGCCTCTTTGGGGTATCATTGTTTCCATTTCCAAGAAGATGGTGATTGTCAATCAAAGAAACCTTAAACTAAAGATTCCATTACATTGCTTGTGGTATCATATATATTGTCTCAATTTGTATAACAGGCACAAGCGCGGATAGTTGTCAGGAAATATAAGATGCACATACATATTCCAATATGTGGTTCCAAAGTTATAATAGTTGTGTCAAGAAAGACTGGCAGTAGTGGTGTTTCTTTAGAGCCAGATTCTGCCTGGCTTTTGTGGAGGTGCACAAGGATAGCAGTATCCTGCCAGAACTCCATTCGTGTGCTGTTAGCTACTCAGGGTACGGACCCTGTCTTCTTAATTGTTCTGCTGCATTATGCACACCTGTCACCCCATTTCACTTCTAAAAACAACGTTACCTCTTTTGACCTGAGCAGTTAGCCAAAATTCAGTTCCTGTGGATTATTTCCTTTTGGAGTACAAATTGATGCTGGGGTCAGTTGTTTTGTTGATGCACTCCTGGTTATTTACAAAGAATGTACAAAATCCCTGTTTCCTTGACCTCGGAATTAAAGTGCAGGAGACAGTTTCTTTGCTCACCATTCCAAACCCCTTTCCAGCCACCACTTAGCCCAAAAGCACGCTCTCTCTCTAGACTTTTTTTCAGAGTTGTGCTATCAGTGCTTCTGATTTCTGGTGCTTCCTCGCTCCTCTCTTGCTATGTCTACACTGCAAAAATGCTGTGTTCTTAACTTGGGCTAGCTAATCTGCATTAGCTAATTGAGGTTAAAATAGCAGTGAGGACACAGTAACTCTGCCTTTAACTTCGGTTAGCAGTTTAACCCTAGGTTCCCCAATAGACTTTAACTCAAGCAGCCAGCGGAAGTTAAAAGATAAGCTACCCTATTTTTGCTGCTATTTTAATCCAAGTTAGCTAATGCAGGTTAGTTAACCTGGGCTGAGGACACATTTTGTTGTTTTTACTGCTGCTGCAATAGAGACACAATACTCAGCAAAATCCTGCACCCATATAGCTCAGTTTCTGAGGAGCCCTTCGCAGCCTGTATTAGGGTGGTAGTTGAAACAACAGGAATCACCTATTGCACAGAAGAGTTTGATTGTTTCTTACATTTATCCTGAATGACCAGTTTCAGCCATGCTTAACCCAACCCCAGCATAACCATAGAGTAGACACTGACATCCATGTTTACAGTCCTTTGGTTCCTGCAAGATTCCCTCCCTCCTCCATTTTAATTTGCATTGTAATCAGAGGCCACGTGTCTGAAATGTTTCTCCCCATTTATAGGCCTGCACAGCTGTGCAAATGGAAGACAGTCAACATGCTAAAAGAGCCAGAAAGGGAAAACACTTGAGGATTGGGGCTATTTTCAGAGTAGAAGGCTTGTAGTTAAAATTAACGAGGAGGCCGGTGGCACTTTAAAAACTATCAGATTTATTTGGGTATAAGCTTTCGTGGGTAAAAAGCTTCCTCATTGTTTTTGTGGATACAGACTAACACAGCTACGTCCCAATACTTGTAGTGAAAATTGTTTTGACTTTTGCATATGTGAAAGTGTGTTTCCAGCCCACATGTGAAGATGGTCAGGATGGTCTTTTAGAGAGACTATATTGGAGCTCTGCGTAACTTTGTCCTTCTCTCTTTATCTTTCCTGGTAGAGTTTCATATCACCCTTTGTCCCATCCACCAGCGTTTCCATCTTTATTCTTCCCTTTGGACTTCTTGAACAATTACCTCCATGTTGTCCTCTCATCGCCTCATGTATAATACAGCCACAAAGCCCCTTCCCTGTTCACATCTTACAGACCCACTTTTGCCGTGCTGCTTGCTATGCCCCTAGTTGACTTGTATATAAAATTCCTATTATGTTGTCTCTCTTTCCCTAACCTGGCAGATATCTTTCTGCCTGGCCAGAGACTGAGAGCTCCTCATGGCTGGGACCATCCCTCCTTGGAATAGAAAGTACCTAGCACATCTTGGTACTACTAGCATTACTAAACATAAGCAAATACAAATCATCATAATTGGACTATGAATCATTGCATGTAGAAACCCATTTCAGTGTATACTTAGCACGTACTTCCTTTCAGAGAAGATTCTTAGTGTTTATACTTATTAAGTAATATTTATTAATACAGGAACATGTTGCCAGTAGAAATTAAGTAGGTCTTGAGTTACAGAAGAAAGACTTCGCAGTGTGAAATAATTATAAAATAGCTACATGGCTTATTGTGAGCAAGTATATAAAGACAAACCAGTAAAATACACTCTGAATGCAGACTTATATTTTCAGGCCCTTGGGAATCAAATCCTTATATAATAAGGGCGACAATGTCATAATATATATAACGAGAAGTCCTAGTGGCACCTTAGAGACTAAAAAATTTATTTGGGCATAAGCTGTCATGAAGCTAGAACCCACTTCATACATATAATCCTCAATTTCCAGCTAATAGGGGCATGTAAAAAACACCAAGAATTACGTAAGGGAAAAAGATTAAAAGGAAAATAAACACATGAGAAGGAATGAGGGGGGTTGTTCCAAATTGCATTTTTAATTACAAAGGTCCTGATCGTGGCTGGAGCTGTGTGGTCATGCAGGGGTGTCTAAATCTCTCTCTCTATCTTTCTCCCCCTCCCGCTGCAAGCCACATACAAGCCCCTGCGGCCTGCACAGTTTTACTGAGCCCTAAGTCTGGGCATATTGGGGTGGGTGCTGCACTTTTGCCATTATCAGACTCGATGCAGATGAGTAGGGAGTAGTGAAGAATTGGCATTGTTTTTTTCCCCCTCTGCCATGTACCAGTCAGCATAGCTGAACCAATATGGTGGCGGGGGGGGGGGGGGTTAAGTAATCTGCAAATGCTAAGGGCCAGTAGCAGATTACTACCAGTAGTGAGGCATGAACATGAAAGGAACTGGGTTTGAGCTTTTCAGAGAAATGATTCCTCCCCTGCGCTGCTCCTGGGGTGGTGTATGTACATGCCACCCCTTACACAGAGATGATTGTAAACCGGATTCTCTAGCCCAAATATTTTTCTTAAAACAGTTTACAAATACCAGACTAAACTCAAATCAAATTACAACACAGTAACTGTGCACATTAAAGGGGTGCTGCTGGGTAGTTTGCACTACTTCAGGAAGCAAAGTGAGTTTAATTAACTTCACTGGGTTTACAGTGTGAATGAATTTGGCTCACTATTAATAAATTTGCTTTGATGTAAAAATCGACTTTAGTGTCAGGTGCCTAAACATTGCAGCAGGGTGCTTAAGAACGAGACAGTAAAATTGCCTATAAACCAAATGGCAACAAAAGTAAAACTGACTAGTCTATTTTCATTGCCAAGCTGAAAAAAGCACAAAAAGGAAAAAAACCAGTTACTTTGGGGAACAGTAATTTAGAGCTTAAGAACTTATTTCAGTTTGGTTAATTTAAGTTATTATATGGAACATTGGCTTTTAAACAAGACATAGGCCAAGATGTTCAAAATTACCTAGTGATTTTGGTGCCCATCTTGATACACCTTAAAAAGGACAAAATCACTAGGCATTTTTAAAACACTTTATTTTTTGCCAGATGGTGTCTGTTTAAAATTGGTATTTTTAAATTATACCATATTTATTACCAACATTTTTTTCCTTTTGTTGATTATTAAGGGTTTGATTCTGCAATCCTTACTCACGCAAACCTCCTGCTGACTTCAAATGAAATTCCGTTTGAGTCAGTGAGGTTTTTAGCCTGAGTAAGGGCTTGCATGATGGGAACATTGATTTATTCTTCCCCTTTCACGCCCCACAGTGAACTGTTACGCTCCACTTCATCTGTATGTAGGTGACAGAAACTCATTGTAACGTGATTACTGGAGCCAATGACCAGAAGAGCAGTGGTGGGCTAAAAGAACTCAGTTGCAGCACCCATCTGTGAATGGTTACACACATTTGACCATTCCTTGGTTAACCAAAGTCCTTTTGATATATTTCACAGGATCATAGTCATAAGAGATAGGAAAAGCCTTCTGATGAAGTCTGCTAGTCTTTTTGTTTTTAATCACACACCAGAACAAAAGTACATCTAGCTATCAATACATCATGACATCAGAACTAACCAATCAGCATTCTTGATTCACCTCCCTGCCTTTCCCAAATCCACATGATTCTTCAGAGCTTGTGTTTTGCTGCTCTCACAACACAGAGGAGTCCAGCCCTCTGACTGGCTCGAGGAAAGGACCTGTAAGTGATTTTTTTTGCTGGTGCAATGTTCATTAACATCTTTCCAAAAGGATCTGTTTCTAGGCCTTAGGAATGCAGAAAAATAAGATGCTTATACCCACAACTCAATAGTAAATTCTTAACACACCCCAAAGGAGTCAGTGTTTGTATAGTTCTTTGTTTAAGTCTTTGACAAGTGGGTGGTAATGAAAATGGAAGAAAATCGTCCTCACAAAGTGTGTGGCACATCTGCTGAACTTTTGTTTACAAAAATGTTTTAATCCACTTAAATTCATAAAAACTTGTCTTTGATATCAAGTTGTTTAAAAAGTTTTCCATGTTTCTTTCAGCCAAGCTGTGTTTTTAGCCTGCAGTCCCTTCTTCAGGATTAAAGCGAGAGGGCTGTATTCACACATAGAGACACCACTACTGACTACCCTCACATTTAACAATAAAAAACACAGGGCCTGGTTTTCACAGGGGCTGAGCACTCACAGCTGTCCCTGGCTTTACTTAGGCAATCCCAAGGTAAAACATCTCTTCACTGCAAGTGAGAGGTGTTTTACCTTGGGGTTGCTAACATGAGCTGTCTATCTTGATGGAAATCCCAGTGGAGACATGACTCAGGTAGTTTTGACCTCAATATCGCTTTTTGAGATCAACCCTGTACCCCCACCTGGGGTTCACCTCAACGAACTGCATTGAGGTAACCCTACACTGCCTCATCTCCCCTAAGATTTTACCTGGAGAGCTATTGCCGTGTAAAAATACACCTTATTTCTACAGTGAAGACAAGGCCATACAGATGTGACTGCTCTGCACCTCTGAAAATCTGCCCTATAATGATTCAACTTCAATGTCAGTCCATAGGTGCTGCTGCGTGGGTGCTCCGGGGCTGGAGCACCCACAGAGGAAAAATTGGTGGGTGCAGAGCACCCACCAGCAGCTCCCTAGCTCACCTCCTCTCCACCTCCTCCCCCGAGCATACCACCGCTGCTCTGCTTCTCCTCCCTTCCTCTCAGGCTTGCTGTGCCAAACAGCTGATTTGCAGCAAGCCTAGGAGGGAGGAGGGAGAAGCGGAGTGGGGGCGGTGCATTCAGGGGGAGGAGGTGGAGCGGAGGTGAACTGGGGCAGGGAGCCATTCCCCTGCGTGCCCCCCCATTGGGTTACCTGCTGCGGGCAGCCCTCCCTGTGCCCTTCCCTGCCCCAGCTCACCTCTGCTCCGCCTGCTCTCCTGAGCACGCTGCCCCTCTGCTTCTTCCCCCCCGCCCCCAGCTCCTTCCCAGGCCTGCCATGCAAAAGCCTGGGAGGGAGAGAGGTGTAGTGGAAATGTGATGCGCCCAGGGGAGGAAGCGGGGCCGGAGATTTGGAGAAGGGGTTAGAATGGAGGCAGGGGTGGGGCCGGCGGGGCGTGAGCACCCACTGGCACCGGCTAAAGTTGGCACCTGTGTGTGAGTCAGTGCCTAACTTGCTTTAGGCACTTTTGGAAATCCGACCTGGCACCTATATGCATTTTTAGCCATTGAAATACCTTTGAAAATCTGGCTCTTTTGTACCATTTAAGTAGGATCCAGCAATTACCTTTCAGAGCAACTGTTTCAAAGGGATTTGGGGTAACACATTACTGAACTATAAAACTGGGTGTAGGTGAAATTGTGTGTCTGTGCCTGTGACTTGTTTCTAATACACACTAATAGCCCTGTCAATACTAATAGCCTTATGGGGCCAGATCATGAAACTCTTCCTCATGTGAGTAATCTTTACTCACATTGACTTCAAACTGGTCTGTAAGTGTTAATGAAGTAATTAGTATTTGCACAGTAGTTGGATGAAAAGAAATAAATACTGTTATTATTAATTTGTGTTCTAATGGCTATGGGACTTTACAAGCTTCTAAGTACACAAACTACTAAGAGAGGAAAAAACACATTTCTTGGCTGCAAAATTACTGAACAGTTAGAGCCAAGCAACAGAAACCTCAGAGAAAATTTCCCAGGCCTCTCCCTGCAAATAAATTGCTGTACAGTGCAATTCAACTTTATTTAGTGTAACATATCTTATGGTGTGTCCCCAAACACTTCATTCAGCTACGTTGCTGAGGAAGGGAGGAAGTGAGAAATTAAAAAAAGCAAATGAGAAGCCATTTTTCAGCTGAAAGTTGAAATGCAGTAGAGAATTCAGGGAAACAAAGGAACACATAAATTACAAGAACAGTTAGTCATAGACAAATTGAGCTTAGTGATATTAAGCAGACTGAGGGACCAGTTCTGACGCAAATTAAATCTACTGACTTCAGTGGAGTTATCCAGATTCACACCAACGTAGCAGCAAATAGAATCTGTCCCTCTATCTATGAGATTTCATTCCCAGGTATCTGCCTGATGGGTTTTGCCCACATGCTGATTGCCATATCTGGGGTCAGGAAGGAATTTTCCCCCGAAGTCAAATTGTTAGAGACCCCAGGGGGTTTTCACCCTCCTCTGCAGTATGGAGCACGGGTCACTTTCAAGAGTAAACTAGTAAATTGTGACTTCTCTGTAACGTGAAGTCTTTAAAGTTTAAACCATGATCTGAGGACTTCAGTAACTCAGCCCAAAGTTAGGGGTCTATTACGGGAGTGGCTGGGTGAGGTTCTGTGGCCTGCAATGTATGGAAGTCAGAGTAGGTGATCACAATGATCCCTTAAAGTCTATGAGTCTGTAAACCTTTCTCAGATAATCTGCACTACGTTTGTTGACTATGTTTATTGGTGACATTTATGTGGCTTCTTGTAATGCTGTCCATTCCTCAGTCAGGAGTTTATTTTATTTATTTTATCTCTTTTTGATGCAAGCCATTAGCCAATATTTGGGACCTCATGCGTTTGCCCGTATTAGGAGAAGAAATTAATGATAGAGTCAGCTATTTCTTTCATGCAACCCTGTTTATTTACAAAGAACATAGAAAGCCCTGTTTCCCTGAATACAGTAGGACGCAAACAGGAGGCAGTTTCCTTGGTCACAGTTCAAAGCCTCCTTTCAGTCAACACTCTTGCCCAAAATCTCTCTCTTCACTTTCTCTTAGGGCCATATTACCACATTGCTTCTTTCTGGCTTTCCTGCTCCCTTCTGACACGCTTGTGTATGCTCACTCCATGCACGTAGCTCATTTTCTGATGAGTCTCGCATAGGACCTGTAGCTGAAACAACAGGAATCACCACCTATCTTATTCCAAAAAATCACTTAACTGCATCGTACATTCATCCTGAATTAAAGATTGAATTAACGGACATGAATAGGTATTGTCTAGATAGTAATGAGATGTTTCAAAGCAAGTTACATTTCCAAAATATATTGTCAGTGGTTGGTGGTGATTACAGGTCAAAGCAGATAAGAGATGGCTCAAAATGCCCACTCCAAACTGAGCAAAAACAAAACAGTAAGCCCCAAAAGAGCTGTAATAAAAGCTAAAGTATTAAGGCACATCTTCAGCTTTCACCAAGTATCCTTTGCTCAAACTGCATAGAAGTCCCCCAAGAAGCCCTTGGATAGCATGAGGTGTTTTTTACATAACACAATGGTGCACGGTTTCATAGTGGTAACAGTGATAGTCTGTATCTGCAAAAAGAACAAGGAGTCCTTGTGGCACCTTAGAGACTAACAAATTTATTTGGGCTAAGCTTTTGTGGGCTAGAACCCACTTCATCAGATGCATGGAGAGGAACATACTCTGGCTAAGTCCTTGGCTGCGCTAGCTCAATGGTTTTCAAACTTTTTTCTGGGGACCCAGTTGAAGAAAATGGCTGATGCCCACGGCCCAGCGGAGCTGGGGATGATGTGTTTGGAGTGTGGGAGGGGCTCAGGGCTGGGGCAGCAGGTTGGGATGCTGGAGGGGGATACTGATCAAAGAAACCCGGTGTCTGACATGCTACGACCCAGTACTGGGTCGCAATCCAAAGTTTGAAAAACGCTGCTCTATCTGACAATTTACAATTTATCTTAAACTTATGTAAGATATACTAGTGCAAACCATTTTGTGAAGCTGTTAAACCAGTTTAAACCTTGCTTACGTTGGCTTACTTGCATTTGTAAGTTACCAATTAAGCTAACATGATTTAAGTGAGGATTTAAACTAGTTAACGGATGTCTACATTAGGCTGATGTAGATTGTTTTAGAAGTGATTAAATTAAACAGAGCAAATGTCCCAGTATTGACCAGGTCTTAGAGAGTAATTTCCCCAGTAGGGGTCCAGAAGCCAGCTGTCCTGTATACTTCATGTGTTCTATCCTGCCACTCTCCTGTGGCGCTTTACAGGTAGCCTTTCATTTCCATACTGCAAGGAGAAATGTAGTGTAGCAAGATGTCTGCTATGTTCAGGATAGCTGTGTGTAAATGAAAGGCTCTCCATGGGCATTGCAACATCATGATGGAACGGTATCTGTTAATGTTCTGTATTAGCTTTAGTGTGTCACTGGTGGACTAAATTTGCTTTCCTTCTGCCCCATCCCGAGGTCCTTACATGTAAAGAAAAGCCGAAGGGTGTTTGCCAGAGTGAAACCTGAGGATATTAGGAGGATTTTGCTCCTTGTGAGGAGGAATAAGTGTATCTTCTACATTTAGAAGGAGCAATTCAGATAAGCATTGCATGTTCGGATAGTTACACCCTGCTTATCCAAACTAGCCAGACCTGTTGAGCATGGGTTGTAAATCTCATGAGGAGAGGTTCTCACATGGCTGTACATATGCCAAATATCATAAATACTATGTGGTAAAGTCAGTCTCTCCATAAAAGCTTGTCCAGATGTTATGGTGATGGACACTTCAGAAACACATACAAAAGATTTAATAATAATAAGCAACAATAAGTAATAATTAATAAACCACCTATTCTATAAAGAATTCCAGCCACAACCACCATGCTGTATATCATTGTGTGTGGTTCTCTTTTAGATTCACTCATGAAATTAGATTCTTAGCTGTACCTGTCCGGGTTCCATCCTTTGCTTGGAAAAGCTCTCTTGCTGTACAGTACTGTGTACATTTGTGGTACTAAGTGTCCACATAATAAGTATCCACACTCCAGATTCCTAACTCCCAGTAACGCTTGAATGACTTTTTTTTAGGCTCTTCTGGATAATAATGGTCCTCAACCAGTAAAGTGGACCAGTCTCTTAACTGAGTGTTGTGTGCACAGCCCCTTGCTGGATCAGGCCTAATATCTGTCAGTTATTCACATAATACAGCCAAATGCTGGGATTTCTGTTCCTATCCAGAATTCTGGTGCTCAGGGTGGATTACATGTGATAATAAAATGACAGCACAGTGAGCTAGATGCTAGTTGCCAAAGATCATGATTAGAAAGGAATGTTATGACAACATAATCCGATTTAATTCAAAGCAATCTTCCAATGAAAAACAAACAAATGAAGGTTGCCTCTTATTAAACACAAATGCTTTGCTATAACATTCTATCATGTCGCAGCATAAGCCAGTTGCTGTGTAAGTGAAATCAATAGAGAATCTCTTGAGCCATTTCTTGAGCACCCGGTTGGTTTCTCATGCTTGGTACTAGTGAGGCCTCATCTGGAGTATTGTGTCCAGTTCCGGATGCAATACTTTAGGGGAAATGTGGTTAGGGGAAATATTTTAGGGGAAATTGGAGAGAGTCCAGAGGAGAGCAACAAAAATTATGAAAGGTCTATGAAAGGTTTAGAAAATCTGACCTGTGAGGAAAGGTTAGAAAAACTGGACATTTAGTCTTGATAAAAGAAGACTGATGGGGAACATGATAACATAACAGTCTTCAAATATATTAAGGGGGCTGCAACGAAAAGAAAGGTGATCAGTTGTTTTCTGTGTCCACTGGAGGTAGGACAAAAAGTTATGGAATTGATCTGCAGTATTGGATATATAGATTAGTGTGACACTCTGTACCTCAAAGTAGCACCATGGAGCTGCATATTCACCACTGTGAAAGGATTATGATATGTCTGATACAAATTCATGTCTTGTGAGGTATCATTTTAAAAGTCTTGATCTGTTGAACATTAATATCCTGTTGGGTTGGATGTTGCCATTTTATGTCAAGTTATGAAGCATTGCTATCTGTGTGTTACTGAAATATGTTGTGAGGTTGGACAATAACAATATGTTGTAAAGTGTAGCCATCAATCGTCAGATAGCATGGGTGGCTCATCAAAAACAATCCACGATCCCAGAGGCTTCTTGGAAAAGGCATGAACACTATCATAGACACCAACTTCCCCTCTGCCCAGTGGGTGCTCGACCCTCCCCCCCCCCCGACCCCACCTCTATCTCTGCCCTGCCCCGTATCTCCTTCTCCCCCACCCCATTCCACTCCTTCCCCAAAATCTCCACCCCAGCCTAGGCTGGAAGGGGATCCAGTCTGTGTACTGAGGGACTGGAAGATGACTGTACCATCTGGTAGGGTGACACACTGCTTGATTCAAATCCTGCTTACTCTGTTTAAGTTAGAATGTAGACTGAAAATTTATTTTTGTTTCTTAAGTAACTAGCTCTGATCTCTGTATCTGCCATTTATAATCACTTAAAAGCTATCTTTCTGTAGTTAATAAGTCTGTTTTATATTTTACCTAAAACAGTGTGTCTTTGGTTGAAGTACTTGGGGAATCTCAGCTCAGATTACAAAGATAGCATATGTCCAGTGCACACTGAGGGAGGGGATAACTAAATAACGAATTTAAACTGGACAGGCTTGTGACCAGAGCAAGTCAGTACAGTTCTGGGGAGCAACGCTGGGGAGCAACACTGGGGAATTGGCTGAAGCCTCCCAGCTGAGGTTCGTGAGTGGCTGGGAAATCATCATGGGCACTTTGTATTGCAGGCCAGGGGCAGCTAAGCCTTCCCAAACAACCAGGTGTGATTCTGCCCTGAGGCCCCCTCCTGCCTCTTGCTCTTCCCCCATGGCCTCTGCCCAGGCTGCTCCTTTTCCCTGAAGAAGGTGGGGCTGGCACTGAGGCTAGGGCAGGCTGACTGACAGCCCAGGAATCAGGGTGGTTCGGGCCCATCCTTGGGCCACCCAGCGCCCCAGGGCTAGGGGTGGTTGGGCTGCCTGGGCTGCCCAGCCAGGGCTAGGGTGGGCCAGCTGGGGCAGGGTGGCCTGGGACAGCTGGCAAGTCAGGTCTCTGCGTAGCTAGGGAGGGGCTCTCTAGCTGTGGTGGGGGGCTCAGGGCTCTGGGTGAGGTAGGGGGACAAACAGGGTGGGACAGGGCTTGGGGTAGGTCCATGGGCTAGCCTCCCTAAATGGACAGTTCATGCGCCACCCATGGAGATCATTTATGTAGCTGCTGGGTATGGCCCTGTCTGTGGATTGTTGTGTATGTGCCAGGCATTGCACATATGCAGAGCTATAATTATGTTTTTATATCATGTTTTATGTAGATCAGGCTGCAATACCTGTACATTCTGTTTCTAAAGCTAAAGTATCTAGCTTCATAGGGGTCTGTTGGTGGCAGCTTTGGGCTACAGAGGCTCTAACACTGCTCTCGGTCCCTGCTGTTCATGTATCAGGGAAAGGGGGTTTGGACAGGACACTCTGATACTGATCCTTAGCTGCGGTTTTGCTGCTTAAGGTTGTTAGCAGTGTTACAGGGTCCCCAAACTGGACTGTAGCACTGCTGAGCCCTCTGTTCCAGCAACCTGGGCTCCCTCTCATGCGGTGATGCTGTCAAGCCACAAACCTCTGGCAGGCACTGCATTTACACAGCCGTTCACAGGCAGAGACACACCCAGCAGAGTTACATGAATGATCTCCATGGCACTGTCAGACATCAGCTTGACATCAGCATCATCACAGTCTGAGAGACAGCCCAGGCAGGTGGGTGTGGATGGCTCAGTAGTCCCACAGACGTGGCTGCACCCTGGGGACCCTGTCACAGTTACATATTGTAACTATAAGAGGAGTTCATTTCTGGAGTAGGCTTTCAAGGGAGGTTGTAAAACACCAGTCACTGGAGGTTTTTAATAACAGAAAACAAACATCTCAGGGAGGGTTAGGTTTACTTGGTTCTGCCTCAGTGCAGGGGTGTGGACTTGATGGAAGAAGAGAAAACATTACAAAAAATAGAAAATGCTCGTAAGACCACTAAAATTGGCAGGGAGAGAAGGGGCAATGGGGCTAAAACTACCTTGAACTCAAGTTTTGAAATTGACTAGATTATGTTAAGTGTGCCCCTTTAACTCCTACCATTTAGAACCCCTCACTACTGATTATGGGCCCAGGAAGACAAGGGGAGGCCAGATTCTGCTGTGAGTAAGACCCGTGTATATCACAACTAACTCACTGGCTTCAGAATCTGGCCACACATTTCTCAGCCAGCATAATGATGTAAAGGGACAAAAGAGCTCTCTTAAATTGGTGCTGAACAAATCAAATAAATGTAGCAATGATTAAGTAGGCCAATGGGCTTTTGTTAGGAAAACATCCCACAAAGAATGTCTTTGTGTAAAGACAGAGCATGACACAGTTGTAATGGATCTACATAATTTGACATGATGTCTGAAGAAGAGCATGAGTAGCAGTGATGGCAGCAGGTGGAACAGGCCGGCAAATAAATAATCACCAACCTAGCGGACTGTCAAGGGGAGGGGAATAGAAGCAGCTAGGTGACACTGCAACTACAGAAGCAAATGAATCCTCCCGTAGTCACTCTTTCCCCCAGTGCTTTTCAAGTGCTGATGGTTGTACTGATTCAGCTGTTTTGGTCATTCTGAACATTTGGCCTCACACCTGGTGTCAGTGGTTCTGTTACTGTTTTACATACTCTCATCTTGCATTGGTGGTCTCTTATACAACTATTCCTTTGGAGAAGTCAGGGCTTCCTGGAAAGCATGGAAAAAGGATCCTACTACAACAGGAGTTTCAGTTAAGATTGTCTCCAGAAGGCTAATCTTATATTACTGATTTACTATGCACAGCATCAATTCTCTTCATTTGTTTGTCTGAAAGAATGTGTCAGTTTCTCTTCTTGATTGAGAAGCACCCCAATGTCTATAGGGTGTCAAACTCTAGGGCTCTGACACAGGAGAAAACAATGGGTGCTTTTGCCAAGGACTGAGTAAAAACTAAGCAAGGACAGCATAAGTTAATCTTGTCAGTGGGATATCTATGTCCAATGTTACCAGTTATAATTATACATGTGAATAATATAGTAACATTGTGCATGCCTGTAACACCTTTCTTCTGAGGAACATTGGGTTAGATTCACACTCAGATCTGCTCCTGTGGGCAAAAAAAGGACGACTCTTTTCAAAGCCAGGAGTGTGTGTGATTCAAGTGATTGGTGGTGTGCTAATTCAGAGCATCTTGCAGTCTTGACCTCTAGGAATTCTCTTTTGCTCTAGGAGTTGAGGATCAGAAACATATTGCAATATCAATTGAGCCAAAGAGAGGCAATTTAATATATATATGTAATGCTTCATTATTGCTTGTACAGAATTATAATAGTAAGTAAATCCTTTGGTATTGTATATTGGAAATATACAAATGTTGCCTGTGTTGGAGTATAACCAGCAGCAAATTACATCCTGACTGTAAACAGTTTCAGAAACTGTGCAACATGGCAATGGACAGTATTATGCTTCTTTGATCCTTTGCATTTTTTTTACTGTTAGTTGCACTTGACCCCAGTTGCTATAACCTGTTTTGTTCAAACTGGCTGTGCGCTTGAGAAATGTTGTGAAGAGATGTGAGGAAACAGTGACAGTAATAGCAAATGTGTGAAGTGGTGTCAGATTGACTATCACTTTCTGTATGTGGACTATGGATTGCTTGGGCCAATCTCTGCTTTCAGTTACACTGGTATAAATGTGGAATAAATCACCTGACTGCAACCCAGATATTTCAGATTTCCTGCAGTGTAACTGAAAGCAGACTTTGGTCCCCTAAGGTTAGGGCTAGTGTCGCACACAATTTTTGATAAGGAGACCACACCAAATCAGAATGGTTCAGAGCCCAAAAGCTAATTCAAACAGCTATTTCCTCTGGTGACAAGGTTTATATTATACAGTGAGAGATGAAGAATTATAAAAATTATACTACTTATTTATAATTCATATTGATAGTCTCATAAATATGCACAATGTTGCTTTATTAAGTAAATAAGCAGATATAGTTAGCTATTGCCTGGTACACATGAATTCTGATTATTCAAAAAGCTAACTTTGTACACTGTTTCGCATCACTTCAAAAATCCAGGGTGTTGAAACTGTTCTACAGCAAGGCCTGTCAGTACAGATACTGGGCCAGATCACGTAGGGTATGGTTACACTTACAAGATTATAGCGCTATAGGTTATAGCGGTCCCCTTATACAGGAATATGTATAGCGCTATTGTATGTCCACACTCAGATGCTCCTGCGGTATAGCATGGCCACATTTGGGGCACTTAATGCGGCATTAAGAGCAGCGCATTAGGGCAGGTATCCCAACATTCAGCTGGGTGCAACGTGCTTTTTAAACGAGGGGGGTGAGGGGGGACGCGTTGTGTGTATGCGGAGAGAGAGAGACAGTGGTTTTTCCGTTTTTCTGAAAGCCTGTCAGTGAGCCTCCGTTCACAGAAGGCTTTGTTTTCACACAGGCTCCCTCCTTAAACATTTGCATTGCTTATCTGCCGAGTTAAGAAAGAAACTCTAAAGAGGTACTTCCGCAATCCTCCAGCCGAGTTCAAAACAAAGGGAAGAGACGTCAATTGCCTTAAATGGCTCTAGGCATCTCCAGAGATCACTTGTAGCGCAGTGGGTGTCCACATTCTTGCTGTAGCGCTACAGCAGCTGCGCTACAGCCCTTATTCCCCATGCGGAGGTGGATTAATAATAGCGCTATAACTCAGCAGTTATAGCGCTCTACGTGCCTTGCCAGTGTGGACGGGGAGGAGGTTATAGCGCTCGTGGGGGCTTTATAGCGCTATAAAGTGCCAGTGTAACCATGGCCTCAGTGATGATGTCTGGTTTATTTGTCCATAAACTGGCTTATCTGGCCCAGGAAGGATTGTCTCAGTGTAAGGGTATTCCTGCAGTAGTGCAGAGCTGATGTATCTACTGGCGCACGCACCACACACCCTCCCTGCTGCTTGCACCACCAAGCAAAGGGAGTGGGATTGTTGAAAAAATACATGGGCAGAGCACCCTTATGCAATGGTGATCCTGGGCTGTGTCTTTGGGCCCCTGTGGCCGTTAAAGGCCTGCCTAAGTCAGAGCAGCCCTTAGGCCACTCTAACCCAGCAGTGGGGAAAATGGCCATGCCACAAGAAACACCTAGCTGAGGGTTATACATAGATGAGTCTTAGCCATGTTTGTACTTCACTGTCTGACTTGCACTCTACATTGTGGTCTCACCTGAGGATCTGGCCCATTCTGTTATTTCTGAAGAGCAAATTGTAACAGGTTGAGGCAGGTTAGTTGAGGCAACACTCACTTCAGAGACACCATTGCCATCAGCCTTCCCATGTACACACCTGCTTCATTGTCATTGTATAATGAATGTTTTAGGTAGATCAAATGACTCTGGATCCTCTTATGACATGAGAGTTTGATTAATTAGATTTTTTTAAAAAAGCAGGGATAGGACGTGCTCACCGCAGTGCTATCTCATCCTCCTCCCACGACTCTCATTTTATCTTCTTCATCTACCTGTTTGGTCTTGTTGCAACCCTTCCTGGGGAAGGAGCTGTCTTTTAGTACCTCTTTGTACAGCTTCGCATGCAGAGGGGCCCTTAATTTTGATTGGTGCCCCTATATACTAATATAATGCAAATAAATAATAATAAAGTGGCTGATTTTTCTGTGCATTGCAAATTGCTCACATGACTATACTTGGTTGGTTTGTATCACGTGTTTGCAAGAGGTTACACTGCCATTACCCAGACTGTTAGCAGAATATTCTCCACATCCTGTTTGATGACTCACACTGAAGAGCAGGTATTTTCATATCCATGAATTGTATGCATGCATATGGTTCTGGGAACCAGGAACTCCTCATCAGTAATCCTGGCTCTGACTCAGCATAACCTTGAATAAGTCTCTGCCTCTTTATGTCTCTGTTTCTATATCTGTCAGATGGAGACAATAATACTTGTACCTATTGTACAGGAATGGTGCAAAAATTAATTAGTTAATGGTTGTAGTGTGTTTGAAAATGTAAGAGAATTTGGTAGTGTTCTTTTGGAGAGAAAATGTCTTGTTATTATAGCGCTCCCTGCCCAATTTATGATTGAGGGCTCTTGTCTTCAGTAACAAATTGGGGACTTGGAAGTTCTTGGGTCTCCTGGATCATTATTGCAATCATGACCATAGCAGTTATAGTGAGGTCAAGTCCTCAGAAGACTACATGGGTGGACAGAAACTCAGTAGTTTTAGAAGGGAGGTCAGAGTCTTGTCTGTTCCTGAGTGACCATGCTGGTTCCAGTTTTATTCTGGGGCCATTTTAGAGAAGGTGCTTTAGATGGCTATCTCCTTAGCCGCTCTACGGCTTTAGCCTCCCAGCTTCTGGGACATGACAACTCATTTGAGGAGCCTGTCAAGAAAATATACCTCTTCCAGCAGATGTCAGAAGCAGCTGTATCAGCAGGGAGCTGTTTCAGATTTGTTACTTTTCATAAGTTTTGAAGAGATGTGTCAATAGAAGAGAGGAAAATCCTCCACAGCACAGGCCTGTATCTTTTTTGCAATATGAATTTTATGCAATTTTTAAAAATATGACTGTTATACAAAGGCTGCTGAGCCAATATCTATGGTGGTGGCCATACCTCTGCTACTGCTGCCTTGGGCAGGAAGAGAAACAGGGTTGCTCAGTGGCACAGAGAACTGGAATCTCCAGGCCTGAGGATTCAGCAGTCCACTGTATCTCAAGGGACGCATCTGCAACCAGATACAGAACAAGGGCTGCAAGGCCTCCTTGTGTCTTGCCGAATCAACAGCAGATGTAGAGCTGCTTCTCTGTGGCCTTGCAAGAGCTGCTGCATGGAGGAACCTAGAACCCTGCACTCTTGGATACTGAGCTTGGCATTGCTGGGGAAACATATCTCCATTACCTAGGGGACTTTTAATTACTTTTTGTTGGCTTGTATTTTCACATGGCACTGTAAGAATTTCACATGTATTCCACGCGGGGTGTGTGTGTGCCTACACAGAGCCATACAGGACAGTAGACAGGTTGCCCTGTGGAGTGTGAATGTTTCAAGAAGTGCTACATGTGGTCAGTCTGTAACGGTAGCTATTTGTTTTCACTCTTTGCTATAAATGTCGTCCTGCAAAATGCACATTTTTTTGCAAAGAAATCTGAGCTTATTCTGTTATAGACTATAGTGTAGTCTGTGTGGCATCTTAGTGAAACAGGTCCAACAGTGTTCATTGGAACAGTTATAAAGGTTATAGATGGAGTCATTAATGGAACAGGTGAAATAAGTTTATGTAACCAGGGTGGTACCATTTATAAAACAGACCCTTGTGTAATTGCAGGAATCACACTACGAAACAGAGAGTCCATAAAGAGAAATGCCCCTGCAGCCACAGATGAAAAGGTTGTAGCCTAAAATTTATCTTCCCATAATTCAACTCATGTGATTTTGTGGGCCACTGAATTACAGGTTAGAAAGAAACAAAGGGAATAGCTTGGGGGATAAAGTACAGTTTTGCTGATAAGAGATTTAGGAGGAAACAAACAAACATTGCTATATGGCTAAATATTGGTGGAGAAAATGTAATTGATTCTCTATTACATTTTTTTTGTATAGTTAAAAATACATACACTTAAATAGCTGCTTTGGCAATTTTATTTAAGTGAAATAGCAAGCTCTAGTGTTTGTGCTACAAATATCAATATGCCTTTACTGCAAAAATATATCTGTTTAAAATTTAGTTCAGTATTTCTGTCTATGAATGGCCAACTGTTTTATGGGTCTCAGTATGAAACCAGTTTGAATCTCTGCAAAACTTGAAGTATATCAACTGGCCATACTTCTGTTGGTTATGCAATTCTATTATTTTGAGTTTGGCACTAGCTTGTTATATGGCATAGGGTAATTTATCTAACTGTAATAACCGATCTGTAAAATCATTACAGCAATCTTTACACAACAAGAGTTCACATTCATTAGGGATTGTAAAATACTTGGAGAGATTCTCCAGTAGCTGATGCCGTACAAGTGCAAAGGAGCAGTAGTGTTCTCTTCCAGTCACTAGTAAGAGAGTGGAACCTTTTCCTTCTAGAGAAAAATTCTCATTACACGATCATTGGAGAGACATAATCCCCCACCCTGTGCACGCTACCATCTAGCTCTTACAGTGCATTTATAAATTGACATTTCATAGTAACCACAGCCCTGCCTCATGTCTCCTGCTCATTCTTCACCCACTGTTGACCAGCTCCTTCTGAGATCACTAACATGCTGCAAAGGTGGTGGGTTGCAGTATTATTTCACCCTCCTCTAACTGCAGAGTCCTGCCAAAATGTACTGCTCCACTTGCTTATTACTGTACTTAACAGCAAGTTCAAACTTGCAGTTTATGAGGTGACTTTCATTTTGTTCCCTACGCTGCTTCCTTGCCCTTGGCTGCATGAGCTCTGTTTCCTCTCTTATGCCAGCTCTACGGGATCCAAAAATGCACTGAGAATGAATTAATTGTTCTGTTCTTCTAAACAAACCTGAAAACTGCCTAATTCTATCTCTGCATTCTGGTTCCTGCGTGGGCTGTTTATTTCTTTACACAGCACCTGCATATTCTCATGCTTTAATATTGATTTTTTAAAATATATGTTTATAGTCCTGAAACATTAACAGAAAATTAATTGTTTTTCTCTTGGTCCTCTCTTTTTAATACTCCCATCACTGCAGTTTGCCTGGGTACAAAATTATGTAAAGTCCCAATCAGTCATTCCCTAGCCCAACTTTGTGTTGTTCCATGAATTTAAATGTGCATGGAACTTTTTAAATAATATTTTAGTGATGGCTAATTCTCTTAGTTGTCATTAGCATTGTAATTGTGGGGGGAAATCTTTGCAAAGGCAGAGGTTTAATGTTTTGCTGAAGTTGCTGCATAGAGTGACGAGATAGCAAGTGTGAAAAATCAGGACAGGGAGTGGGGGCAGTTAATAGGCACCTATATATGAAAAAGCTCCAAATATTGGGACTGTCCCTATAAAATCAGGACATCTGGTCACCCTATTGCTGAAAACCATGGTAATTCTGCATTTTGGTGAAAGGAATTTCCTTAGCCAAGGGCTTGCTGCCAGCAACTACTGGTGCTAATTGCAGTTCTCTCAACTCTCTCAACTGTGGGGGGAGAGGGAGATGTCTTTGCCTAGAGGAGAGTGCTGCTACCTAGGTCCCACAGGCAGGAAGGGCCACAAGGATGGCTTAAAGTTGCACCTGGGAGGTGGTGTTATCCTCAGAGAGGGTATCAAAAATTAATATGAACTTGAGCCACACAGTTTGGATCTGGATGAGCAGCCAAACCTTTCCTCCTTTGAAGGTAGAGATGGCTTGGGTGGATCTGAAGTTTTGGCTCATTCTGTTGTGACTGGGCCACACTCTTCACAAAGTTCAGATCTGGCTTCAAGTTTTCCTAAATTTGATGTGTGTTTAGGTCCAGTGTGTTTTGTTCTGGGCACACCTTTAATTAAAGTGATCAGCAATGTGAGCTGCCAGGCTTACATGAAGTTAAGGTTACTGAAAATTCAAAGTGACTGGTTGTTGTGGCATACATAGGCAAGCAGGGGGAAAAGGCCACTGTGTGTAGATGTACTGCCTAGAAGCTACATAATGGATGTATGCCTCTCCTTTCACTACTAAATAAAATGTATAGATTTCCATAGAAATAGAATATATATTTGTGCTTTTTGGTTCATGTGTATATGTATATATGTATAAATCAATCTCTTTCTATATATGTATGATTTAATTATAATTGTTAACACATTTAATTCAGCCAAAGGAGGGAAATAAAGGTTTTATTTTATCAATTGTAAAGAAAATAGAAATATTCACAGTTTATCTGGTTAGCTAAGATAGCACAATGTTCATTGTTCTCCAGGATCACTCTGATGTTCATAAGCATTGAAAACCTATGTGTCTGTCTCTGATAAACTGTATCAACAAAATTCTGCATTGTAGAATGTGTTCAGTCATTGCTTGTCAGTAACAGAATTAATGGCTTGCCAGTTTTGGAGAGTGTTTGGGTTTTTTTATTCAGAAATATTAAAGACCTATTGAATTACCTTACCAAACAGAAGGTGCCCCCTCCCCAACACATCTGGGGTACACTAGCAATATACTGCAAGAAAACTGATGCTGCTAGGTTTGCTGCCTCTGCTGCACCTGCTCTGTGGATAAACAGAGCATATCAAACTCTGGAGGCATAATTCTCCACTGCTTTGAACCTTGTGTAGTCATTTCCCCTTGTGTAAAAGACTATCAAATCAGAATTCTCCACACACTCATTTCACGCAAAGTACAAGACTGCAGAAAGCAGACCCCAATTCTGACAGTCTGGTACCTTTCACAAGCACTAAAAACACAGTCACTCTTCCTCACGTTGAGTTGTCCCAGTGGTGTCAATAAGGTTCTACTCAACATGAGTAAGAACAGCAGAATCTGGCCTTCAACATTTATAAATATAGGGTCAAACTGTTCTCATTTCCATCTGTGAAATATCGGTGAGATCTTTAACCACCATTGGACCCGCTCTCCTCACCTCTTTGGAGATCTGTGTGGATTGTGCTTGTGTTATTGGCTTGTCTTACCCCCTTTTATTTGTATGATCTGAAGAACTTTCTACAGCAATGAAGGGGTGAAGAGAGGGCAGGTCTGGTGAGGCAAAACCATGTGAGAGCTGTGGGGAGAATTCTTAAGAGAGAAATTCTGGGAAGAGGAGACTGGCAAAGGTGAAGAGATACAGCAGTGGCCTTTGATAGAGAGAAAAATCGGATACCACACAGTTGGAGGGTGGAGGCAGTTTGTGGCGGGAGGAAGAATGATGGGAATCTTGCTAATGGAATTAGGAGACCCTAACATTTATTCCTATATGTGACTGCCACTTTTCTGTACAGGAAGTTGGAATCTTGATGCCAAACTTTACATAAGCTTCTTCCGTTTTCTTCATTAAGATGTAAGTTACCATACTGCATAAACAAATATGAGTTTGAACAGAAAAATATATTTGTTATAGGAGGAAGAATTTGAAGTGGATCAGACTCTCAGTCCATCTAATCTAGTATGTGTTGTCTGAAGAGAAAGCAAAGAATCCAGAGGCAAATTATAAAGATTACAACTGCTTGGTCTAGAGAGATTAATCAACTACAGGAGCAGAAGGGCTGGAGCATAAACTCAGATGGAGAGAACCAGATCAAACTGGTTCTCACAGAAATCCACTCTGCCCACACAGCTGTCTGCTGAAGACATTAGGTTACTAGTTTTACTTCATCAGAATAAACTTTCAATGCCTGAGCAGTGATCATAAGGGCCAGATCTTGTTGTCCAACCATTTCTCAAAGCTGGCTTTACCAATTATTAACCCTTTTTGTGTGAGTCACACACCACAGCATCCTTTCATGCTTCAGAGGACAACATGTACACAACACCTAACCTGTTGCAGACTGTTGTTTCCGTGAGTATAGTCAGGGGGTGGATGGCTTTTGACCCCCAGGGAACATTGCATATGCTCTAAAGAATGCCAAACTGGTATAACATTTTCTACTTTTAAATGTCGCCAGAATATTTGTGTTCTGCAAGTTTTCATAGCATGGTCATCACCATGGTATTCAAGTACCTTCTTGCCCTGGTGCTCAAAGTGTACATAGGAATTAGCCATGGGGGCTGGAAATGGGAATACCTGTCCACACTGGGGCAACTCCAGTACGTCAGGATGTCTGATCACCGTACCACAGCTAGCCAATTCTTTCTACTGTTCATAAATGCAATTGTTTAGGTTTGACCAGGATGGAGAATCTATAATGAGGTATAGGGTGGTTTGGGGGCTGGTGATTCCTTCTTCTGCAGACTATGAAATACTTGAGTCAATTTCCTGAATTTTAAAGGAGAGACTTTATAACAACTCTCTGGATTATTTATTATTTGTGGTGTTTGTCTCTCCCCACACAGAGGAGATGAAGCTGGCAGCAGTGAGTCCCCTTCTTCCTTTCCCCGTGGAGGCAATGGGGAACCAGCAGAGTTCAGAAGAGAGGATATGAATAATAAACTCCCAGCTGCCTCTTCTGCCCTGTCAGGTGGTGCTGCCTGTTCCACCTACTGCCAGGGAGACTGGGAGCCTCAGACACCTTGGTCAGGCACTAGTTCTTACAGCTGCTCCCACTTCAGATTCCCACCCAGACTGGGGAGATCTTACCTCAGCAGCCAGGCAGGAGGGAGAATTCCAGAACAGGACTCTCATAAAACTGTAGGGGGCAAAGGATGAGGAACTCTCCCTGTGCTTTCAAGTTAGAGGAAGAGCTGTAGCCTTCTGCTCTCCCTCAGACAGTGGAAGCCTCTCAAAAGTCCCAGGGATATAGCAGCGTTCAAGGGTAAAAGCAGAGCTGGATGATTATCTAAAAACACTTTTAGAAATACCCAAATATGATACTGAACTCACTTTGTCTATTTTGTGCTTCCCTTCTCATCACTTTCCATCAATATTCTAGCATACAAGTGAATGGGCAAGAAGAAAAGTTTAAGCAAATATAAAAAAATATTCACAGATAGTAAATTCTGTATGAGCATTAGTACTCAGAGACTTTCGCTCATCCAACAAGGGAGCAGAAACAATACCATGTAACCTGCATAGTCAGGTATGCAAACCAAGCCATGCATCCTATATTGCTAAGATCAAATAATTGAACTGCTCAGGAATGATCCTCAGATCAAATTTTGTGTGTGTGGAAAATTTGGCAAATTTCATATTTGTAAATCTATTATTTTAGTTGTGTTGTGGTAGCTCAGAGGCACCCCAGTTCTGCATAAGGACCCCTTACTGTACTAGGCAATGTACAAATACAGAACAAGTCCCTCTCTGCCCCCAAGAGCTACATTTCAGGGCTTGTCTATGCTAACATTTAGTTCTCAGCATGCTGGGATGTAAATGTATCCCATGCTTGCCTGCTGCTCACTGTCAGTAGGGACCCTGCTGACATGCACTAACTATTCCTTACTGTGCTTTGGTCTGCCCCACTTTGAAACAGGAGTGGTTCAAAGTGCACTAAGGAACTGATAGTGCATGTCAGGAGAGTCCACACAGACATTTAGGGTGCAGCAGGTTAGTATGGGGTAGGTTCGCATTCTGGGCTTGCCATGAACTAAATGTTTGTTTAGACAAGCCCTAAGTAAACGTAAGGTGCTCACAGACAGTTTGGAAATAGCAAATCATTTGATAAATTCTCTTTTTTTTCTATTAATTGTTTGCTGAGCTGTAGGTAAACAGAGAGCGAGAGGCTAAGACTGCACTAATTTTCTAAAAATTCCTAATATAGCAAAAACAGGTTCAACTCCACTTCTGCTAGCAATGTTAAGAGCCCCATAGCCTGACTTTCAAGTGTAAAGCATTCAGAAGCTCCTGTAGTCTTAAAAAGGAGCTGCTGGGTCCTCAACACTTTCACAAATCTGGCCGCTGGTATTTTTAACACTGTCAATTAGTCTTTCTCTGAGCAGGGTTACATGACACAGTGTTAAAAAACACAGCAGCCGCTGACTATCCATCTACACTAGCACTCCCAACATTGTTAATACCAGTGGAGCTGAACCAAAGTTAATTCAATGGCAAAAGGAATCCATGAACGCGGAGTTAAAGTTGCTTGGTGATAGGTCATAGCCTGGTAGAACACTGAGTTTAGCAAAACTCATGCTTCTGAAAACCAGGAAATACAGAGTTAAGGTTGCCCATCCAACCTTAACCCTGCCTGCTTTCAGAAATGCCCCAATATGACCTGCTAATTAATTAAAGAGTGTGGTCACAGCCATCAATCTCACTGAGGTCTGTGGTTTATCCACTCATTAGGACCTCTCAGTTTAAGGGTACAGGGCCACAGGAGGAAACCATTGGGGTGGAAGGGGGTGCCTCAGGAACCCTTTGGTCAAATGACATCAGATCCAGAGCACTTAACACTACCCTGTGCTCCCATCAGGCACACCAAATTTCAAAGCAACCTTGAGTACCTGTTTGGATTTTGGATCACTTAGAATGATTGAGCTTTAAAGCTTATAAAATGCCAGGAATGGAAACCCTCTAGTCTTTTTCTGTATTGGTACATATGTGCTGTAAAAAAATGTACATTTTCTTAAATAGTGTTTGCAGTTTGGCTTCCCCAAAAAGTCACTGGGTGCCATCTGCAGACTGACACCATTTTAACCTGCATCACATAAGCACTTTGATCTCTAACTCTACACCAAAAATCCTACCTAGAAACTTTTTGCGAAGTGGATATTTTTTCAAGGCTTATATCTTTTCAACTTCTAGCTCAAATGACCCCAAATTTGGGTGTCTCACCCTACCCTGAACCCTCCTGAGGCACACCAAATTTCAAAGGAATTTGACTAAGCATGTCAATTTTAGAAGATTTAGAAATGGCTATCTTTAAACAGAAGTTGGAGGCAACCTTAACTATAGTGATCTGTGCTGCCACACCACTAACAGCAGTAGGAGGAGTCCTGTGGCACCTGAAACTAACAAATTTATTAGGGCATAAGCTTTCGTGGGCTAAACCCCACTTCATCAGGTGCATGGAGTGGAAAATACAGCAGGAAGATATATGTATATATACAGAGAACATGAAAAGATGGGGGTTGCCATACCAACTCTAATGAGACAAATCAATTAAGTTGAGTGATTATCAGCAGGAGAAAAAAGCTTTTGTAGTGATAATCAGGATAGCCCATTTCAAACAGTTGACAAGAAGGTGTGAGTAACAGGAGGTGGAAAATTAGCATGGGGAAATAGTTTTAGTTTGTGTAATGATCCATCCACTCCCAGTCTTTATTCAAGCCTAATTTAATGGTGTCCAGTTTGCAAATCAATTCTGCAGTTTCTTGTTGGGGTGTGCTTTTGAAGTTTTTTGTTGAAGAATTGCGACTTTTAGGTCTGTAATTGAGTGTCCAGGGAGATTGAAGTGTACTTTGACTGTTTTTTGAATGTTATAATTCTTGACATTTGATTTGTGTCCATTTGTTCTTTTGTGTAGAGACTGTCTGGTTTGGCCAATGTACATGGCAGAGTGGCACTGGATGACCAGATAGCAAATTTGAAAAATCAGGACAGGAGATGGGGGGTGGTGGTAATAGGAGCCTATATAAGAAAAAGACCCAAGAATCGGGATTGTCCCTATAATATATCAGGACATCTGGTCACCCAATAGTAGCTGAGAAACTTGAATCAGCTCACGCCTTTCTACAATAGTCTGACTTTTTAAAATTTGTTTCTGGATGACAGGAAAACAGTACTTCACTCATTTTCATTTCAAACATTGCTTTTTTATCTGGATCTGGAAATACCCATTTTTAGAAATGAAAGCTTAAATTCTGCAATAGCTCATTGGTAAGCCCTGCACTTCCAGGGAAAATCCACACTCACTATTGGTGAGTGAGCAACTGCATTTGTCAAACCCTGATAGTGTCAACCACATCATCTTTATCTACTATTTTATCAGCAATTTCTAATAAGAGGTTGAAGAGACACAATTTTTCTTTACAAAAAATAAGTTTGATTGACTTTGTCAGATTTTACATATCCAAGTCCTGTACTAGTATATCTTCAATTAGACTCCCAATCAGTTTCCCTGGAATTGAAGTGAGGTTTGCAGATCTATAATTCTTGGGATGTCACTTGCCTCCTTTTCTGAAAACAGGCAGTAGTTTGGCAATTTTCCAGTATTTGGGAACGGTTTGATGTTTTTTTAAGGCTAAATTGCACATGCTGATCCATATCACCACTAGTTCACTCCCTATTTCTTTTACCTCTCTGTAATGAATAACATCCTGTCCTGGTGATTTGCTGCTCTTAAATTCCTCAAGCTTATGCATAACTTATGTTTTTATGGTATTATTAGTAGAAAGGCTAAGTTTTTAAAGAAGAAAAATGAGTTTCATGAAATATGATTTAAACCTTTACATTATCTGATGATTATTCACTTACAGAAATGGGTCAGCTGAATACCCAGAACAGACGCCATTGGTATATTGACAGCTGGATTGATAATGAACAGTTGTCTGAGTCTGTGGCAAATCAGAAAAACTGGGATTTCTGTTTGTAATGTATTCCCTCCAATAGGACACGAGCCAGAAGATCCATAGAGCTAGGGTGACCAGATGTCCCGATTTTATAGGGACAGTCCCGATTCTTAAGTCTATTTCTTATATAGGCTCCTATTACCTCCCACCCCATCCTGATTTTTCACACTTGCTGTCTGGTCACCCTAGATAGGTTGGGCAGATAAGATTAGCTCTATCTATTTTTTTTAGGTGCGAAAGGGGATTTATCAGGCCTTCTCTGCCCCTGCTGGAGGCATTGGTGCCCTGATACCCTCCACTCAGACCAGGTTTCCTGGCTTAGAAGGCCAAGATGAAATACTGACCAATCAAGAACTAGCAGGCCTGTTAAAAATGGTTGCCTACTTCATCTTAGGGTAGTGCAGTGTGAGAATGGGATAGATCATCTCCTCCTTCTCCTCCTTGATAGCCCAGAACCCCAGAGCCAGGCCCTAGCCCTGGCCCTCAAGCACTGCATTTAGGCATTTGACTTGGAGTGTTGTTTTGTTTGTGTATTTAGGGGTACAGAGTGCCAAAGTTTGTGTTTATTATTGAGCTGGGCGTAGACTGATGCCAAGCTACAGCCAATGGACTGAGGCAGGGAGTGCCTGCAGTGCCGTACTTGGCCTTGCAGGGGTTACTCTGAAGCAGGCACACCTGCCTCAAAGTGTCGTAGTAAATTTAGGCCAAATTCTACTCTCAGATAGGCCTACAGAATCTCTGCTGAAGACAGTGGGAAGTGTGTGTGTGTGTGTGTGTATTTTAAAGAAAAATTTGTTCCTATATCATTTCAATAAATTCTCCTATTTAAAGATGATAGTAATCACAACTCAGCGGGATATCGACTATTTGATCTGTTCCCTGAATTTAACTTTGCCTGGAGGACCAGGTGTATAGGACTCTTGTTTACTCAAAGTGAAACAAGATGAGACCTGAGTGAAGACTCTCCTTTTGGCACTGTACACTAGCTCCACGTATAGCTCCCTTGCAACTTCTGGAGTTTACTGTAGTCTATTAATTATATAAGTCAGCAAATTAGAAAAACAAAGAGGAAAAATATCTTATATGTTGACTGCATTCACACCACATTTGCTTCTCTTGAGACATGCACCTTCATGAAACTGATATACGTTACATGGGTTGAGAGTACTGCACTTTAATCTCACCTGGTATAAGCTGGTTTTAAAATAATGCAGAATTTTTTTAAAGATTTAAAGCAGATTAATATACACCAGTACCTCAGAGTTATGAACACCTCGGGAATGGAGAATGTTCACAACTCTGAACAAAATGTTATCGTTGTTCTTTCAAAAGTTTTACAACTGAACATTGACTTAATACAACTTTGAAACTTCAGCATGAGGATAAAAAATGCTGCTTTTTCTTAATTTAAAGGAAACAAGCACAGAAATAGTTTCCTTGCCTTGTTAAATCTCTTTTTAAACTTTCCCTTTATTTTTAGTAGTTTAAATGTAACACAGTACTGTACCGTATTTGGTTTGTTTTTTTGTCTCAGCTGCTGCCTGATTGTGTACTTCTAGTTCCAAATGAGGTGTGTGGTTGACTGGTCAGTTCGTAACTCTGGTGTTCATATCTATGAGGTTCTACTGCACCGTAAAACACTGCAATTGCATTTTGGTAACTGGCTTGTTCTGTTTATTGTCAGAGTCTTTGTGTTCTGCAAAATGAAGAAGTATTTACCATATATGACAAGCTGTCACAGATATTTAGCTCAGCATAGGGAGTCTCTTATTTCAATTCATTCTTCTCTTTACTGCATTTCAGCAGCTGCAAATACAGCTAAGGAAGACAAGATGGAGGAGGAAAGGAGGTGGAAAGATGGAAGGAGAAATAGGAAAAGGTGCGGTAAAGAGAATAAAAGATTGGGGGGAGGAGAAAGAAGAGAGGACAAGAGAAGAAAGGATATAAAGAAAAATAAGAAGGAAAGAATTAAGTTGGGTGCATCTCTTCTTTCTCCCATTCATTTGTTCTTATTCCATCTTTTCTTCTGATTTAGCTCCCAAACTATTTTGATGGTACTGTCCTAATTTTCCAAGGGGCTGAGCACCCACTATTCCTCCTCAATGGGAGCTGCAGGTGATGAGGAACTCTGAAATCGGGCCATGGTGTGCTTCTGGAGCTTTTCTGAGTATATGCAACAAGGAGTTCTAGTAAATGCATATTCCGATTATCCTTTCTATGTGGCCACTTGTTTGTTTATACTGTAGAAAATTAATTTTGCAGGCACTTCAGAATCTTGCTCTGGAGCAAATATTTATGCAGCAGTGGTGATGTAAATGGAGTGAAAGTGGCAAAGCCAATGCATCTAAATAACCTTGTAATAGGGATCTAGGTTTTCTGAGAGTATGTCTGTATATGTAATCCTTTGTATTCCTGTGAAAACCCTGAAAGTCGCTACCCTCCTTTTTCATTCTTTAAATCCCCTGTCTGGCCCAATGTTGCAGCCACCAAATTTCAAACAGTGAAGGCCTGAGGGAATTCCCTTTACTCCACCAATGCTGCGCCTTAATCAGCCAGAGAGTTCATTGATGAATGCCACAATACATCCCTTCACCTTTTAGTCCAAGAAGGAAATGAATGGAACCAGAAATTAAACTGGAATCTCTAGAAGTTCAGAGTAGTGCCAGCAGAGAAATTATTTCTTAATATATGTATAAAACCTGTACATAATTTGTAATGTGGAACGAGATAAAACTTGAGTACAGGCAAATGAACTGGCGTAGCTTCAGTTCAGAGAATATGTTCCACTGACAATATCTGAGGCCTTGGTTACACTGGCACTTTATAGCGCTATAAAGTCTCCAGGAGCGCCATAACCTCCTACCCATCCACACTGGCGTGGCATGTAGAGCGCTGTAAGTCCGAGTTTATAGCGCTACTGGTAATCCACCTCCGCACGGGGAATAAGGACTGTAGCATTCCCGCTGTAGCGCTACAGCGCGTATGTGGACACCCACTGTGCATTAATTGGCTTCCAGCCCATCCCATAATTCCCGTTTGAGCCACTCTGGTCATCACTTGCAAACTCTTTTGTCCTGTCCTCAGGTGACCACACGTCAGACCCACCCTTTAAATTTCCAGGGAAATTTGAAAATATCCTTCCTGTTTGCTCCAGCCTGGTGTGGAGTGCTCTACAGAGAATCTTTGCAGGTGATCGTTTTGCTTTGCCATGACTCCACAGCCATGCTTCCTCACAACAGGCGATCCCCAGCATGGAGCAATAGCGAGGTGCTGGACCTCATCAGTTGTTGGGGGGAAGAGGCTGTTCAGTGTCAGCTGCGGTCTAGCCGCAGGAATTATGGTACATATGGCCAGATATCACGGGCCATGATGGAAAGAGGCCATGAGCGGGACACTCCGCAATGCTGGGTAAAAGTCAAGGAGCTTAGGAATGCGTATTGCAAAGCCCGTGAGGCAAACGGCCGCTCCGGGGCAGCCCCGGTGACGTACAGATTTCATAAGGAGCTGCACATGATACTTGGTGGTGATCCTACGTGCACTCCATTGATCACCACGGATACTTCCCAGCCCACCAGTGAAGGGGGGGTGAGGAAGAGGAGGAGGAGGTGGCAGCGACCCAGGGCACGGAGGAGTCCCAGGACGCATGCAGCCAGGAGCTCTTCTCAAGCCAGGAGGAGGGCAGCCAGCCACAGCGTCTGGCGGTTGCAGGGGGCAGGGCAGCAGCGGATTGTGGAGGTAAAGCTGCTTTTCTACTGGGAAGCCGGGCAGCTTGGGCAAGGGTGGAAAGGGATGCTTGCATGCTTCCCTACATGTGGAATAGTGCATTGATGTATTCTATCACATCGCGGTAATCGTCATCAGTTATCTCTTCAAAGGTCTCAATAAGAGCGCTTGCAATGCGCCTGCGCAGGTTTCTCGGGAGACCCCTGTCCCGGTCACGGTCACTAGCCCCTGCCACTGTGCTACGAGGGGTGGAGGGAGCATTGCTGCACAGAGGCAAGCTGCATATGGCCCTGGGCGGAAGCTGCATCTCATTGGAATGCCCTCCCTTTCTTCCTCGGTCACCCGCAGCAGTGAGATATCTTCCAGGACGAACACCTACGGAGAATGTTGGGACAGTGTTCAGAGTAGGGTTCCCGCCACCTCCCTGCACTTCCCACAAACCACAGCACAGCGTGGCAGGGTAGCAATCATTCCTCCTGCATCTGGAGACGACTCACCATGTCAGGGGCTCCATTGTTGTCCGTGTGCTCTCTGTGGGACAGGCAAACGGGGAATGCGGGGGAATCATTGGCATGTCTGCTGTTTACAAGGGTGCCTGTGTTAAATGCTTCATTTTCCCTGTGTAGGATCGACCTTGAGCCCTGTGCCATCACTGTTATCACCAGTTGACAGGCTGAGGTGACTGAGGAAGAGGCCATGAAAGAGCAAAGAGGACCTAGTACAGCAAGTAATGCAACAGTCTGTAACCAAGAATCGAATTCCACAGAAGTGGAGGGAGAATGAGAGCAAGTTGAGGGAGAAGTCATGCCAGGAGAATGCGATTAATCGGCGGGAAACCACCGATTAAGCTGTTCTCATTACTGCAGCTGCAATTAGAGACTATGCAGTGGATTGCTGCCATTCAGGAGGAGAAGCACCGCGCTCACTGCCCCCTTTATCAGTTGCCCCAAAACCCTTCCCCTTCTGGCCCTCTGTCCCCTCCGGGCCACTATCATCAGCTATCTGGTTATTACCACCCACAGCTGCCTCCAGCCCCTGTGTCTTCACTGACCAACCCCCAAACCCAGGACCCTTATCCACTGCACTCAACCCCTAATAACATGCCTTATTGCCCTCCGGAAATGGGGTTCAGAGGACACAGCAACTTGGAGGGCATTGGAGAGTCTAAGATCTGGACATATTCCAATCTCTGATTGGTGTGGGATGGGGTCAATCGCACCACCCCCCGCTTTCCCTACACATTCTTCATAACCTTTTCCTTCAGCAACTGAAGTAGCTGTTGAATAAATGAATTGTCTTTTTAAGAAATGGGTTTCTTTATTCAGAGTACATAGATTATTAATGGCTACAGAAAACCAAATGCCTTTTCCTATTAAAAGAATGAGCCCTTCCTCTGCACTTCCCATTACAACTGGCTTTCAGCCTCAAAATGCTCCCTCAAGGCATCCCTGATCCTTGCAGCCTCGTGCTGGGCCCCTCTAAGAGCTCTGCTCTCTGGCTGTGCATATGTGGCCTTCAGGTGTTGAATCTCTGAGGACCATGCCTGAGTGAAGCCTTTGCCCTTCCGCTCACAAAGATTATGTAGGGCAAAGCATGCGGAAATAACCGCGGAGATACTTCCCTCAGCCAAGTCTAGCTTCCCGTAAAGACAGCACCAGCGCGCTTTGAGACTCCCAAAAGCACACTCCACAGTCATTTGACACTGGCTAAGCCTGTAGTTGAACCTTTCCTGGCTGCTGTCCAGGCTCCCTGTGTAGAGTTTCATGGACCAGGGTATTAAAGGGTAAGCGGGGTTGCCAAGAATCACGATGGGCATTTCGACTTCCCTCACAGGGATCCTCTGGTCTGGGAAAAAAGTCCCGGCTTGCATCTTCTTGAACAGGCTAGTGTTGCGGAAGATGCATGCCCCATGCACCTTTCCAGACCAGCCTGCGTTAATGTCAGTAAAACGCCCACGGTGATCCACAAGTGCCTGGAGAACCATGGAGAAGTACCACTTTCGGTTAATGTACTCGTCTACAAGGTGGTCGGGCACCAGAATACGTATATGGGTTCCATCTATCGCCCCTCCACAGTTAGGGAAACTCATTTCTTCAAAGCCAGCCACAATGTCATGCACGTTACCAAGAGTCACGATTTTTCAGAGCAGGATGCGATTAATGGCCCTGCACACTTGCATCAACACAACTCTAACGGTCAACTTTCTCACCCCAAAGTGGTTGGCCACCGATCGGTAGCTGTCTGGGGTGGCCAGCTTCCAGACTGCAATAGCCCCCGCTTCTCCACCAGGAGGGCAGCTCTCAATCTCGTATCTTTGCGCCGCAGGGCGGGGGCAAGTTCAGCACACAGTCCCATGAAAGTGGCTTTTGTCATGTGAAAATTTTTCAGCCACTGCTCATCGTCCCAGACTTGCATGACGATGCGATCCCACCAGTCAGTGCTCGTTTCCCATGCCCAGAAGCGGCATTACACAGTCGTGAGCATGGCCGTTAATGAGACAAGCAGTTTTGTGTCAAATGCGTTTATCGGCTCGATCTCGTCTTCAGACCCATCACTGTCATCTTGCATGTCAAGGATTAACTCCACTGCACTGCGAGATGTGCTGGCGACAGTTGTCAGCATGTTCCTCAGCAGTTCAAGATCCATTACGGCACATGAAAATGGACGATGGATTGCGCCTTGCTGAAACTGTTGAAAGATGGCGCCTGAGGTGGACGGAAACACAGGGATTGCTGGGATATGACGCAAAACATCACGGGGAGTCGGAACCGGGTGCAGAATGCCCCGCAAGTGACACCCCTCCTCCCCACAAGGCATTGCGCCAGATTGGGAAGAGGTGCTGTGTGGGATACCTGCCCTAATGCGCTGCTCTTAATGCTGCCTGAAGTGCCGCAAATGTAGCCATGCTATACCGGTGGCGGGTCTAAATGTGGACACGCTATATTGCTATACCTATTGCTTTATACGGGACAGCTATAAACAAAAGCGCTATAATCCTGTAAGTGTAACCATGCCCTGAATGAGGGTATGTCTACAGTACAAGCATTGCAACTGTGGTGTTGTAGCACTGGAGTGCAGATGTTTCCTACATCAACAAAAGGGTTCTTCCATTGATGCAGTTAATTCACCTCTCTGAGATGTGATAGCAAGGTCGACTAAAGAATCCTGTCAACCTAGCTGCATCTATACTCAGGAATACTTTGACCTAACTATGGTGCTCAGAAATTTTTCAAAGCTGTGTGTGACATAGCCAGGTTGAGCTAATTTTTAAGAGTAGACCAAGCCTATTGACAAACAGAGCCCAGTATTGTAGTTGTTTCTTGCTATTATTTTTGGAGGGGTTTAGGGTCTGATCCAATGCCGATTGAAGTTAATGGAAAAACTCCCCAAGTCTTTGCAATTGCTAGGATGCTAAGAAGGCTTCTATGATTCACAGTTTTCAAGACTGACGTTAATCTTTTGACCCTTGCAGTCCCTTCTAACCATATGAGTCTATGATTTTACGAATCCCAGCCAAAAATGACCGAGAATGTGGAAGAAAAACAAGGGTGAGTGGGGGACACCCTATCAGCAGACAAAATGTCTTGAAGTAGCTTCTGTAGATTAAGATTCAGACTGGTGAAGTAATTTTATGATAGTTTTATGATCGCAGAGCATTTCTAAGAACCTTGAAAATGAAATTAAAATTAACATCCTGAGTCTTAAAGATATTTAACCAATACAATAATTTTGCCTTTGATAATTTAACTGCATTATCTTGATGTGTCATACTGTTCAGATAATAATAAGAAGGAAAGCCCCTGAAACTGTGTTTAATACATTGTTTAACGGGCTCTTAACAACATGATCACTCGAAAGATGATTACTTAATTTTGCTACTTAAATGATTTAACAGTATGGGGGAGCTGCCAGGTTTAAAATTATCTGTACAACTTTAATTCTGCATCCTTATGCATATTCATTATGAGACCATCCTTAATTACAGGATCACATATCATTTTTTCCACAGGACACTTACCTCACCCAGAGCACAGAGTGCATCCACAGGATAGCAGAATTAAGGTTGCATAGGTACTGTTAAATCTGACATTTCCTAACTTTCAAGTACTTGATTTTTGCAGTCTAAATTATGTTCTCTTAATGTAGTTTTTTGGTATATAGAGGACTTGGCACAAGACTTGATTCTTCTCTCAGGTGAATGCCCTAACCACTAGGCTCCAGGGCATCCTGAGCTAGATCTCTCTCAATCTCTCCTGTTGAAACTCTTCTGCTTTGTATGAAATACTTAATATTCGTTAGAGCAGGAACTGCAGCTTGTGTCTCCCAGGTGAGTGCCCTAACCAGTGGGCATAAGATCACCCTCTCTCTGGCCCAATGAATATTTAAGCATTACATACAAAGCAGAATGGCTTCAACAGGTTTTTAATGAACAAGGACTGACTAGCTTAGGCACCTACTTCCAGAGCATTCATGGCTGTGAATCCCAATTGGAGGAAGGCACCTCCATCTAGCCCAGAGCTAGGCACCTAACACCTTCCCTTTTCCTCAGCATTTCCTGCTGGCTATTTTAGGTGGCTCTGTGCTTATTCTCAGGTGCTTAAATCTTCCTATGCATTGTATAGGGCACCTGAGTGCCTAACTCAGGGCCATGGGATTCCATTGTTATTTATTACCATAGTGCTTAGGAGGAGCCCTAGTCGTGGACCAGCACCCCACTGTGGCAGGGGCTATATATACACAGAACAAAAAGGGAGTCGCTGCTCCAAGGGGATTACAGTCTAGGCAGCCTAAATGTTAGGTGTTGCTATGTTAAGTCTAACTCCCCATTCAGTGAGATTTAGGCTCCTGAGACCCCTACATTACTTCTGAAAATAGGATTTTGGTTTCTATGTCACTTAGGTGTTCTTGAAAATTGTAGCCAAAGTCTACAAAATGTTTGATGATTTTTTGTTTTGTCTGCATCATCTAAGTAACAGTGCATCAGTATTCAAGCCCTTTCTTTCTTTTTATTTCAATCCTTCCAGTAGCACCTGGCTTGTACTGGTCTTTCCATACCATATTCTGATTGAGTTTAACATCTTTATAATTTAAAACTGCATCACTTTGAAACAAGGTATAAACTGAGTTAGTGTGAAATATTATTACTGCTGGACCAAAAGTCATTTGTAACCTATAAACTGGCTGCCAACTTTGAAATGCCCATCTGATAAACATTCCTAGAATGAAATGTCATTCTATTGATCAAATATTTTTTGATGCTTAACTCAACCTCCCATCAGATTAGCTGCATTGGGCTTGGACAGTATCTCTTTGGGGTAGTGACTGTTATTTACTATATGTTTGTAAATGGGGCTCCACTTTGGCTGAAGTATTTGGGGGCAACTGTAATATAAATCATTATTAATAACAAGCTCTGATTATTTCCATCTGCTGTTTCATCACCTACTCCTTTCTGCCAGAGTGGTAATTGCCTTTGAATGAAAATCTTCCAACAATGCACCAGTTAATAAATGGTTTGTCTAATCCTGGGGCATAATTAGCCATTGAAAAACTCAACATCCAAAAAAGATATATCATGTCACCCATATTGAAACATGGGATCCTTTCATTAAGTACATCGAAAGTACTTGTAATTTATATAAACCAGCAGACTTGCCAATTTTTCTGCTAATTAGTATAATCTTTTTCTCATAATCTTTTATAATGTGTCCTACTTAATTTATCTTGCATAATTAGCCCTTTGACACTTTCAGAAACTTTGTTATTTGGAGGTTGGGTTTTTTTGGCTACCTAGCCTTGTTTTATGGTTGTATACTTATGCTTGCTCAAATAAAATAAGATTTGAATAAACCCAAGCACACCCCAAATCCAACAATCTTGCATTAGGGCTTTTTGCAGATGCTTTTTTGAGAGTCCAGGAGGATAGGAATTCCACACACAATGAGGGGCAATTTAACCCCTCTAATGGCATGATCCCAAAAAGCCTTATACACATTAGTACTATGTCTGTTCACATGAGAGTGAATTTGTAAAATTTAGCCTTAAGTCAGGTCTCAAGATATATACCTCCTTCTCTTATCTTGCTGCTGTATTTTTCGATTTTAAAAACGGAATACTGAAAATGTTAATTTTATTTAACCTACATTTATGTTGTTTTCCAGGAGACTACTAGATTGGCTGGGAAAACCACCAATAAGCTTGTTCCATATAGTAAGGGCAGCAGCCATAGTTTTAGAAAAAACATGAAAGACCTCTAGCCCTGGTTGTGCATGAAGGGACTAGTGTTGACCAGTGACCGAATCTATAGCTAATTAGTTTTGTAGCAGTGCAGTAACATTTCCAATATGCAACATTATGTTTCAATTAGGGCTGTCGCTTAATCACAGTTAACTCACATGATTTAAAAAAAATTGTGATGAATCACAGTTTTATTGAACAATAGAATACCAACTGAAATATATTAAATATTTTGGATGTTTTACAACAGTTTCAAATATATTGATATCTATTACAAAATGGAATACAAAATGTACAGTGCTCACTTTATATTATTATTTTTATTACAAATATTTGCACTGTAAAAAGATAAACAAAAGAAATAGTGTTTTTCAATTCACCTCATACAATTACTGTAGTGCAATCTCTTATTGTAAAAGTGCAACTTACAAATGTAGATTTTTTTTTGTTACATAACTGCACTCAATATAAAACTTTAGTGCCTACAGGTCCACTCAGTTCTACTTCTTGTTCAGCCAATCGCTAAGAGAAACAAGTTTATTTACATTTACGGGAGATAATGTTGCCCGCTTCTTATTTACAATGTCACCATAAAGTGAGAACAGGCATATGCATGGGATTTTTGTAGCCAGCATTGCAAGGTATTTATGTGCCAGATATGTTAAACATACTTCCATGCTGATGATGCTCCTTAAAAAAAAAAAGAACGTGTTGTTTAAATTTGTGACTGAACTCTTTGGGTGAAAATCGTACGTCTCCAGTTCTGTTTTACTCACATTCTGCCATATATTTCATGTTATAATAATCTCGGATGATGACTCAGCACATGCTGTTTGTTTTAAGAACACTTTTGCTGTAGATTTGACAAAATGCAAAGAAGGTACAAATGTGATATTTCTAAAGATAGCTACAGCACTTGACTCAAGGTTTAAGAGTCTGAAGTGCCGTTCAAAACCTGAGAGGGATGAAATGTGGAACATGCTTTCAGAAGTCTTGAAAGAGCAACACTCCGAGGTGGAAACTACAGAACCTGAACCACCAAAAGAGAAAATCAGCCTTCTGGTGGTGGCCACTGACTCAAATGATGAAAATGAACATGTGCCAGTCCACACTGCTTTGGACTGTTATACAGCAGAACCCATCATCAGCATGGATGCATGTCCTCTGGAATGGTGGTTAAAGCATGAAGGGACATATGAATCTTTAAATAATGGCATGTAAATACCTTGCAACACCAGCTACAATAGTGCCATGCGAACATCTGTTCTCACTTTCATTGTGAACAAGAAGTGGGCAGCATTATCTCCTGAAAACATAAACAAGTTTGTTTGTCTGAGCAATTGGATAAACAAGAAGTAGGACTGAGCGGACTTGTAGGCTCTGAAGTTTTATATTGTTTTATTTTTGAATGCAATAATTTTTGTACATAATTCTACATTTGTAAATTCAACTTTCATGATAAAAAGATTGCACTACAGTACTTCTGTTAGGTAAATTGCAAAATACTGTTTTTTACAGTGCAAGTATTTGTAATCAAAAATAAAGTGAGCACTGTATACTTTGTATTCTGTGTTGTAATTGAAATCAATATATTTGAAAATGTAGAAAACAACCAAAATATTAAAATAAATGGTATTCTATTATTAACTGTGCAATTAATTGCATGATTAATCACTATAAAATTTTGTAATCGCTTTACAGCCCTTGTTTCAGTAGATAACGGAAATGACTATTGATAACACTGCCCATTACAAAATTTACTGAACCACTAAAAAACTATTTATTAAGTATGGCTCTACTAATTTCACTTCTTTGCAGCTATTTCTGCAAGTTTCTCTGATGATATCTATTAAATCAATGATTTATCACTCTTCCATCCTTTATGCATATTTCCCAGCAGCGCTGGTGATCACCTGGAAAGTACAATAGCAGCAGGTTAATGGAAAACTTCAAAAAATGTAAAGAATAAATCATAGCTATAAGAAAAACTGGAATGTATTTACAGCTCATATATCTGGGATAAGTGAACTGTTTACTTCAGTTTTATTTCCTAAATCTTACCTTTTTATTTAATAAAAGAGAAAAATTATACACAATAAATGTATGGTAAATATTATAATATGGCAGTACACAGATCAAAGTAATGGGATATATAATAGTTTGTGTGTCTATACATCTCAGCGAGAGAATCTTTTATTTAATTATCTGAATAAATTAATTAATTAAGGCTCAAAATATTCCTATGAGAAATGTATTATTCCTATTTTAATGATGGGAACACTGAAGTACAGAGCGGTTAAATGCACACTACACTTTGGTAGCAGTCCTTTAGGAGAAAGAACTTCCAGGTTGATGCTTGTCTCCTACTGCAACTACTAGGCCAGGGCTGTACTAGGAAATTAAGTTGGGATAATTACATCACTTGGGGGTGAGAAAAATCCACACCTGAATGACACAGTTAAACCAAGCTAACCCCCCATGAGACAGTGCTAAATCAATGGGATAATTCTCCTTTAGACATAGCTATTATCCCTTGGGGAGGTGAATTAACTATGCTGATGGGAGAGGCCCTCCCATTGGCATTGGTAGCGTCTTCACTGAAGTGCTACAACAGCACAGCTGCAGTGCTTTAAGTGTAGACTTGTCCCTAGACATATTGCCTCTTATACAGAGGGATACAGTTTCCAATTACTACATCAATAGTTCAAATCCAATACAGGTTGATAGTAGATGAAAATTAGCATCTGATGATGGCCCAGTAGCCTGTGTGCAATGAGTTGGTTGTTTCAGCCCAAGTCTTAGGGCTGGTCCAAAGCCCACTGGAAAAGACTTCCATGGACTTCAGAAGGTTTGGCATAGGCTGCCAGGTAGCGGGGACAGCGGGGAGGGGGAAGAGATCAAACCTGGCATCCACACTGGCTGTATCAGCAGGCAGGCTAATAACTCAATGGATGTGGAAAATGACACTCACCTTCAAGAGGCGTTATCTCAATAGCAGAGGTGGACACATTGGCAGGGGGCTGTAGAAAAGGTTACACTGCTATTGTCCAGGCTTTATCTGTTGGGTGCATTGAAGGGTTCAGTTTACAGCACTGCCATCTGATTACCTTTCAAAAGCATTATATTCGCTGCGAAAAGAAACATGTCAGGAACGTAGTGTAGTAAAATCTGCTAATACCAGGTATATATTATAGTACTTAAAGAGTTAAGATATAATATTATGAACATACAGTTCCTACAGAAGTAGGGCTTATGCAGAGAATATTTAAGGGTAAATAATTTATCCAAAAGCTATGAAGAGCTCTGACATCATTATAGTCTATCACACAGCTAACGTTCTCTTCCAAGGCTTCATCATCTGATGTCTTGATTACTGCAACATCTGTTTTCTTTGGCCTTGACAAATGCAATCGTGCCATACTCATCTCAGTTCAGAATGCAGGTGGAAAGTCATTCCCCCAGCCATTTCTTTGACCATATCACTTCTCTCTTTGCATCTTTCCACTGGCTTTCCCTTCTCTATTGCATCAACCATAAGATGCTCGTATTCACTTTCAAGGACCTTTATGGACAGTTGTCATCCCTATCTAGGCCATACTTACAGGATAAGGGGTGACTTGATGACAATCTGTAAGTGCCTACAGAGGGTACAAATATTTAATAATAGGTTTTTCAGTCTAGCAGAGAAGTTATTATCATCATAATGTGATAAAATAGCTGGAAGTTGAAGCTAGACAAATTCAGACTGGAACTGAATTTTAGGTGTAAATTTTAGGGATAAGAGTAATTACCCATTGGACCAATTTACCAAGAGTTGTGGTGGATTCTCCATCATGGACAATTTTGAAATCAAAATTGGATGTTTTCCTAAAAGATCTGCTCTAGGAATTATTTTGAGACTTCTATGGCCTATCTATGTTAGACAGAAGATCAGACTAGATGATCACAATGGTCCCTTCTGGCCCTCGAATCTAAGAAACTATCGTCTCATTTGCCATCAAGCAGTTGATGCTTGGCTGTGATTGGCCCCGGTGGCAGCTGGCCTGGCCACTTGTTAACATTGCCTTGTCCCCATGCTGCCCTTCATACTTGGGAGGCAATTCCCACAAACATGTGCAATACCACCTCATTAGCCACCTCCAAATCCTTCCTCAAAACTCTCTTTTGCCATCATGCCTACAAAACACGGTTAGGCTGCTCTTCTTCAGATGCCAATGCCTATCAAGCTGACCAATATGGTCTCATTCCTTGTATTCCCACATCTGTCTTGTAGAGTGACCCTATAAAAACCGCTGAAGGGAGAATGGTTCATTTCTCCATTCTCTGCTGTAAATTGGCCTATGCCTCCTATTGACTAACCAAGCTCCTTGGGATTCAGGGTCCTTTACATCCCAGTCATGGTGACTGAGAGCAGCCTTACAGTGCTGGGAGACCGCTCTCAGTCAACAGAAAGGTATAGCTGCTCCTCTTGCTGATAAGCCACAAGGTGGGAAATTGTGGGGACCTAGAATCTGGTAAAGATCCTTGGGATGGGAAATAGATAATTTCTTTCCCTGGTTCCTTCAATCCCCATCTCACTTGGATCCATGCAAGTTCATTAAAATCAACAGGGATCTGCCCCCAGTGATCCAGTTTGTGTGTGCGCATGCTCATGTGCATTGTTCCAGTCCTGCCTGCCTTTTCTCTGCCAGCTGTTCACACCCATAGGGATGCATGGAGTAGCGTGTTACACTCATGTCATGTGTTTCCAACAGGGCATGGGGCCCTCATTTGAGCTTCCCTCCTCAGATGCCAAAATGTTGTGGGCTGGCCCTGGTGTCCAAGCTTTTCTTTGCAAGGACCAGGGCTGGGAGCTTGTTTAAAATGAAAACTGAGCTCTGCTACACTCAGAGCCGGGGCTCTAGGCAGAACCAAGTGGGGTGCAGATCGCACCTACCAGGACAAAACAGGCCCTTGACATTTTGGGGCAAGCACCCATTTCAGGATGCTGGAAGCAGCAGAAGGGAGGGTGTGAAGAGAGGTACGGGGCTGGGGGGAGGGAGGTTTACACGCTTTCACCCACCGGGCCCCCTTACTGCTAGGCTGGGCCCCCTCTCTTCTCCTCTCCCCCATGGCTGCTTGCACCTTGACTTGGCAGGGATAGCGACGGGGGGGAGGCAGGGGGGTCTGGGGCTGACAAGCGCTGTAGGGCGGCTGAGGCACGAATCACCAGCGCTGGGGTCGAGCAGGGCTCCCCACTGCGGGAAGGACACGGCTGTGGGGCCGCCTCCTTCCTTCGGAGCCCTTAGGAGAGCCCCGCGTAAACACCGCCCCAGGGGCCCCGTCCCCTGGGCCCTATTCCCGGCTCTGTCCTCCTCCCCCGGCTCGCCCCCGGGACCCTTCCCGGGGAGGAGGCGCAGCCCCCCCGCCCCACTCCCGGCCCCCTTGTGCCGCTGGTGCGGGAGGGCCGGGCCCAGAGGCCGGGCGAGCGGCAATGCCCTGCGCGGCCATAGCGGGGAGACAGCGCGGCCCTTCCCCCGCCGCATGGCAGTGAGGAGCCGCCGCCGCCGCCTCGCTGCGCGCAGGAGAAGACGCGGAACAGGTGGCCAGAGGCAGCAGCGAGCGCTGGCACCGCCCCGGCGGCGGCCGAGCATGTGAGCTGGGCCCCCGCAGCGCCGGCCCGGGACTCGGCCGGTCCGCAGCAGCCGCCGCCGACCTCCCTGGGGCCGGCCTCTTGCCCGGTGCTGGCGGCTGGCCGAGGGGGCGCAGAGCCAGGCGCGCCCGGAGCTGGGGGCCGAGCGCCGGCGGGCGGGCGAGCAGCGTGTGCGGGGCCGCAGCCGGCCGGGGCAGGATGAAAGTCACGGTGTGCTTCGGGCGGACCCGGGTGGTCGTGCCCTGCGGGGACGGCAACATGAAAGTTTTCAGCCTCATCCAGCAAGCGGTGACCAGGTACAAGAAGGCGATCGCCAAGGTGAGGCTGCGCGCCCGAGGGAGCGAGCGGGGGAAGGAGCAGCCGGAGCGGGGAGAGGGCGCTTGGGATCAATATGGCGCTTCCTGGAAAGGGGGAGGGAGGGAAGGGATAAAGGGGGGAAAAGTGCAGCCTGCTCGGCTGGGGAGAGACGTGGGCATGGGGGGGAGGGGAGGAGGGGGAGTTCGTGGGTGTCCCACCTGGCTGGGAGCTCAAGGGACGGAAGAAGCGCGGGGAGTTTGGGGCAGAAGCGCTGCAGCTCCTGGGGGCAGCGGTCCTGACAGTAAAGTTGAAAGCGCTGCTGGGCTGTCTGGCCCGGCCCTGGGGGCAGGGAGCGTGTGTCTGTGTGAAAGGAGCTGCTAACCGAACATGGCTTCTTTGTACCCATCGGTGGGAGCTGAGATTTAGCCGGGAGCGAGATACTGTCGCAAAGACTTGTGTGTTTTGGGGCCTGAACTCTTTGTTACTATTTTGTAACGAGCAAATGAGCCGCTTGTAGGTGAGCTTCTGAAAGGGGGGAATCCCTCGCTCCCTCTTGCTCGGTGTTTTTCTTATTGTTGGTTGCATACACCCTAAATGCAGCGGGTCCAGACAAACTGGGCCATTGGCTGTCACTTGGAGGGTCACATCTTGTTAGTTGAATTGGTCTGGAGAAGGTTGTGGAACCGCATGCTTTAGATTTTGTTACATTTGTTTAAAGCCTAGTGTTTGAAACAGCACAAAATAAAAATCCCTGAAGCAAGTTTCCTTTAAAGTGATTTCTCTTTCCTGAGCAGTAGTTACTGCAAAGAGTTCAAATCCAGCCCCAGGCTTCCCAGCTGCTCCAGGCCCACGAGGGAAAGAGCAGTGAAATGTGCAGAGTTCACATAACAACAGGCATCTAATGTTTATATGTGAAAAAGTAATATGTCCCTTGCACTACCGGAGAATGGAAAGGTGCTGGAAAGAAGATTGACTGCCGAATAAAAAAGTTAGGGATGGGTTAAAGAGTGTTTTGTTGGATTATTTGCTAGGATGATCACTGATGTGAAGCAGCACATTCTTCAGGGCAAGTCGATGCCCTCTTGTCTGTGTCAGAAATGTTCATGTCAACACAGTGAATCGTTTACTTTTCCAGTTATTGCGAAAAGAGTTGACAGTGTAGGGAGCCTCTGTGCTGGAAGTACTGTATATCCGTTGCCTTTATGTTTGGAAATGTAATTGGCTTCTTACTTTTTGGTGATGTTAATAATAATTACAACTTGTCTGAAACAGTTTCCGTATGGAGTTAGTGTATGATTAAATGTACAGTCATTTACAAACAATTGTATCTGCCCTTCTGTATACACTTTTACTGCAAAACATTTTTAATTTTTGATCAACTTAATTCCCAAACCAATCCGATAAAGACCAGTCGTTTAATGAAATTTTGGCTGGTGCTCCCTCTCCCCCCACTAATTTTGCTCAACTAGTTTGGAATGAATTATTTTTTACCTTTCTGAATTTTTTTCTGTTCAGACTTGATTGCAGAGTTTCAGTTTAGAAATTTTTTACTTCAAGATTTTATGAAATTGCACCATTTCATTGAAATTCAAGTCTGTTGTCATTAGTATTGGTGGATTGGAAATGATATGCATTTTTTTTCCAAAGAGAATGATTCTTTGTTTCCTTTTTCATGAAGATTTTTTTGGGGAAAATCACTATTTGAGTGTATATTTTAATATGCCTCTGAAGTGTAATGTCACACAGCATTGACTAGGGCAATAGTAAAAATTTTCACTGAAAGATGTCAAGATGCTATATACCAATTGTAGTTACTTAAACTATTTCATTAATGTGCATGGCATTTCATGTGCAAATAAAAGACAATGTCCCAAAGTACTCTTAAAGTTAAGATATAACCCTGTAAACCCTGACTCATGAGCTTAATGCTACTCACTTAAATATGGGACTATGTCAGTAAATACTTGCAGGATTCATCCCTAATTTTTACAATATTAATGTTACATTAATACTATTTTATTAAATCTCTGGTTCCCAAACTGTAGTCTGTGAATGAATATCTGGCTGGTCATATTAGTGGATCATGTTCTTGTTCTCAGCTGTTAAATTGCATTAAAGACAGCTACAAATACATTCTTAATACTATATTTCCATGTGAGAAAATTGCAGTATGTAACACAAGGAAGTTATGTGAGGGTGGGTGGGAGGATGTTTGCAGATGGAGGGGAGGGGTCAATGACAAAAGCTCTGTTATGTGGCCACATTATGAAAAAAAATTGCAAACCTCTGAAATGTGATATATTGACAGATCAGCTACTTAAAGATATGATGTCCATCTGTTTGCATTTTGAAAGGAAGATGATGTCTGTCTGTATGTGTGTGAGTTTTTCCCTAAAGATAATTTGCAAGGTTACAACTTTGCTCATTCCTATCCTTCAGAGCTCTTGATCTTGCATTTTAGAAAGGACCTGTTGGCTTTTTGTTTTACTTTGTGTATTTTGCATGAGATTAAGCTTTGTTGCAGTTGTTTGGGGTTGGAATGGTGTTAATTACGAAGAGATGGCTTCTATTATGTGGAAATTCTGTTGTGAAAACACTAATCTACCCCATCTGAGACCACAGGCCTTTCTTTTAGCTTTTCTGCTGTTACTTTGAAAGTGAGGCCATGGTTACACTTACAGGATTATAGCGGTATTAGTTATAGCTGTCCTCATATACAGCTATAGGGATAGCGCTATAGCATGGCCACACTGACACCCACCAGCGGTATAGCGTGGCCACATTTGCGGCACTTCAGGCGGCATTGGGAGCAGTGCATTAGGGCAGGTATCCCAGCATTCAGCTGGGTGCAACATGCTTTTCAAACAAGGGAGGTGAGGGGGGAAGTGTTGTGTGTATGCGGAGGGAGACAACGAATGGGTTTTTCCATCCTTCTGAGAGCCTGTCAGCGCGTGTCTGTTCACAGAAGGCTTTGTTTTCCCACAGGCTCCCGCCTTAAACATTTGCATTGCTTATCTGCTGAGTAAAGAGAGAAACTCTAATAAGGTACTTCTGCATTCCTCCAGCCAAGTTCAAAAGAAAGGGAGGAGACGTCAATTGCCTTAAATGGCTGTAGGCATCTCAAGAGATCACTTGTAGCGCAGTGGGTGTCCACATTCTCGCTGTAGCGCTACAGCGGGAGCGCTACAGCCCTTATTCCCCATGCAGAGGTGGATTACCAGTAGCACTATAACTCCGAGGTTATAGCGCTCTACGTGCCTCGCCAGTGTGGACGGGTAGGAGGTTATAGCGCTCCTGGGGGCTTTATAGTGCTATAAAGTGCCAGTGTAACCAGGGTCTGTGATTTGACATTATATGCATTGCCAATCTTCCATTGAGACACTTGGATAATGTAGTGATGAGTCTATGAGCACCTCTCTAAATAAATATAGATTTTTATCAAATGTTTCCCAAGTAACAGTGTGGATGTTCATGAGAGAGTAGTATGGAAATAGTTAGGGATGATAATGTCAGATTTTTATGGTCACTGCCCCACCCTTCTAGTGTCAATTAGATGGTCTCTTTGTATTGGAGTTCAACAGTTGTACAGCTTTTTCGCTTTTTAAAAATGAAAGGAGGTAAGGAATATAATCAGGTATATATTTTTTGAGGGAAGAAGTATGGGTTTTTAAATTTATTTTTGGTATCATGTTGACATCATTTGACGTTTCTCTGACTTCTCCAAAACATACTACTCTAGGGTCAGTCGTAGACTCGTGCAGGAAAGCAGAAATCTGATAGAAGTTTATATAATGTTTTAACACATACATGAGACTGTAGGCCCCAATCCTGCAAAAATAGATACACCTGCTTAATTTTACATATTGTGCATACTCCCAGTGACTTCAGCAGTGCTTTTTGCAGGGTGTAAAGCACATGAATAAGTCTTCACAGGATCAGCTCTCTCGTTCCACGGTTTTCAGTTTGTGACTAGCAGAAGATGACCAAAACGAAGAGTGGTTTTGATATGCCTACACAGCACTAGCCATCTATATGCATACTGTACAAATCAAGTAATGCCAATGAACTTATTCTGGCACTAGCAACCCTATTTGGAATTGTGTGTGCAAATGTGTTCTTAAAATATTGAGTGTGTAACTTAATCTTTGACCTTTATTTTAATTTCATTTTTTCACTTGGAATTTTTTGAATTGACTCGAGGTGGTGGGAGTGGAAACAACACCTGTTTAAAAACAAGAAATAAATTAGGGTCAGAAAGGAAACCCTTACTATTAAAAAAAAATTAGCATATGAATAACACACTTCATTTTCTTCGGTTATTGACTTTTACCATTCTGTAGTTGCATTTGATTATTAGGAATGAGTAAATCAGTCCCCTTTATATTTTAATTGTGAATATTTCCCATTATAGATGCAAAATATCTCTGTATTTAAATATGGGTTAACTTATGAATTTGGTGGACTGCTTCCCCATGCCGATGTGATGGGTAGTCTAAATGTTTTTTTGGAAACTTTATTATAAGTACTGTTATTTTAATATTCCAGTGAAGGCTGTGTAATTGAAATATAAATATTCTGCTTTTTCTCAGTAACTTTAAAACAAACAAGCAGAACAAATAAACAACAAAAAAAAATCTACCCAACAAACCCAGCTGTCAATGTGATGCATTCTTGAATTGTAAGTAGGGCTTACAATCCACTTGCCCAGGGTAAGAAGAAATCTTTCTTTGAAGAATGCTGTCATGGTTGGCAGAATCTAAGGCCATGTCTCCATTTGGATTTTAGTCAGTGGTATTGCTACATCAGTGTAATTTGACTGATGTAGACCCCTAATGAAGAAACATTCATTGGTATAAACCACTATTACATGCACCAATGCATTTTACCCTGGCTAGTAGGTGATGGGTAAATTTTCCAAAACCTACTTGTGGGGAGAACAGAAGTTTTTATGTGGTTCTGTTCACAATATTATACAAAGAACCTTGAGATTGAAAAGTTACAGAGGGTGTTAATCAGAATGTTACAGGGGACTTTGAAGGTATGAATTATGAAAAAAGAACAAGAAGACTTGGCCTATATAACTGAATAATAAGGATCTGAGAGCTAGAGTATCTTGGGATTGTATATGATTTTCAAAGAAAATGCATGGATTGATGCCAATAAACTGTTTGACCTACTCTACTATTGGCTAGTAGACAGCAAGTGGTTGATGGCACCCTTCAAAGAGAGAGAGAATCAAATGCGTGTTCTTTCATTGGAGGCTACAATTCCAGTATCCACAAAAAGTACAGAAAACTACCAGGTAGGGAAAAGTGATTCATAGGTAGATTAAGGTCAAAGGGGCCGTTTGAGCATCTTATCTGAGCTCCTGCAGAACACAGGCCAAAGAATCTCACCTGGTAATCTTCTGCTTGAGATAGTAGCAAAAAGGTCTCCAAGCCCCCTATTGGTACCCTAAAGATTTTAAGAGAAATTTCAGAGATTGTTGCTTGAGTCTGAGAGTGAAAATAAAGCAGTAGACTTGCCTCCAATGATTCCTTAGATGTATTTCCCTTGTTTCCCCAGAAAATCAAAACAAATTTTTTGGTGGGAGAACATCTGGAACAAAGCTTAATTGTCAGTTTTAAATTCTCACTAGGATAGTAGTGACAGAAAGTGGCTGCTATCTGACAGTTATTTGATCACCTGTGTGAGGTGTATTGGTCGTCTCGCACCCTAAATGCTAGTGGATATCGGAGTACATGCCACAACTGGTGGTGTTGGCGGCTGTCTAAGCAAAAAGATCAAGCATTAAATGCTCATGCGGTCTCACTACTTGAGAGCTGGGCCTCTCAAAACTGAAAGTTTCAACTTTATGCTTATACTGTAGTGCTCTGGCAGGGAGTGTGGGAAAGTTTGTACTTCTAGTGAATGTGCTGCACTTTTTTCTGTCGTGCTCATCAGTGCTAGCAATGTGGCACATGTAAAACAAAGTACCAGAAAACCATGCATTCACTTCGAAATAAGTTTATTTGTTTAAAAGCTGATCCCTCAAAGACAGACTATTATGATAGTGATAATAGCTTTGAAGAACACCTGATTTTCATCACTTTTTTGATATTTGCAACATAAACAGTTTCTCACCTCCCCAGTTCTACCTCCAAAATAATCACTGGAAAACAGTCCTAGTGATATAGACCAGCCCATGGTTTCTAGGATCCTGATGCTGCATTGTGTAGTGCATGGATGGACTGCTGTGGCAGCATGAAACTCCACTGGCTTGCATGGGGCTTCACTCAGGGACTGTATGCTGCTACACTTCACATAACTGGGACCTAGGTTTATAAGGGCCACTTTAGCTGTGACCACTACAGTCACTTACCCTATAGTATTCTATGGTGTTTCGGTAAGAGCACATAGGAGCAAAAGTGACGTGAGAAATGCTCAGTTGCTTCAGTGAAAAATCTGATTTTATTAGGTATCACTTAATTTAGTGATTGCATAAATCTTGGGCATCCTTTAAAGCTAAATAAATGTACCCTAAACTATCTCAGAATAGGAAAAGAACCCTCTACTCATTTCAGTTGATAACCTGAGGCTGAAATTTATCTATCCAGTATTTGACTTTTGATGTGCAGTGCTTGAAAAATGTACCATGTCACCTAGCCAAAGCTTGATTTGCTGCTCATAGTTCTCTAAGAATGATTGTTGACCACTTTATTGGTGGTGGGTTCTGAACAGAAGCAATGAAACTGAACTGACAATTTTGCTCTGTTGCTTGGCAAAAGAGAAGCAGAGGGGTCTTAGGAAGGAAACACTGTGTTGGTTTGTATTAAGTTCATGTTTGGAAGTTCATCATCATAAAGACCAGGAAAATAATATTTAAAAATATAAGTGTATAGTTTGCAGATATAGATGGACCCTTGGAGCCTGTTGTTTTTATAACAAATATAGCTGATGAACTATAGTTAGTAAGAATAAATCCATGACAATTAGGATGTTTCTCTCATGTATGGTACCTACCCATCTTTTTTATCAATGTGATAAATATATTCCTTAAGATGGACAGTATAATGTATACTGTATGTGTGGATTAAGATTAGTCTGTATCCATAAACAAAATGAGGAATACTTGTGGCACCTTAGAGACTAGTCTCTAAGGTGCCACAAGTATTCCTCATTTTGTATGTGTGATGTTTTTTTAACTTAATATTATGCGGCTTCTTAATAGATACATATTCTTTTATGATGGAAATAATATAAATGGGGAAAATGGTTTGAGAATTCTGTGTGTAATAAACTCTATTAAAAATCTATTAACAGTATTTTATAGCTTTTTAAACAGTGCTGGGGAAAGTGGGGGCTGTGAAAGAGTTTGGCATGTTAAGGGGAACAATTCTTTATCTACTTTGGAGAAGAATTTAACACTTGAGTTGTAGGGAGTTTCAGGCTTTCTTGTTTTAGGCTAGTGTTTATCAACCTTTTTGTGCTGGTGACCCCCTTTGGATTTAAGAAAAATTGTGAGCCTTAGGAAAAATTGACACCCTCCTCCTCACCTCCAGCTTGTAGTGTTTGTACGAAACATGTAAATAAGCGTCACAAGGGCCTCTGTGTTGTGGGCTTGCAGGCAATTGCCTTGCTTCATACCCTCTAACACCGGCCCTATTTGTGACCCCCACTCAAGCCTGTCTCGCGACCTCCAGGTTGAGAAACACAGTTCTAGGTGATAGACTTCAACCAGTAGGAAACCATTTGAATCTCATAGTCCTCTACACTTTAACCTTTCTAATCATAGTTGCAGATATTTATGCTGTTTTAAAAAAAATGCCATTGGAAGTAACATATTCTTATTTGTGCTATAGGCTAAGACGTCTCTTTGCATCTTAGTACACTTAAACTGACTTGAGGCAAAACAAGCTGGATTAAAAGAGAAAAGAAAAGATTAAGATGATGTACACAATATGGTTCATGTTGCCTTAACATTTTCTTTTGTTTAGGCCAATGAGCAGCTGCTTCAAAAGAAAACATTTTTTTTCCTGAAATTAATTTTTTTCATGTAAAAATAAATTGATTAAAATGTGCAACATTACTGACCTAATACAATGAAAATAAAATGCAAATTTCTTAATATAAATCTAGAGCATTGCATGGATGTTCTTGCTCAGAAATATTTTGCAAGCAGTAACAAAACCAAAAGGGATGGGGAAAAAGGTAGTATAAGGAAGTTCTGAAAGATATTTTGGGACATCTGCTCTCTCCGTGTGTGTATGTGTATATACATATATGTGTATAATATTGTTTTGATTACCTCTCCCAGTTGTAACAAAGAAAATGTTGGTTGGGTCATGGTAATGGCTCAGCAAGTCTGGTGTTGTAAGATACATAAAAAATTAAATTGCCTCAGTGCTGAATTACATTATCCAGCAGATCTCTGAGATGGGGTATTTAATTTAAAAGGGCTTGGAAGCAGTGCTGTGCTTGAGCCTTGTAATGTTTGTTGTTAAAAAAACTAGTAAAAGGGAAATGAGTCCAACTCCAAAGATATCCAGAAATGGACAAATTTCAAACTATCAGGGAACATCCAGATTTTCACTGATCAAAACATTTTAGCAGTTGCAGATTTTTCTACTGTAGCCCTAGTTGTTTTCTAAAATTGTTTCCAGATGTTACTGCTAGATCAAAGAAGATTTGTATAATCACTGTGTTGCATTATATACTGTATGTTAACAGGCATTGGTTACATAAAAGGTTAGTTATTTTCCACTTCAGTTTCTTCTTTGTATTTTTTTTAACATTGGTAACATTTAGCACATAAAGAAAAGAGAAGCCAACACCTAAAAGCTGTTGACTCTTAAATACCTATGAGCTTTTCTCATGTGAGTAGACCTCTCAAAAAAAATGAACAGCATTTGGTTCCTTCTCCACATATCTTGTAAAATGTAGAGTGCTGGGCCTTTGCAGTTCATGTATTATAACTGCTAAACAGAGAGTGGTGTTGGAAGTTTTAAGTTAAGCAGGGATAGGCAGTGTTGGCACGCGGGACTGCAGGGTAAACACTGTTAGCAGGCCCGCTGCTTTGTTTACCTCCTGTTTCGCCAACTGTGGCTCCCACTGGCTGCGGTTCTCCGTCCTGGTCCAATGGGGGCTGTGGGAAGTGGCGGCCGGCACCGCACCGCTTCCCGTAGTCCCCATTGGACCGGGACAGCGATCTGCGGCCAGTGGGAGTTGCAGATGGCGAAACAGCAGGTAAACAAAGTGGCGGGGCCTGCTGAAGGTGCTTACTCTGCGGTCCCGCGTGCCAATGTTGCTGCTCCCTAGGTTAAGGAATGTCTACAAAAAATGTAAATTGCATTCTGTCGTTAGAAACAGCATGACCTGTGTCCATAGGGACTTTACTGAGTCTTTCTATCAGCAATACAAAAACTCCTGATCCCTGGGTGCTAAGGGGTATCCATTCTCATTGATTCAGATGAGAATAATGACCTGCAGCACCTTGCATAACTGGGCCCTAAAATGCAAGTGAAAGCAGGTACTGGTAGCTCATTTCAGTCTTAGGGCAATCCAGTTTTAGAACTGAGGTACTTTGATTATGGGCCCAGTCCAGATGTTGCTGGGAAGTGAAGGTGCCCAGAACCTTGTAGGATTAGAGCCTGGGCAGTTGCTGCTTTATTATGGCCATCTTCTGAAAAGCCGTACCTCCATGTGTGTTCCTTTGCACTGGTGCAATTTAGTTGTCTAGCCTTTGAGTTCACTGTCTCTCTGACTGTGAAGGACTTTCATGCTTACTGCAGGAGGGAAGCACTGGAAGAAGAATGACTGTGGGAAGTAGGGAGTGGGAAACTGGGAGAAAGGGATGCATTCAGGAAGAGATGGGGCTCTACAAGAGAGGAAGAAAACAAATGGGATGTCTGTGGAAGTTGGCAAAAAGAAAGGGACAGGGGTAAAGAGGACATGAATAACACCCCTCTAATGAGTATTCCCTTTCAAAGAAGGCAAATGGAGGGAAGCAAAGAAGTTGTTTATATGGAAGCCAGACAAGATAAAGGAATGAAATGAGTAAACAAACATGCAAAGTGAAAGAGTTAACGTCTAAGGCCTTGGTTACACAGGCACTTTATAGCGCTATAAAGCCGCCACGAACGGTATAACCTCCTACCCGTCCACACTGGTGAGGCACGTAGAGTGCTGTAACCTGGGAGTTATAGTGCTACTAGTAATCCACCTCCACACGGGGAACAAGGGCTGTAGCGCAGCTGCTGTAGCGCTACAGCAGGAATGTGGACACCCACTGCGCATTAATTGGCCTCCAGCCCATCCCATAATTTCCGTTCGAGCCACTCTGGTCATTACTTGCAAACTCATTTGTCCTGTCCTCAGGTGACCACACGTCAGACCCACCCTTTAAATTTCCAGGGAAATTTGAAAATCCCCTTCCTGTTTGCTGCAGCCAGGCATGGAGTGCTCCTCAGGGAATCTTTGCAGATGACTGTTTTGCTTCGCCATGATTCCACGTGCCATGCCTCCTCACAATAGGCGATCCCCAGCATGGAGCAATAGCGAGGTGCTGGACCTCATCAGTTGTTGGGGGGAAGAGGCTGTTCAGTCTCAGCTGCGGTCTAGCCGCAGGAATTATGATACATATGGCCAGATATCACGGGCCATGATGGAAAGAGGCCATGAGCGGGACACTCTGCAGTGCTGGGTAAAAGTCAAGGAGCTTAGGAATGCGTATCACAAAGCCCGTGAGGCAAACAGCCGCTCCGGGGCAGCCCCGGTGACTTACAGATTTCATAAGGAGCTGCACATGATACTTGGTGGTGATCCTACGTGCACTCCATCGATCACCACGGACACTTCCCAGCCCACCAGTGAAGGGGGGGTGAGGAGGAGGACGAAGAGGAAGAGGATGAAGAAGAGGAGGAGGAGGCGGCAGCGACCCAGGGCACGGAGGAGTCCCAGGACGCATGCAGCCAGGAGCTCTTCTCAAGCCAGGAGGAGGGCAGCCAGCCACAGCGTCTGGCGGTTGCAGGGGGCAGGGCAGCAGCGGATTGCGGAGGTAAAGCTGCTTTTCTATTGGGAAGGCGGGCAGCTTGGGCAAGGGTGGAAAAGGATGCTTGCATGCTTCCCTACATGTGGAATAGTGCATTGATGTAGTCTATCACATCGCGGTAATCGTCATCAGTTATCTCTTCAAAGGTCCCAATAAGAGCGCTTGCAATGAGCCTGCGCAGGTTTCTCGGGAGAGCCAGCGTGGCCCCGGTCACGGTCACTAGTCACCGCCACTGTGCTACGATGGGTGGGAGGAGCATTGCTGCCCAGAGGCAAGCTGCATATGGCCCTGGGCGGAAGCTGCATCTCGTTAGAATGCGCTCCCTTTCTTCCTCGGTCACCTGCAGCAGCGAGATATCTTCCAGGACGAACACCTATGGAGAATGTTGGGACAGTGTCCAGAGTAGGGCTCCCGCCACTTCCCTGCACTCCCCACAAACCATAGCACAGCATGGCAGGGAAGCAATCATTCCCCCTGCATCTGGAGACGACTCACCATGGCAGGGGCTCCGTTGTTGTCCGTGTGCTCTCTGTGGGACAGGCAAATGGGGAATGCAGGGGACTCATCAGCCTGTCAACTGTTTAAAAGAATGCCTCTGTTAAATGCTTCATTTTCCCTGTGTAGGATCGACCTTGAGCCCTGTGCCATCACTGTTATCACCAGTTGACAGGCTGAGGTGACTGAGGAAGAGGCCATGAAAGAGCAAAGAGGACCTAGAACAGCAAGTAACGCAACAGTCTGTAACCAAGAATCGAATTCCACAGAAGTGGAGGGAGAATGAGAGCAAGTTGAGGGAGAAGTCACTCCAGGAGAATGCGATTAATCGGCGGGAAACCACCGATAAGCTGTTCTCATTACTGCAGCTGCAATTAGAGACTATGCAGTGGATTGCTGCCATTCAGGAGGAGAAGCACCGCGCTCACTGCCCCCTTTATCAGTTGCCCCAAAACGCTCCCCCTTCTGGCCCTCTGTCCCCTCTGGGCCACTATCATCAGCTATCTGGTTATTACCACCCACAGCTGTCTCCAACCCCCCTGTCTTCACTGACCAACCTCCAAACCCAGGACCCTTATCCACTGTACTCAACCCCTAATAACATGCCTTATTGCCCACCAGAAATGGGGTTCGGAGGACATGGCATCTCGAAGGGCATTGGAGAGTCTGAGATCCGGACATATTCCAATCTCCGACTGACCCCATCCCACCCCAATTGCACCTTCCTCCGCTTCCCCCACACATTCTTCATAACCTTTTCTTTCAGCAACTGAAGTAGCTGTTGAATAAGTGCATTGTCTTTTTAAGAAATGGGTTTCTTTATTCAGAGTACACAGATTATTAATGGCTACAGAAAACCAAATGCCTTTTCCTATTAAAAGAATGCACCCTCCCTCCCTCTGCACTTCCCATTAGAACTGGCTTTCAGCTTCAAAATGCTCCCTCAAGGCATCCCTGATCCTTACAGCCTCACGATGGGCCCCTTTAAGAGCCCTGCTCTCTGGCTGTGCATATGTGGCCTCCAGGTGTTGAAGTTCCGAGGATCATGCCTGAGTGAAGCCTTCGCCCTTCCATTCACAAAGATTATGTAGGGCACAGCACGTGGAAATAACCACGGACATACTTCCCTCAGCCAAGTCTAGCTTCCCATAAAGCCAGCGCCAGCGCACTTTGAGATGCCCGAAATCACACTCCATAGTCATTTGACACTGGCTAAGCCTGTAGTTGAACCTTTCCTGGCTGCTGTCCAGGCTCCCTGTGTACGGTTTCATGAGCCAGGGCATTAAAGGGTAAGCGGGGTTGCCAAGAATCATGATGGGCATTTCGACTTCCCCCACGGGGATCCTCTGGTCTGGGAAAAAAGTCCTGGCTTGCATTTTCTTGAACAGGCTAGTGTTGCGGAAGATGCATGCGTCATGCACCTTTCCAGGCCAGCCTGCGTTAATGTCAGTAAAATGCCCACGGTGATCCACAAGTGCCTTTCGGTTAATGGAGAAGTACCACTTTCGGTTAATGTACCCGTCTGCTAGGCAGTCGGGCACCAGAATAGGTATATGGGTTCCATCCATCGCCCCTCCACAATTAGGGAAACCCATTTCTTCAAAGCCAGCCACGATGTCATGCACGTTACCAAGAGTCACGATTTTTCATTGCAGGATGCGATTAATGGCCCTGCACACTTGCATGAACATGACTCCAAAGGTCGACTTTCCCACCTCAAAGTGGTTGGCCACTGATTGGTAGCTGTCTGTGGTGGCCAGCTTCCAGATTGTAATAGCCACCCACTTCTCCACCGGGAGGGCAGCTCCCAGTCTGGCGTCCTTGCGCCGCAGGGTGGGGGCGAGTTCAGCACACAGTCCCATGAAAGTGGCTTTTCTCATGCGAAAGTTTTGTAGCCACTGCTCATCATCCCAGACTTGCATGACGATGCGATCCCACCAGTCAGTGGTCGTTTCCCGTGCCCAGAAGCGGTTTTCCACGGCTGTGAGCATGTCCCGTTAATGAGACAAGCAGTTTTTGTGTCAAACACGTTCATCGGCTCGATCTCATCTTCAGACCCATCACTGTCACCTTGCATGTGAAGGATTAACTCCACTGCACACTGAGATGTGCTGGCGACAATCGTCAGCATGTTCCTCAGCAGTTGGAGATTCATTGCGGCACATGAAAATGGACGACGGAGCCTGCCTTGCTGAAACCATTGAAAGATGGCACCTGAGGTGGACGGAAACACAGGGATTGCTAGGATATGACACGAAGCATCATGGGTAGCTGGAACAGGATGCAGAATGCCCCGCAAGCGACGCTCCCTTCCCACAAGGCATTTCGCCAGATCGGGAAGAGGGATACCTGCCCTAATGCGCTACTCTTAATGCTGCCTGAAGTGCCACAAATGTGACCGAGCTATACCACTGGTGCATCTAAGTGTGGACACGTGATAGCGCTATACCTATTGCTGTATACGAGGACTGCTATAACCAAAAGCGCTATAATCCTGTAAGTGTAACCATACCCTAAGTCTTGAAGGAGGAAAGAACAAAACTGGTAAGGAGGGGAGAGTGGGTGAAATGCAGTCTCCAGAATTCAATACTAAGAGATGTGGGGGTGGGGGTATCTATCATAGAACAGAGATGAGAAGATTGGAATTAGTAACAAACTTCTTTCAAAACAATTTTTTAAAAAGAGAAAATATTATTGGGCAAGTGGGGATTTGGGTGAAATGTTTCTAAAGAAATGAGTCACTACATTACATTTGCACATGCTTCTTGCACGCTTTCACACACAGCTTGTTGATGATGCTGAGAGGTTCAGGTTCCATTACTTGGGGAGTTGGAGGCTAATGCTTCTCTCCATTTTTTTTGCGGTGCGGGGAGGAAGAGAATCTTCTTTATGGGTATAAATATCTTTAATTAGGAAGAAGACTATAAAGATTGAAACTAATAGTAAATCAGAATATTTTTGGACCTCTTTCTGCTTTGATTAATCCTTATGAAGAAGATTCTGAGTCTCTAGCTATGGAAATATGTTGAGATATATATAGTTGTCGGGATTTCATATTTTTGAAGAAAATTAGCCAGAGTTGCTAAGCTAAAAAGTTGTTCCACTTTACTCCACTTTTTTGGATCTGCTAAAAGTCCCTTGATTACTATTTCATTTCCCCCACAACAAGTGCTGAGTAACTTCTGTCTTCTCTATTAAAGATCAGTGGCAATAATCTATTTAGGAGAAATCTGCAGTAACAAACCACTGTGTACATGTGAGATAAAGGAATAACTTATTTTGAGTTTCCAGAGTTTATTCTGAATGGGGGGGGGGGGCAAGGATTTAATTATGCAATGGTACTTTAAAAGACAAGCACTTTTTTGACTGATAATAGGTTTTAAAAAAATCTGTCTGAAGGTTTGAGCAGTATTGAACTGATTGCTATCAGTTTTTTTATTTCATAATAATTTGATGTACCAGCTGCTTTAGCTTCATTAATAAAATAGCTAACTGGAATAACAAGATCTGAACTCATTTGGATTCAAGAATCTGTTGCATTGAACAGCGTTTGCATTTTTAGAATGTACTTTTTTGGATATGCATGTGCTGTCAGTTTCTCCTCTGTTGCCTCCCTGTGAAGACTTCTTGCCTGCAGCTGAAAGCATTGGGAAAGCAGCCAGTTACCAAATACTGACAGAAGTGGAATTTCAACACCATAGTGGTGGTGGCCCAGCCTTTCCTAGTAAATGGGCATTTTAACCTCTGTAAAGCATGTAGTCTTTGCAGGCTAAAGGCACAAGAATTTTACCCCACTCTTGAATTTGGATCACCCTGTTGGCAGCAGAGAGGTGATCACAGAAAAGCCCATTGAAGTGTAAAGTGCAGTTATGGGTCAGCAAATTGGCAACTTGTTAGTTACCCTATTTGTTCTCTGTGCGGAAAAACCCTACTTTCTGTTATAGTGTTAAAAGGCCCCAGGCATGGTGGAGCAGGTGTGATTCTTTTCGCTGGAGGCAAGATTTTTAGGACTCTGTGCAAAGAATCCTTCCCTTGCAAGCCAGAGAACTCAGCTCCGTAGATAACGCAGCACAAACATGCACAGGCAACTTTTACTGGGGCTTGAGGATTTACTGTCCATGTCCCATCAGTGCTCCAGACTGCTTCTCCATGGCATGTGCAGGAAGGATCACTTGGGTATACTGTCACTTAAGCTGTGTGAGGGTAAAAGATTTGACCCTGCATGTGCCCTGAATCACATTTTTTACTTTTCTGGTAGAGATGATGTTTTCGTTCATGTTGGCACTGGAGGGCCAATGCAGTGGAGGATAAAAAGCTCAAATGTCTTCTGCCTTGTGTATAATCACCAAATTGTTAGTTAAAATGAGCAGAACACTTAACACTTAAACTCATCCTCGGATTTGAAATTTCAGTACTGGAGGCTAGAAAAATGTCTTTGATTTTCAAGTTGAACAAATTTGAGAAGTTAGATCAGCAAGAGCGGGGAAAATGTTGAACCTCACTTACTGCCATTTTCAGAGCCTATCTTCAGATTGATAACCACACTTTGATACAGATATATTAATTCACAGGAATAGTTTGTTTTAAAATTAAACATGAAAAAAACACATTGTATTGCACAAATTGATGAATATTGTCTATTACAATTTTGTAATGGTTGTCCATTCAAGGAAATGTAGTTTGAAGTCCCATTTTACATTAAGTAACTGCTGGAAAAAAGTGTAAAATATCAATGAAAAAAAACAAAGGGCTAAATGTTACCCTTAACTCTGCAGCTGTGTGTTACTATCTAACCTAGGCTTCAGGTTATCCTACAGCCAGCCAATGTGATTTTTAAGTGTTACACTGTATGTACACAGGATGTTCAAAGGTGTTTCAAATTATGCTAACACACTTGGAGGAAGGAGGAATCTTTTCCAACATCTAGATAGTGTATCACAAATAGTGTAGTGAATTAAGTGTAGTGAATTAGTAAACAAGATTGAAAAAAAGTACTTTTTTTTTTTTTGTCATCTGCATAGCAAAATTTCCTACCTCACATGCAACATAGTGCATTTCTTTGAGATACCCATGGTATGTTTTATGTTTCTGGCATTGAGAACATAATGGTTTGCTAAACCAAAGCCAGCTAATAATGTTTTTAAAATGGAACTGTGCTCAGTGTTTTACAAAACTTCACCTACAGTGGGATGTTTTGTGAAGCAAATACTTAATGAACTTTTCATAGTTGAGCTTTATCGCGCAGCCCTCATGGCCAGGAGAATCCCTGTAAACTAAGCCCTTAGACCCAGGCTAAAATAGATAAATTTTGTATTGTATTATTAGTTAAGTATATAAATCATCTTTACCAAATGAAGTGCTTGGACCTGATCCTGTTGTCTGTGGAACTAAGAGTGACTGAGGCAGTTCCCGTCACCAGAATGGACCCCTGTTTTGAGTGAAAGCAAAATAGTTGAAATATGGAAAGTAAGCGTACAAGCAAAATGAATCTGTGATCGGTTTAATAGGATGTTAAACTGACCATAGATTAGTTTTGCTTGTAAGCTTACTGTTGAAAATGACCTGATTTAATATGAATTTCCTGCTGTATTTATTTGAACATTTGGAGAAGTCTAAACAGAGAGAGGGAACTTCTAATTATTTTTCCGAACACGCTATATTTCAGACTGATATCAAAATTCAGTTATCTTAGTTACTATAGTGCATTTTTTTTGTGGTCCATGGTTGACAAAATGAGATGCTGAGCTATGTATGATCAGGTTGTTGATGGCCTCAAACCTCAAATAATTTGTTTTTTCTCCCAGGGTGTCACTCACTGAGGATCATGCAGGGGTGAAGTAATAGAACTCTGTGGAAACCCCCTCTATGAGAATGCCCTCAGGGTGGATGAGTAATTGCACATGCATGGACACTAGTTCTCTGTCTCAAGTATATTCTAAACATTCCTTAAGCCAATTATTGTATTTGACTAAAAATTGCTGCAGAAAGTTGTCTTTCTGGTTGGTTGTTAATATAAATTCACTGGCCTTTAATAATTTGGCGCTTGCATGATCTTGAATATAGTGGGGAAAAGTAAAATGGGAAAGACACTTCAGTTTGTAGTTTAATGAAAATTTATTAAAATTTATTTACTGAGGTTGTAAATCATTAGAGGCCATCTTGTAAATGTACAATCTCTTTTCTGGGTGTTTTTAATTGAGTATAATATGTATTGTATAGCTAATAGACTAGATTGAAGGAGCATATGAAGAAGCCGTTTCAGCCTTAGAGACAACCGTATAGAGAAGCATGGCCCTAAATTTTCAGAAGTGACTATTGATTTTGTGTACCCCATTTTTGTCACCTTAAAGCAGTTTGATTTTCTTTTTCTTCAAAGGATGGCGGATGCTTAGGATATTGTGAAAATCAGCTCTTTATATCTGCCTCAAGATGGGCTAACTTATAATAGGAACTCTTCACTTAACGTTGTAGTTATGTTCCTGAGAAATGTGACTTTAAGTGAAACGATGTTAAGCAAATCCATTTTCCCCATGTGTATGTAATGAATGCAAATAGGGGCGGGGGGTTTAGGTTCCAGGGAAATGTGTTTTTGCCATACAGTACAGTGTTATTGTTGGGAGGTCCTCCCACCTTACTCCACACAGGCACAACTCACTAGCACTGCAGGCAAGGAGGCTGAAGGTGCTGCACGCTAGGAGGATCACGTTGTGCAGCAGCAGCTTTCTCTAGTCTGCAAGCACCAGGGGTGGGGGGTTCAACCTTCAGCCTGCCCACTCCACCCCATCCCCCAAGCTCCCACCCTTGACCTGCCTCTTCTCCCCACCCCTCCACCTCATCCCCCTTTACTTAGCAGGGTGCTTCCTTGCTCCTCCTCCTGAACGCCACAGGCCAGCTGATTGCTGTGGGCAGGAGACAGGGAAGGGAGGAGGAGCCTGCGTGCCAAGTCCTCTCTCCTACCCGCTCCCCCATGCTTCCTAAACACTGCAAGCCAGCTGTCCGTGGCATTCAGCTGGCTTGCGGTGTTTAGGAGGCAGGAGGGAGGGGGTAGGAGCGAGGACTTGGAGCGCAGGCTCCCCCTCTCTCCTTCCCTTCCCACTCCTTGCCTCCTGCCCATGATAATCAGTTGATTTGTGGTGTTCAGGAGGCAGAGGAGGGAGGGGGAACCTGTGTGCTGAGTCCTCGTTTCTACCTTCTGCCTCCTAAACACTGCAAGCCAGCTGATTGTCGTGGACAGGAGGCGGGGTAGGAGGAGGGGGAAGGTGCTGATCCTCTGCGTCTGCCAGTGGGAGGGGTTGCTGTGGGCAGTGGGAGGCTGCCTGCTGTGGAGAAAGCAGACAACCAACCAACCTACCTAAGAATGGAGCATTGCACAACTTGAAACGAGCATGTTCCCTAATTGATTAACAGTGTAACAATGAAACAGTGTTAACCAGGATGACTTTCAGCGAGGAGTTCCTGTAGTCACTTTTGAAAATTTTAGGCTGTGGCACTTGCCTTTGCAATTTACAGAAGACAGTAAAGTTGTCACTCCAGTTCTCCCACAACTCAATAGTGATGATAGTTGCTGCATTTTATTAAAAATAACAATAAAAAAAAACAATAAAAAAAACTATGGGAATCTTGAATGGAGAAAATAGCATATATTGTGCATAATTGTTTTTTATTTAGTATTTTTCCACTAGTTGCTTTATAAATAATTAATATTATCTTAGATGCTTTGTTGCTTTATCAACCCAAGCCCCTAATTTCATTTCAGTGACCACCACTTTTTAATTAATTTGTGTAATTAATACTGCAATTAAGTTGAAGAATAAAATATGCAGCAGAGCTTTCAAATTACAGGCCTTTCAATAAGAGGCCTATTGCAGCCACCCATCATCTGAGTGATTGATCAGGAGATTCTCTTAAATGTAATGTTTGAAAGGGTACACATCACAATTGTAATGGTCTTGATGCAGTAAGTGGGAGACTCCATTCTTTGTAACCACAAATAATGCCTCTAGCTCAGTCCTGCACAACTTGGAAAGTAGCGAAGGCCATATTACTGCAAAAAAACGAGCTGCAGGCCGAAAAGCCACGCCCTCATCCTGCCCCCATCCGCTTCTCCCCACCCCACTGCTTGGCTTGCCCCACCCCTACTCACCCCTCATGGGCCACACACTGAGCCTGTGTGTGACAAGCAGGGAGAAGGGTGGACATGATCTCAAAAGTTTCACGGGTGGGGGGGAGGCTTTTCTGAAGGGAGATATCTGGAGCTGTAACCTGAGATGGGAAGGGGGACAGGAGTTGACACATACCCGGGAAGTGAACAAAGGAAGGCAGACGGGTGGAGGGTTTGAAGTCAGGTAGAAGCGGTCTGGGAAAGGCAGGTGGGGAGCCCGGATTTGGGGTCTCATCTCCCTGCCCCCCAGAAGGGCCTGACTAAGGGAGCCTGTTTGTACTGATAAGCCCGGAGTTGGATTGTGTTCCTGGCATCTCCAATAAACCTTCTGATCTACTGGCTGGCTAAGAATCACTGGGAATCCCAGGAAGTGGGGTGTGTATGTGTGGGAACGGTACTCCCCCACCCCCCGTGACAACCCGTGCGGGCCACATGTGGTCCCCCAGGCTACATGTTGTGCAGGCCTGCTCTAGCCTCTCCCAGCAAAGAGAAACAGTCCACTACTTTACACCTTGCTTTTAGGGCTGTGGTAACTTGAAGTGGTTGGTCCAATAAAGTCTGTATCAAAAACATATTGACGAATAATGATTTCAGATTCACTGAGAAATTGGCTTCTGAGCTTTCTGATTGAAGCAAATGTTTCTTCCCTTAAAGTTTGAATTTAAAATGTGACTATGTTCTGAAATGACTGTCAGCTGGCACTGTGGAGATCCATATTTATTGTCAATTATTTACATATTTAAACAATGTACAGGTTAAAAAGTATGGGGAGGGTGAAATTCAGCCCCATTGAAGTCAGTGGGAGTTTTGCCAGGAACTTTAAAAGACATCAGGATTGTGTGTGTGAGAGAGAATTCCCCCCTTCCCTTAAGAGCCAGTGCTACAAACCCAATCTGGGGTTTGAAAAACAAGCTATGTTTTTTCTGTCTTTGCATCATCACAAATAATAAAGATTCTGCAGAAGAAATTATGCCCTCATATTCGCTGTTAGACTGTCTTCACTGGAATCATGCAGAGCTATCAGAGGGCAGAATTTAGCCGTATAATTAAGAGCTTAGTTAACATCAACAGATGTGGAGCAGCAACAGTAGATGCTTTCCCCAAAACAGTTGCTTGGAAGTGCTAATAGAAGTAGAATGTAGTAAGAAAAGTTGTTGTTTTAATGGGTTTTTTTTAGAGTAGAACCTCATACATAAATAATTATTTTCAGTGTAGAAATGTATTTGAATGCAAAAAATGGTATTTCGTTGCTCCTCAGATCCATTCTGTGACAATTATGAGAACTTAGCTGATAGAATTCTATCAAACTTCAAATCTTTAAGATTGGGAGCAGGTTGTAGTAAAATGTAAAATACAGGCTTTTCCCTAATGGGTTCTTCTAATGTGCCACTCTCTGCAGGGCAGATGTTCACAGACTTTTGCAAGACATGTGTCCTTAGCTGGTTCTTTTAATAGTGTTTGGTTGAATAGTATGTCTTTAACGGTTGAAGGAAATATAAATGCTGTATTGATCTTCAAGCACTGGATAATGTGTATGTATAAAACTACCCTTCGTTACACTGGAAATGTGTGATCTGTTTAACTATAATTATTGTAATGTAGATGTCATATTCTGGAATGATTATTTTGGTTATAGTTATTTTAGGTTAACAACCATCCCCGCCCAGTGAACACTTATTCTGGAGTAGCTATTTTAGTGAATGTCCAAGTGTCCACAAGCTCTGAGTATTGGCATCCAGCTCCTTACATGTTAACAAATGGGGAAATTACATGCTGCAATTACTATTTAACAAAAAAGTTTGTCTTCCAGTTTTCTGAAGCATCAGAGGAATCCCATGGTCAAAAGGTAGGAAACATCTAGTTAGCCCTCTTTGGCCAATCCCATGATTTGAAAGGGGAGATGCCTTTCTCATTGCCCAATTTGGTTCAAAGGCATGTTCAAATATAAAATGAATGAAATAGGATCTTCATACTCCTCAGTCCCCCTCCTGACTGACCACAAACCAACTGAAAAATTAGTTTAGCTCAACCCAGCAATGCTTGCATATGTGCCTGATGAGGGTGGTGGTGGTGGGGAAGCTCAACTGAAAATAACATCAGGCATTTCTGTAACGTCATCCATGTGAGGACCAGGTGTATAAATGCGAGGGCTGTTAAACTTGGTGTGTGAACACGAGTCGAACGCATGAGTTAAACACATCTAAAGCCTGCCCCGTTGCTTTGTACAGTCCTAGGTGGGAGAAAATTACTCTTCACTGCTGTCTGCCTGAGGGTACATCTACACTGTAACCGGTAGGTGTAATTCCCAGCTCAGGGGAGATTTACATCTGCTAGTTCTCATGAAGTTTGCTTTTTTAGCATGCTGTGTGGTTACAGTGGCACGAGTGGTGGTTTGGGCTAGCTGACTGAGTACAACCCATTCTGAGATCCTAAGTACGTACTCAGATGGCTAGTGGAAGCTGTCATCCAAGTCACTATAGTCATACACTCAGGCTAGCATGCTAAAAACACGGTACGTCTACCTGAGGTGGGAATCACACCTTGCATGTGTAGTGTAGCTGTACCATGAGAATTTATTGGGTGGGTCAGTGCTCCATCTCCATTCAGTTACGTGATACTCTGATGAAGGGGCCTGGGACTGTGCGTTTTCCCTCTTTCAGCATAGCAGCTGCTCAGGAAGGTGTGGTGGTCCAGAATGTTGCTTGGGGAGGTCTTTAGTAGGGGAAGACACTCTGAAAGTCCCTACCCCCTGTGGCCAGGGTGGTGGCTGATGGGCTGAAAGCTCTCTGCCTCCCGGCTAAAGTATTCCTGAGTAGTTCCCTAGCACTTCTATGGGAACAAGCACCAATGCTAGAGGGAGCTGCTCTGGATGAAACCACAGGGAGAAGTCACAGCATGTGTAAATGCCAACAGCCATGTCTCCTAGCTAGAGAGAGAGAATATAAATGGCTGGGTGGAAGAGGAAATGGATGAAAATGGAGAGTGGGTGTCAGGGTTAAATCAAGGTTTCCTGCTTGCTGATTTAAATAGATTTCAATAATCTATTATATACGTACGTTTTAGTTATTTTCCAAAAGAGAGGTTGAATCTGATTAGTTGGCAACCATTAAAACATGTCGGTTTGTAACTAAGGCCATATCTGCTCCTCAGGCACTACAGCAGAACAGCTGCAGGTATGTAGCTATGCTGGTTTAACTCAAGCGTATAGCAATGGAAGGGTTTTCTCTGGTTTAATTCAGAGTATAGCAATGGAAGGTAGGAATACCACCTCCCAGAGTCACAGTAACTATGCTTCCATTGACTTAGTTGTGTTTATATTGGGTGTTAAATTGACATCGCTACAGAGCTCAGGGATATGGATTTTCACACCCTTGAATGACATATCTCCATTGACCTAAATTTTGAGCGCAGAACTGGCCTGAATGTAGCCTTTACACTAATTTTGATGATGCTTTCTGCTGACTGGGAGGATATACTCACTCAGATTCTTAAATGTGTAAAAATAGAGTATAAGTTAACTTATATAACGGCTTAATTTTTACATTTTTATTATGTTGGAAAACAGTGAAAGATGCATTTCTTTTTTACTTGGGATTATTTTGTATCATGCTTTAATGTGTGGAAATTCAAATTGAATTAAAAATGCCCCAAACCAGCATTTAATTTTTTAATTAAATAAAACTGCCTTAAAAGTGCTGGATACGTAAGGAGAAAGAGTTTATTAAAAAAAGTTTTGCGTGTGCTTATGTTTGGGTTCTGGCTGCATCCCAGGCTTTAGGACCCTGAGAAGCGGAAGGGTCCCAGAGCTTGGGCTACAGCTTGAGCCGAATGTCTACACTACAGTTATACAGTCCCTTAGACTGAGCCCCACCAGCCTGAGTGAGCTGTCACGGGCCAGCTGTGGGTGTCTTAATTGCAGTGTAGACATACCCTCAGAGATAAGGGACTCGCTTGAGACTATACGAGAAGTTCATGGTCAAAGTTGGAAATTAAAGGCAGACCTACTCACTCCATATTCTGTGACTGATAAGGTAACATGGTAAAGATGTGGGAAAACACTGCTATATTTTATGCTGATGCTCCTATGTGCTGGAACTAAGAATGCTGCTGCACCCCCGTCTTGAAGTACTAATAAAACCTCAAATACATGGTTTCCGCCATGGTTTCAGCACCCCCACTATAAAAAATTGTTCCAGCATCACCATGATGCTGTTTTGCAGTCCATGTGAAAAAACTCTTATAGCACTTCTGCCAATCCGTTAGAGGACAATGTCTTGCAGTAGCATCAGCAAATAGAAGATGAAATTAGTTTCACTCTTGTGGAAATTTGGACTCTGTGTTTTGTTAAATTTGTCTTAATAGTTTTTATCTTTGTTATAATTCTTTTCACAGTTCTAAATTTGCTAATATTACTGTAGAGATTTTATGTAGTGTGTAATAGCTGGCAGTGAGAATACTGAATCCAGAATTGTACACCTGCCTGCATGTTTCTAAATTAGGGCAAAACATTTCAGCCTAGTTTTAATGTGATGTAGCTGTCTCATGCCAGATGTTAGTAAATGATATGCAAAACACAAGCTGCCAGGTTGCCTGGTTGTAACTTCTCTGAAGACAGTGGAGTTACACCCATGATAAATTTGGCCCAAAGTGTCAGATGTTGCACTGACTTATTTCTACATGTTTGTCTAGTCAGTCAGTTATAGAGGAATTAAAGGCTTAATTTTGGTATTAAAGTGCTGGAATTCTGCTTTTAGTACAGACAGTATTCCAATTACAGCAGCTTTCAATTTAAAACCAAAAGCATTTATTAAAAGCCGTAACATTCAGTTGATATTTGCAAGAAATGATGGTGAGGTCAAAAGATGATGCATAGTAGAGTAAAATAGATGTGTGCCTAAGTTGGCCTTCCTTTTAAATTACGGGCTCATTGTTTGGGGTTTGTCTCTGCTTGCAGATGTTGCTGCCAGTGGTGCTGCTATAACCAATAATAATTCTACTTGTGGCATGGAAGAAAACTAGAAATCTTTGCAGAAATACAAACTTGGTCGACCAGAACTTCAAAGTGGTCTACCAGGACACCTGTCACAAGGAGGCAGGGATGTGTAAGGACTGTTATGGTGGCAGCAGGGAAAGGGGGTGTTGTGGCAGTTTGTGAGAGGAGAGAGTGGTACACATTCCTCAGCCAAACAGCTCCTCTTTGTCTCCTTTTCATGCCCTGGGCGGGCAGGGCTGGATTAACATTTTGTGGGCCTGGCACCAAACATATTTGTGGGCCCACATGGAGACAGTGGAGCAAGGTGCTGGGAGCTCAGTCCCCAGAGTGAGGGGCCAGCCAGAGGCAATGGGGCATGGCATGGCAGGGGAAACCCCGCTCTGTCCAGTGCAAGGGCACTATTTACAAACAGGGAGTTGCCAAGTGCACAATGGCCTGTGTGGCCCTGTGCTGCCAGTGTGCCCCTTTCCCTCAGGGGCAGGTCATGCCACACCACACAGCCCCCCCGCCAAACACCCCTGCCCCCGACTCCTATGGCCAGAAGCCCCTCAGACCCACGCACAAATGCATAGTGCCTTGCACAATACCACCCCTGCACACAGCCCCAGCACAACTGTCCAGCACCCCCGACAGAACTCCTACTCCTTAGTGCTCCAGCACACACAGATCCTCTCCACCCCTTCACAGTCCAGCACCCCCACTCCCATACTCTCCACAGACCCACTCCCCCAAGCCCTGCCTCCCGGTTACACTCACCAGCCCTGCTGGGAGGTGGCTGTGTCTGGCGGGCTGAGCCAGTAGTTCAGCCAGGGTTAGTCCCAGGGCTGAGAATCGCTCTGGTCTCTTGGGAGTGGCGCAATTAGCCAGGCCAGGATCTGCCCCAGCTGGGGTCATTCAAGACGTACTTGCCTGGAAGGACCCAGCCAAGTCCTCCACACTGTTCCCTCCCCACCCGCTTCCAATCTGGCTGATATTGGCCAGACTTCTACTCCAGTCCCAGGCAGCTCAGCTCCGGGGAGACAGGTGGGGCGCCACAGGTGGTGGGAAGCAGAGACCTCCCAGAGACGGAGTTGCACTGGGGTCTGGCCAGGGGGCTGAGAGCAGGGGGTGGAGAGGAGGGTCAGGGGGTGGAGAGGAGCCCTCGGACAGCCAGCAGGGAGGCTGAGAAGAACAAGTGGTGCGTGGAGGGAGCCAGCAGTGTCTTGAGGTGCAGTGCAAGCAGAGCAGGCTGAGACCCTATCTATCTATCTATCTATCTATCTATCTATCTATCTATCTATCTA
>ML677349.1:15518265-15677971 GCA_007922305.1 Dermatemys mawii
CTATCTATCTATCTATCTATCTATCTATCTATCTATCTATCTATCTATCTATCTATCTATAGAACACTCTGGACAAATACACATACACACAGGTACTGGCAGCTGAGCGAGTTTAATATAATGCAGTATGTCCTTATTTACACTGGTTCAGCCTCTGCTGGCCTTCTGGGTTACCAAAATCTATTTGGGTTTGAGCAATTTTATGTTAATGAATAAAACCCAAAACAACAACACCAGAACAAAACAAAAAGCCCCAAACACAAAACACCCTACTCAAACACTCAAGAAGGGAAAATGGGCAGCTCATGGGTTATAATTTCACCCTAAAATGGCTCCTTAAAACACAAACATTTGAGTTTGGAAGGTGGCACCTCTCAGTAGAAAAAGAAAAAATAGGGTAATGTTCAGAAATCTGTAGCTCTCTGTTGTTGTTTCTCACTGAAGACTTCATTAAGAGTCTATTAACATGATAGATACATCACAGATGTTGACTTCAGGTTTTGGAAAGATTGAGCAGGTGGGCTATGCAAACAAAAGAATTTATTCAGTAATTTTAGGTTACATTATTATCATTGTTAATCTTCTGTCTTTTGACTTGTCATTTAAAAAGGCTTTCTAAATACAGGCTATGTTATACAGACTCTGTTGTATGTCTTTGACAGACACACCCTTATAATATAAGTGAGGATGTGAGATGGTAAGCAAGGCTCATAAGACTTGATAGTCTGATTCATGACTCCAGTACATCTATTATAAAATATCGCTTTGATATCACACAAGATCTTTGTGTCTCTCTTGTTGAAATAGTACTATTGTTAAGGGTCTCTCACCTCAGTTATAAACCCCCGAAAAAGAGCAAGCTGGAAACAGTCAAATTTCACCACATTGTAAGGTAATGAAGTACTCCGCTCTTCCCAGTTCCATTAATTTCCTTTTATCTCCTCCCACATGACTATATTACTTTTTTCACATTGTTTCTTTCATCTGGAACAAGCTTTCTTCCTACATGTCATGTGACCTCCATCTCCGCCAGTTGTAACATTCTGTTCAGTTAGTTTCCCACCTTTTTAATAGCTGGTCTGGTACTACTTGCTCTAGCTCTTGCATTTGATCTTAAATATAACACCACCTGCCCTTCCCTGCAAACTCTGTGTGTGTGTGTGTGCGTGCATTTATAAATGTATGTATAGTTATGTATGTATAACTGTAGGTATAGTTATGTTTTAATATATTTACTTGTTTTCATGCATTACATCTTTCACACTAGTTCCATCCCATTATGCTTTAATTGTATTTTTGTAATCTATTACCTCTGGTTCATGAGCGGTTTCCTATTGTAGGGGAATGTAACAAGGTGGCTGGGCCCCTTAGGAAGAAATGTCTCTGCAACAAGTTTAGCTTATCTCCCCAGGGGAGGAGGATGGGTAGTAATGACTGAAGTCAAGTGACTATCTCTTAGGCCAGGCCCAGGGATATAAAGAAGAGTCCTGAGAGAGTGAGGTGCTGATGACACTCTAGTTAGGTAAGCCTGAGAGGCCAATGCAAGACACAAGCTTGGAAAGTAGCTGCAGCGCTACTGATCCTGCAGGGAGTAAAAGGTCCATTTTGGATTCCTTCCTGGAAATGGGTTAGGGGGATGGGGACCCCTTAGTCAAGGGGAGAGAACTAGGCTTTAAAATGATGGCCTGGGTGGTGTTTTTGCAGAGCAATTTGAGAAAGAGAAACTGAGGCAGTCCAAGTGGCTGCTTTGGAGGTGGTTGCCTGGCTACAGGGAAAGAGAGAGACTGCCCATTACTCCCTGAAGAAAGGCGTGTGTAAATAACACACAAACTTCATTTCTTTTGTTCTCTGTCACATCCTCTAAGATTGCTATTCCAATAAAATACAATAATTAAACCAGTACAATAAAAACCCCCAAATAATCCTAAAATCATTGCTGTTAGATTTCTCACTGTACGGAGCCACTATAGAGTATTGTAGTGTGGCAGAACACCTTTTAGTGCAATTGAGTGCTGATTTTGTCTACATAACTGTGTTCAGCACATGCCTGTACGTGATGTGCACTGCAGCGTATGTGCAGTGCATAGCATATGCTCCTTACCCTCCACAAGTCCCCAGTGTTGTCTTATGTACCTTCATTTAAGATATATTCATCACAGCAGCATTATATTGCTTGATGGTATTTGAATCTTATCCAAGGCCAGTACAACATGTTTTCAAAGTACGTGCAGACAGTTTGTTGAAATCCAAGTCCCTATAATTTTTAATTTGCAAATGTGACACAATATAAATAATTACATTTTTTGGCAAACAGTGAAAGTATGCTTAAAGTAAATATTGAGTTTCCTGTATTCTGTAGTATATCCACTTACATCAGCAGTAACTTGTGCCAAGTCAGAAGATGCAAAATTTGGTTTAGCTTTCGCTTGAATTAAACAGCTAATGGAATGGATTCTTCTGTGTTAAACTTCGTATTCCCGCCACTGTACACAGTGCTACTGATGTTTTATTTTGAAACCCTGCTTGACTTCTCTAGTCTCTCGAAGAGGCTGGTTTTGTAAATGCTCACTAACATGCCATAAGACTTACCACAGTGAAGACAACGGGACAACTCATGGAGGTAAGTGCTGCACACTGGTGAGTGCTTCCAGAATTGGACCGTAGGAGTCACTTCAGTTTATCTCAGTTGTTTTTTAAAAATCAGTTTTATTTCCATATGGAGTCTGTTTGAAGAATTGCTTAAAGGGACTCTGCTGAGTCAGTTTTGCCTCAAAATAGGCACGTTTATTTTTTTAAAAGTTTTACATTATCTGAATTCAACATAAATGCTCTTATGCATTTTTGTATATGGTGCTGTTGTAGCTGTGTGGGTTCTAGGGCATTAAAGAGGGAAGGTGGGTGAGGTAATAGCTTTTATTGGACCAATTGCTGTTGATGAGAGAAGCTTTTGAGGTTACACAATTTTAGATGTGAGAAAGCTTGCCTCTCTCCCTAGCTGAAGTTGGTCCAATAAAAGCTATTACCTCACTCACCTAGTGTCTCATGATTTTTTTTTTTTTTCACAGCCAATAAAATGCTTGTTTGGGTTAGACATACTCCTGTACTGTTCACAAGCATCCTAAAAAACAGAAAGTGAAACTGACCAGTCTGCTTTTATTATCCAAGCTGAGTTATATGAAAAGAGCATAAACACTATTAATCATGAAAAGTAAATTCTTTAATATGAAATGGTGTTTCTAATGGAGGAAAAAAATTCATTTTAAAAACATGATAGCATCCCAATAAAAGAAATAATTTGATAGCATCCAAATAATGTTTAGTTTAAAAATTAAATACAATGTTATAAATTTAAAGAAAAAAACAACCCCCACAATATAATATATATGCTTATATTGATGCAGGGACTGCTCAGACATGACTGTAATCTGGCATCTAAATCTGTTGGACCTCTTTCTGATCGTCATGATACTGCTGTTCTGTCTCTTCCTCATGAAACTTTGATTGACACACTCTTTCTGAAGCTTCTCTATCCAGCTGGAGCAAAAAATGTTCTTAGTTACTTTTGTTTCTTAAAACCACTGACAGCTCAAAGTTGGTTATATCAGTAGAGGTAGTATGAATGGGCTTTCTGCTTTTACAAACCAAACACGCTTCCCCAGTGTTGCCATTCACTTCATCCTTTATCGTTCAGGAAAAACTGTTATGTTTGTTCTTTCCTCCAACACCTCTCGTTTCTATTAGCAAGACACAAAGGGCAGATTTCATTGTTTGCGTTCTGCTGAGTTATGTACCAAAAACGGAATTATCCCAATGATATCAGCCACTGAACCAGCTCAGCTATTATGCTTCCTTTTAGACATGCCAGTTCACATTTTGCTCTGTACGTCACCTAAAAATGCAAGCAGAGAGATTTTTATAAACATCTGTCATGGCATCCTGTTAGTTATGAATGTAGCCAATAGCCTGAGGTGAGTGTAGGGAAGTACTTTCTATTGTCTGTGTGGATTGCTGGTGGATAGAATGTCTAAAAAAGAAAATGGGTCCTACTAGGTGCTGAGTACCTCCTGCAAAATTCTAAGCTCCCTCAATTGCTACAATAAGGATGTTACAAGATCAGCTCCATGTAGGAGGTGGTTAGTTACCCTGATAACAAGATATCTTTTACGGTCCTGATCATGCAACAGGCTACATGTGGGTAGAAGACCATGGAATTCTGTGTAGGCACAGGGATCCCGTCAATGTACAACTTCCTTCAGGATTCAGCATCTAAGGGTATATTTATACTACCTGCCAGATCGGTGGGTAGCAATCCATCCAGCGGGGGTCGATTTATCGCGTCTAGTCTAAACATGATAATTCGACCCTTGAGAGCTCTCCCATTGCCTCCTGTGCTCCACCGCTGCGAGAAGCGCAGGCAGAGTTGATGGGAGCGGCAGCAGTCGACTCACTGCAATGAAGACCCTGTAGTGAGTAGATCTAAGTACGTCGACTTCAGCTACATTATTCTTGTGTAAGTTGTGAAACTTAGATCGATGTCTTCCCCCCACCCTCCTACAGTGTAGACCAAGGCTAAGATTGTAAACTCTTTGGGATAGGGACTGTGTTTTGCTATGTGTTTCTACAACATCTAGCATAATGAAAATCATTATTATTAAACTCATTGATAATCTGTCACTGTTATTTTTAATGTCTTTTTACAGTTCCAAACAAAAGCATCATTCCTGCAAAGACCTGTGCACATGCTTAAAGTTAAAGTTAAGCATGTATGTGTCATATTGATTTCATTTTTCATAGGCACCAATCCTACAATTGTGTGGGTGTAGGCAGATCTCTGCCTATATGTGTGAGCCCACCGAAGTGGGTGTGGGAGCCTGTCTGCCCAGAGCTATTTGCATAATTGGGGCCTGCCTTTTAGATGTGAGAAAGTGACTGTGGGTTACAAAAATGACAGAGCATGTGGGGCTAGGAATTCTGAGAGTTACTGCAACGTGATGATTGTTAGTATAGGAATGTACACGTCTTGGTGTTTCAATTAATGCTTTTAAGATATATGCATGTATATTTAAAAATACTGATTTTCACTTGCATGAAAATCTATACAGTAATACTTGTGGGAGAAATTGATTAGTGGGATACCACAGGCTCAAATCATCTGACTTAGATAGGAAATCAGATTTATGATTGTCATCTACCTTTTTGTATAAGGCATGTCACAGATTTTTTTCACCCTGCATTTCCTCTGTACAGACCATAAAGTCTGGTTGAGCTAGAGCATATCTTCTAAAAGACCTCTAATCTTGACAGAGAATTCACCAGATCCCCAGGTGAATTGTTCCAATGGCTAATTATTTTCACTTAAATTTGCACCTTAATTCTAGTCAGAATGTATCTAACTTCAGCTTCCAGGCTTTAGATTTTATGACTTTGTCCACTAGTAAAGAGCCTTCTAAGACCAGAAATCTTCACCCCTCATAGGTACTTAGAGATCCTGTTCAAGTCACCTCTTAACCACCTCTTGAATAAGCTAAATAGATGGAGATGAATGCAGTCAGGGTGGGGAAGGAGGGGCAGTGCTTGCAATAAGAAACTAGAGCCTGGTCCTCCAGTCAAGTCCATATGGATGAAGTCCCATCGACTTTATTTGGGGTCTAGATGGGCACACACTTCTTTCCATCTGGTTTCAATTGTAGGGTCAGGATCTGTAAATAAGAAGGGTAAGTTGACTTTAAACTATTAATGGGGGAGGGAAGAAGCCATGTTTGGGGCTTTCAAGGGATTTTATTCCCATTGCTATGTATGATCCCTCAGTGATTTTAGACCGAGCCCTGGAATGTTCATTTGTATGGACTGTTCTGGGGTTTTATTTATTCACATATCTATTTTTGGTATAGTTGATTTTTGTTTTATCTTCAAAACAAACAAAATGTGTACTAGAAAATGGATTTCTCTTATTTCTCATCATCCAAAACACTCTTCTCTTTCTGAAAACACAAACCTTCTAGAAGAGAACCTGACACAAGACTATATTTTATTGTTTGTATAATAGCAGTGTCTAGGAGACTCAGTCATGGACCAGGACCTCATTGTGCTATGCAGTGTTAAAAGGTAGTCCCTGCTCCATAGAGCTTACACTCTAAGGCAGAGGTCCCCCAACTGTGGGGTGCGCCCGCTTAAGAGTGGCATGGAGAAATGTTTGGCTGGGTTGGCGGGCCTGCCCTAGCCACCATGGGGGCATGGGTAGGAGTGCCATCCAGCCCTGCCCAGCTCTACTCCAGCCCACCCCCAGATGTGGCCCTGGCTCCCTGCTGCTGGTCCCACCATGGCCGAGTTATAACTCCGCTCCTGCCTCCAGCCTTGACCCCTGGCCAAGGCTCTATCCCAGCCCCAGTACCCTTACTCCTGACCTGCATCTCCTCTACCCCCCGAGCCACGTCCTACTCCCAGATCCGGGGGAGGGAGCACAGATAGGAATAAGGAGGGGAGGTGACCCTCAAAGGTTTGGGGACCAGTGGTATAAGGGTATGCACTTGGAGCTAAGGGTGTGATTCCCAGCTCATGTAGACATCCTTTTGCTAGCTTTCATTAAGCTAGTTGCTGAAAATAGTAGTGCAGCTGGGGTAGCATGGACAGCAACAAGTGACAGGGTTCAGATAGGTTTATATTCTGCACAGCTAGTCTGTAGCTTAATGTTACTCATGTAAGTAATCTCATTGGCTTCAGTGGGGCCACTCAAATGCATAGCTTTGTGCATGCCAACTAGTGGTTTTGTTAGTACAGACCCTTTCATTTGTAACTTGGGACCAGTAATCCATACAGCTCTTTAACAAGAAGGAAGAACAGAAAGACTGCCAGAAAACCTCTGCATCACTATGAAATGATACCTTCTAGTTATGCATCATTTGTATCTGTAGTGTTTGTGCATTAGACTGTGAGCAGCTTAAGGAAAGGGATAGCATTTTTCTGTTTCTACGTGGTTGGTACTTGACATTTAAATACATAGCACATTAGTAAAACATCAGACATAGTATTCATCTTCAATTTTTGTGTTATATAAGTGTACATGTGTACTGGAGTAAAAATGAAAACTGCTGCAATCTGTGTGCTAATATAAGTTGGGGGCTGGAGGAGTGGCCCAGTGGGTGGGATGATAGCCACAATTTGCTCACTGTTGATATGTCTGAACTTCGAGACAGGGATGTAATTCCCGAGGTGAGAAGACAAACTTGGACTAGTTCTGATCAAGCGAGTATCCTAAAAAATAGTGTAGCTGTGGTGGTTGGAGGGGCTAGCTGCCCTGACTCTGTACCTGTCCAAGACACTGGGCATGCATGCAGATTGCTAGCCCCTCCTACTACTGACACCACTGTGGTTACATGCTATTTTAGTGCACTAGCTCAATTGGAGCTTGAGCGGTGTGTTTCCTTGAGCTGAGAACCAGCTTCAAGTGTAGACATACCCTGTGGGGCCTCTCCATGACAATACTTGTAGCAAAACCCCTGCAGCGGTGTTTCCACTTCCCCGTGTTTCGAAACAGATCTCAATTTTAACTCTATTTCAGTTACGCAAGATCTTGCCATGCTGAGCGGCATCTCTTTTATTCACTCAGCTCAACTGTCTTCAGGGCAAGGAGTGCAGTCACTTGTGTGTGAAAAGTGCCTAGCATGTTTCGGGTGCTTCCATTCCAAATTATAATAAAATGCTCTTAAAATTAGTGCCTAAGAGAAAATTTTTGGGTCTGTGGGTTTGCTTTTCAGCCACTTATAGCATGTGTGACTGTCTCATTTACATCATAACCTACAGACCCTTTTAATGAATAGTGCTGAGTCATCCCAAGTGTTTAATTGATTTAAATTGATTGAGGCATGGTTCTAAGCACAATATAAATGCAAAGGTAAGGATCACAGGATGTGGCTCTTAATCTATAAACGTTTGAGAGACTCTCTCTCTTTGTATTGCACAGCACAGTTCCCAAAGCATTTATTAATACTTTCTATTAAGTGTTTAGACTATAACATCTTACTGTGTTCATGGTCTTGACTATAAAATGATCTCTGGTTCTCTCATTCGCTTACTGATCCTATCTAAAGACTTCTGTGAAAACTTCTCTGTCTCACTGACAAAAATTGGTCCAATAAAAGGTATTACCTCACCCACCTTGTTTAACAATTCTTACATTTTTTTCCAAACGTAGACTTTGAGTATCAATTTTTTGTTTAGGAAGATATGTCTTAAAAAGGGATCTTATTGGGAAACATGGGATTGGTGTTCTTCCAACTTACTGTCTCTAAGTACACCCAGCCACAGGCATTGTTAGATGGATATAACGCCTGTCTTCATTGCAACAACCATTGAGCTTATTGTTCCAGCTGTATTAAGTCTGCTCTCATTCAAAACATTAAACTTCCTCACTTTTTCAAAGCAGTGATTTCTTTAGGCTCTTCCAGATTCTCAGCACTTGCTGTTGCCGTAATGGGTCTCCATTGTAAGCAGGAAAGTGAAAATCTGGAACTGGTTAGACTTGAAATCTGGAATGGGAGCTAAGAGGAATTGAATGGATTTAGTTTCTTCTGTCATGCATGAGACTCAGATAAGCAGTAATTCAAAGCATTTATCTGTGCTTCAAAGAAAGCTGGTCTGAAGCTTGTGCTCTGATATATGTGTGTTTTAGACCTGGTATGTTAAAGTGGGGGACCTTATTTTTCCTTTTGTTTGTGGACAGGCTTGCACATTGAAGGCTACTGGGGCTTCAGTTTGGGGTTTTCTCAAACTCTAATGCACAATCTTATTCCTCTGCTGTATCCTAAGGACTTGTGTGTCTCCTGGAGACTCCCTGGTAGGAAGTAGAAGATGACTGCCTTGCTTTGCTGTGTTCACTACATAGAAATGCAGTAATAAATACCACTCATAATAATAATATTTAAAGAGCTTTGAGATCTTTTGGTCAAGTGTTATACGAGTACTAAGTCCATTGGGCCTTTGGCCCTCTATTTCATTGACTCCTAGTGGTCAATGAGGGTTAGCATGAGTAGGTCTTGAGTAAGTAGCCCTGAGTAGTTTAAATTTTTCCTCATATCTCTTTCTTGGTGCTGACAGATGTGGCTGGCTCTCATTAAAGATGGTCTTGTTAGAGAAATGCATTTATAGCAAATGAACTTCCTCAGTTAAAAACATTTTAGAGTTAAAAAATTGTTTTAATTTTTAACACTCTCCCCCCTCCCTTTTCTGCGCTTCTGTTTGCTTGGATAGTGAGAACAGATCAGCCAATTTCCCTCTTGGTTTCACCTTCAGGTTCCTAGTGCTGGTATGGTGCTGTGATACTTGAGTTGCAAATTCTGCAGGAAAATATTGGTTGACATAAACAAAACCAAAATGTCTTCTATTGGAGTATTTAAAAACAAAGTTTCAGTCTTAGAAAATCTAAGCGCTTATTTTTACACACCCTTACTTTTGGATCAGTTTTGACCCAACAGTGTTGTTTGATTGTCTTTCTAGTTTCCATTCAGAACCCAGCTCTAATTACACTTGATTGATCGATTGAGCTATGACTTTGAACATACATTCTGCCTAAGAAAGAATCTCAAACTTTGCCCAGTCTAGCTCCCTGATGTAAAGTATATATCCGAGGATGTAAATGACTGTTTCCTATTACAACAACATTGAGACTTGATCATTTTGACTTTTGATACAGTTTTGCTGAACAGCCCTTGTCTATCTGTAATCTCAAACCTTTCTTTACGGAGTGCCACTCTTTCTTCTGAAGTATTAGTCTGGGAATTTATCTCTCCCTCTTTTCAGCGCACATTACAGAAATAGGGTTTTTGTTTTGATGTTAAATTTTAAGGTTCTGTTTCAGTTTTCACAGGCCAGGACTCCACTTCCAGGTTGGAAGTGGTCTGGGATCACTGTTATGGTATTTGTTGCAGAAGCGGATACAGCATTTAGAGAGCAGTGTTCTCTAGAAGCTTGAAACATCAGCTTTGATGTTTCAAGCTTCTAGAGAACACTGCATTTAGAGAGCAGAGTAGGATATTGACACAACTTAGTATTGTTTTTCAAAGCTAATGTTTCAAGCTTCTTTAAGATTTTGTTTTTATATGTTTTAAGTAAAATGATAGACAGTAACCATTATCAGCCCTATCTCACATGGTAAAATATCAGAACATAAGAAACGAGTCATCATGAAAGAAACCAAGCCAGGGACCACTGCTTACAATACACACTATTGTGTTTAAGTAGTATCATTGCTATAGAAAGCCAGTAATAATTAAAATAATAAATCACTCAACACCAGTACCATATACATGAGTCAGACTGCACTCTTGTGAGTGCATTTTAAGACCTTGTCTCTGAAGTATGAGAAATTTCTAGGTAGGTAACAGCCATACATTGGCAAGGAGTATGTTGAACTAGAGAGAATTCTTCCAACATGCAATATTACCGAAGTTGGAGGGAAGTGGGTTTTAAGGATGGGTTTGGGGAAGCAAGAGGGATCTGGTTGGACTGAGCAGGATCAAGAGAAAGGAGACATTGAACATTTCAAATAAATGCTTTTATTTTTTAGAACTTTGGCAAGCCATTGTTAGCTCTAATGTCTGAGGCTGTGCTGTAAAGTGTCAGAGGTGAGCCCTTCTGATATTTAAATCCTTATTTTTGTTTTCATGTTGCACATTTCTTATTCCATGTGGTTTTAAGCAATTTACAAAGAGAATTTGGAATGATAATGCTCTTGTAATGAGAGAGACAAGGTGGGTTCAATCTTTTATTGGGCCAATTTCTGTTGGTAAAAGAGAAAAGCTGTTAAGCTCTACAGAGCTCTTCTTCAGGTCACTGCAAAATTTGAAAGCTTCTCTCTTTCACCAGCAGAAGCTGGTCCAATAAGATATTACCTCACCCACCCTGTCTGTCTCATATCCAGCACGGCTCCAGCAACAGTGCCTATGTAATGACATTCCCAAATGTCAGTGTCTATTTAAAATAGTTTGAAATATTTATATGGTACAGTTTCTTCTATTAAACATTGTTGATATCTACAGAGCCCCTCTGCAGAACTTTGATTGTAAAGATTATTTTAGTTTTGAGGTAAGTAACAATTAGCATCTTAGCCTCAATTCCTCCAATTAGAGTTAAGAGCCTCCCCACGAAGCAAATTTTATCATGTCAAGGTTCTGTCAACACAAATTCTTATAACATGATTTGGTTTTTCCAAGAATTCATTTGGTATAGAGCAGTGTTTCCCAAACTTACAACATTCGCGTACCCCTTTTGAGACATTTGTCTTACCGGCATACCCCTTCTCCAGCGAAGATATCTTTTTTGGGGGGGAGCCACATTTTTATAACACTCCTAATTTGTCATAATTATCACTAACATTCATATTTCCTTCATAATTTTCTTTTGTACATTTCAAAGTTCCTGTTTTTAGCCAGCGATCCATTGTAAATGGGTTTAACAAAAAACAAAAAGAGAGAAATTTTGTATATTTGTAACCGTGGAATAATCCTGCCATTGTGGGGAACTTTCCTGGCTTCTGCACTACCCCGGTGAAATGGGCTAGCTAGTGGAAGGATCTGAGTCCTCGCTCCGACTTCCTTTACCCAGAGGCCTCCCTGCCCTCGAGGATTCCCCTTGCACTTTCCTGTTTTGCAGAGGTCTCATAACCCCAAAAAGTCTGGGCCCAGGATTCTTGGGGGGGCTCGACCCCCCAACCTTGCTGCGGTCACCTAGATCAGGGGCAAAGGTGTCCCCAAACTTGGGGTACTCTCTCTGTATTGGATGGGTCCCTGACCCACTGATCACTGCATACAATTTAAAGCAAATGCAAATTATTTAATCAACAATTAATTTAAAATGAATAGGAAAAAGTGGGAAAGGTTAAAGGAAATGCATCACCCTGCTCTGTGGCACAGAACATCACAAACAGTATCTCTGCAATGTCAGGGCAATTCACAGTCTGTTCCTTGTAGGTCCCAGACCCCTTCTCAGGCCCTGGCTGTGCTGCAGGGATGCTGTAGCTTGCACACTTGCTCTGGTGGTGGTCACACACACTCAGGCTCTGGACTGCTCCAGCCCCAGTTCCACCGCTCTGTCTCAGCTCCACACTGCCTCAGCACGGCTGCTGCTGCTCTGCCTCCACCCCTGGGGATGCTGCCCTGGTCCCTCTGGCTCTGGCTGTTACAGCTCTGCTTCCAGCACAGGTCTGCTCTGCAAGCTGCTTCTGTTTTTCTGCTCCCAGCACTGACCTGCTTCATGGGTTGCTTTCCTCGCTGCTCTGGCTCTGGTTGCTGCAACTCTGCTCCCAGCACAGGGTCTGTCTCTCTCTAGGGCTGTGCTCTGGCTTTGGGGCTGCAGCTCTGCTGCCAGCACAGGGTCTGTTTCTCTGGGCTGCTTTTCTGGCCCCCTCTGCATCTGGCACAGCTCTGATTCCCAGTTCAGCTTGGGCCCTTGCTCTCTCCTTGGCTGGGCGCCACTCCATCTGATCCCAGCAATTCCAGCTCACAGAGAGAACCGGACCCACCCTGTCCTCCTGACTCCTTGATTAGAGTACCCGCCCTGTCAATCAGGCTGACCTGGAGTGCTGGCCTCTCCCCATTGCCCCAGGGGACTGTCAGTCTCAGGGTCTTGATTTCCCATGGACCCTTCCCCTTTTGGTACTGGGAGCTAGCAACCAAAACACCCCCACTGAATGTTAGTAAGAGGATAACAGTCCTCTTACATATTAATACACACCAACGATGAACTTGCTACGTACTTTAGATTACTATGAGTAGTTATTCACTTTTCTTTTATCTGTCAGTATGACTTATGTGCATGCCACAAAGGCAAGTGTATTGCCCGAGCCGCGGTAACGCACATGCATGGTTTGCGTCGGCTCTCCTGTGCTATTAGATGTTACTAAACGTGTTATCATATTAGTTACAATATAAACCTGTGAGTATTTCTTTTGTACAAGTGTACACCATTCTTATATACAAAATTTTAGTGAATTGTTTTCTGTGCTAAAAAAACGAACCTATGATAAAGTAAAATAAAAAATTCTGCCACGTACCCCTTGAAACCCTTTCACGTACCACCAGGGGTGCATGTACCCCACTTTGGGAAACTCTGGTATAGAGCCATTAACATAGGATTGGGAACTGACAGCCTCTGCATTCTTCTGCTGCTTTGCTGCTCACTCACTGTGGAGCTTTGAGAAGTCATTTTACTCTTTTGCTCCATTCGGTCTGTAAAATGGGAAGAATACCTCGTCATGTGTTGATTAAATAAAGTCTGTACTGACTTTGAACTTGTAAAGCATTAATGGCTTGGCCGTGTCATTTAAGCAGGGTTTTGCTGTGTGAGTGGAGTGATGCTGCAGTGCTTCCCTGGGAATAAGAGCAGGCATGTTTCAGAGAGTTCTCCTGTGTGCAGAAGCAATATGCCCATTGCTTCACATTCTCATGGAGTGCAGCAATTTTTATTTCTCTCTGTGAAGGTGGCCATCTGTGCTGGATGAGTAGGACTACAATTTTGTCTCGGAGGTCGCGGAAGTCATGGAAACTATGACTTTCGGAGACCTCCGAGACTTGAGCCTGTGGTGGCCAAGAGCTACCGACAGGGCAGAGACCCATGGAGCGCCGAACCATCCTGCGCAGTGCGGATACCCCACAACTCGTGGCTGTCGGAGGTGGTGGAGGACCTGGGAGCACCCTATTTTGTCACAGAATATTTTTACTAAAAGTCACGGACAGGTCATGGGCTTCCATGAATTTTTCTTTATAAACTGTGACCTGTCTGTTACTTTTACTAAAAATATCTGTGACAAAATCTTAGCCTTAAGGAGGAGGCATGGTGGGGAGAGGAGGACCATCTATTCACCACCCCATGGCTCCCTTATGAGCACCATTCATCCTCAGAAAGGTAGTAAGGAAGAAATGCCTATTTGCCTTTTGGCGGTTTGAGAGAGGGGAAGGGGATGGTGAGGAAGAGAGGGAAGTACTTAACTGGAAAATTAGGTGTATAATCAGGTTTTCAACATGAAACAAAATTCACTTGAAGCTAGCCATTTATGAGCTTTAAAAAAACAAATGATTTTAAGGTAAACTTTCCAAACATGTCAGGGTATTGGTTTGTATTTGAATAAGAGTATGAAAATATTTAACATTTTATTTTCTTCAGCAGCATGGAAATATTCTTGGTTGCTTAATGAAACATAACACTCATATTTCAACAAAGTAATACTCTTCCCAGAAATACATTTGAAGATTCTGATACCTGCTGTCCCCATGACTGAAAAGCCAGAAAGCTAAGGAGTGGTTGGATAGAGACAAATACTCTTTACGTATGGTGCACTGCTGCTTATGAAGTGTTGCATTTAATAAAATACTGAGATCCTTGAAAAACCCATGGGAAGGTTGTGTGAGAGAAGCAGCAGTGTTTTGTAACCAGTTCCAAGCGGTGATCTCAATCTGTGAAGTGGACATGCTGGAGCAGAGCTATGAGCTCTTTGAAAAGAAATTGTAGCAATTGTTCCTTCTAATGTAAACATTTGTTATGTTAATTAAAAGGCACATAGAAGAAAATTTCTGTTCTTACAGGTATGGAATGGTCATAAATTGTTTTTTCCCCCCATTAAGAATAACAGTAGTACTATTTTGCAATTTATGACTGCAACATGAACAAATAAAGCCTTGTCTTGATTCAAGTCTTTTAAATATAACAAACTATCCTAAATTATAGATAATCTTTCTGGTTATCTCTACTGACAAGTATTCTAGACATCTGCAGACTATTACTGATCTTGTTTTGAAGTAACTTTGATGGGACTGGTAAATTTGATAAAACTACTCACTATTCTGTACAGAAGTGTAACTAAGTGCTCTCAAAGTTTTATCTGTAAGTTGACACAAATAATAATAAACAGTACTACAGTTGGCACCCATGTTAGATTGCAGAGGTCTGGAAGCCAAACTATCCACTTCCCCTCTGAAGTGTAATACCTTAGCTCAGGGTTGAGGCAGTGTGCTTCTAGGGATTATTACATATACATTTCTGTAGTGTCTATTACTGTAGTGTTGATTGCCCGTACTTTGCTCATTCATGGATGAACAGAGAACTTCAAGCTTCAAAGCTGTCAATTTAGCACCATTCATGAGCATGGTGAATTTAGAGATTTTATTAAAGCTAATGTTAAAAAATGATAAACTATATTGAGAAAAGAGTGTCTGTATATCTGGGTATAGTGCTTAGATTATCCAGAAATACAAAGTTTGTTTTAAAAGTTATAAGATGCATATAGAGCATAATCAGCAATAACACAAATTTAGGTGAACAAATTTTACTACTACCAAAATGAACCAAAAATTTCCCCAGGACATACTGAGGGGATGGATAAATTAAGTTTCTGGCAATTCAGTGTCAAGTCTTGTCTCCATGCCAATGAGCAATATAGAGCCATACTTAAAATTTGTATTTAGTACTTCAGTTATAAAAGCTTTTCTTTATTCGTTATAAATGCTTTTATTAAAAACTCAAACATTCCAAATTAATGACAAAATATGTTGCAGATAGGAGCTGAAATAGCCAATATGGTCAACTCATTTTTTGAAAGTAAATGGGAAGTTGGGTGTCTAACTTCCTTTGACTCCTTCGAGCTTGTGTATTTGTAAGTCCTGCTTTTAGCTCTTATGTAATGGATAAAAAGCATTCCAAGAGCCTATGCAGTACAGGGAATGCTTTAATGCAGGGGTCGACAACCTTTCAGAAGTGGTGTGCCGAGTCTTCATTTATTCACTCTAATTTAAGGTTTTGTGTGCCAATAATACATTTTAACGTTTTTAGAAGGTCTCTTTCTATAAGCCTATAATATATGACTAAACTATTGTTGTATGTAAAGTAAATAAGGTTTTTAAAATGTTTAAGAAGCTTTAAAATAAAACTCAGAGCCCCCCAAATTGGTGGCCAGGACCCGGGCAGTGTGAGTGCCACTGAAAATCAGCTCGCATGTTGCCTTTGGCACGCATGCCATAGGTTGCCTACCCCTGCTTTAACGTATTGTGCTTTTGGTATTGTGGGCAGAGAGCTCTTGGTTTCCCCCGGTAATTTTTTAAGTATTGCTAGGGTCACTGAACTTTTATACCATCTTCTCTTTGGCCCATAGTGTCTGTATTCCCCAACGAATAGATATGTATATAGGCAGCTTTTATCATATGGCTACAAGGGCAGGTAACCAACCTGTTCAGAGGATGCTGACAACATCGTTTGTGAACTTGGTGCTGCTAATGTGCTTAGAAAAGATGTTTCAGAGCTGTGAAATCTTGTTTATGCCGATCCATGGAATCAAAGTGCTAAAGCAATTACGACAAAGCTGAATCTACAGTCTTTTTCTCTTGACGTGTGGGTAGTGGATGAATTTAACAAATATAATTGGTTATGATTAGTATTTTGTTATGGAAATTAGTGTCGTAAACAGTGAATCTAGGAGTTGTGAGAGCTAGATTAACAATATAGTAAACAATTCAGAATAACAAGAGAGGTTGGGTGGTGTAATCAGCTAATATAATATCTTTCCTTTAGATCTGTAAAACAGAGGCCTGGAGTGAAAAACATTGGGTGGAACAAATTCAAGGTATAAATGGAAACACCTTATTATGACTAACATTCATATGGTCAGGTTTTACTAATGCAAAAGCTCAGTGAAAATGAATTTTAAGCTTGTTATTTTAAATGCTTACAGAAAACAAATGAAGTGACAGAGTCCTGTGGCACCTTAAAGACTAACAAAAGTATTGAAGCATAAACTTTCGTGGGCTAATACCTACTTTGTCGAATGCATCCAGTGAAGTGGGTATTAGCCCACTAAAGCTTATGCTTCAATACTTTTGTTAGTCTTTAAGGTGCCACAGGACTCGTCGTCGCTTCTGCAAATCCAGACTAACATGGCTACCTCTCTGATTCTAGAGAACAAATGTTAATTTTTGTTAGTTCACATCAGATGCCTTATAAGGGTTGGTATGTCACATATCAAGGATCTGAAATCATATCAGAAAGAGGGCAAGGGTCAGACAAATGTTTAACAAGGGAACTTGTAAGAGTATTGAATGACTGCAAATAGGATTTAAAATGCGGATTATTTTCCCTGACTGTAGAATCTGTAGATGACAAAGTCTGAATTTGAAATTATTTTGTCTTCCAGTAACATTTCTGCCATCTACAGTCAAGACTGCAATTTGTGTGCAATGTTACTAATGAGAATTCGTCACAAGAATTTTGCTGACATGAAAATCTGTTAACCAAATAATCCCTTTCAGAGAGAGGGAGAGAGCCAAACCAGTGCTCATTTCAGCCCTGAGCAGGAGATCAAAGCAGGGACATGTGGTCTGTTTTTGGAAGAATTGACTGACATTTCCACCAAGTTGTGGATTCTGTCCATAGTTCTAGTGCTATAGATCAGATGTTGAGCTTCTCCCACACTTCCCATGTTGTCTTCTCTCCTTGCTTCCCAAGAACTGTGACTGAGAACTGGCTCTCTAAGTGCACGTGGATGCTGCAGAAAAAGGGCCCATAACAGCAACTTTCAGCTGACTTAAGCTCATGGGGCTTTTGCTGTTGGGCTTAAAATAGCAGTGTAGATGTTTGGGCTTGGTCTGGAGCTCTGAAACCCAGCAAGGGGGTGATCTCTGAGCCTGGGCTCCAGCCTGAGCCTGAACATTGACACTGCTATTTTTAGCCCATTTGTGCAGGCCCAAGTCGGTTGACCCTGGCTCTGAGACTCCCTGCCACAAGTAATTCTTTGCAGTGTAAACATACCCTAGAGCAGGGGTGGGCAAACCTTTTGGCTGGAGGGCCACACTAGGGTTCAAAATTGTGCAGAGGGCCAGGTAGAGAAGGCGGTGCCTCCCCAAATAGCCTGGCCCCGCCCCCTATCTGACTCCTACTCACTTCCCACCCCCTGACTACCCCCTCAGAGCTCCCAACCCTCCCACCTTGTCCCCTGATGGCTCCTTCTGGAGACCCCCAACCCCCACCCCCTGTCTAAGCCCCCCTGCTCTTTGTTCCCTTATTGCCCCTTCCTGAAACCCACCCACCCACCCTAACCACCATCTCCAGGGACCTCACCCCCTATCTAAGCCCTCTGTGGGGCGGGGAGCACGGCCATGCACGGCTCAGCCCGGCATGCGGCGTGGGCAGGGTGGGGTCCTGCGCGGCTCAGCCTGGCATGCGGGGTGGGCAGTGCAGAGCCCTGTGTGGCTCAGCCTGGCATGTGGGGTGGGGCGAGTGTGGGGCCCCTCCCCATGCTGGCCTGGCCCCTGGGTCAGGAGGAGGGGACCACTGGCACCGCTCCCGCGCCGACAGCTCGTGGGCCGGATAGAAATGGCCAGCGAGCCACATGTGGCCTGCGGGCTGTAGTTTGCCCGTCCCTGCCCTAGTTGGCCAAGGGCCTCAGTTCTGACCTATGCCTGAATCAGATGACTGAGGGTCCTGGGGTGGCCACTTGAACCTGTGGCTATATATATGGCTATATAAGAGGGATTGGCTTTCTTGCAATTTAGGAAAGATCTGGTGTCATGCTCTCCATAGCAGTCTGCAGGAAGACAGCTGCTTGTCTATAGTACAAGCATTGCTGCTGTAGTGTAGTCTTGCTACAGTGATGGAAGGTGTTTTTACCATTGCTGTAGTTGATACACTCCCTTCAGAAGTGGTAGTTAGGGTGATGGAAGAATTCTTTTTGTCAACCTACTGGTGTCTATGCCAGGGTTTAGGTTGGTATACTACGACTCTTAGCGGTGTGACCTAGGTTGACCTAGCTTTTAGGTGTAGCCCAGTCCCTACTGTACACATGGTACTAGCAGAATTCCCTGAGTGAAGGGAGCTGGGCTACAGGAGATTGGAATAAAACTAACAAAGGGACTTTGTTAGGATGAGCTTGAGGAGAGCCAAGTGGTGGGGAGGAAACCTGGTAAACCAGATAGAGTAACCACAGGATGGAGAAAGGAGAAGAATTTGAGGTGAGAATGGATGGACGCTTCCTTGTATTGGATCTGGGGCTGGAACTGAGGGCGAGGGTCTGTGTTCCCTTCTACAGTAACTCCTTGCTGAATATTGTAGTTAGGTTCATGAAAAATGCGACTTTAAGCAAAACAATGTTAAGCGAATCCAATTTCCCCATAAGAATTAATGTAAATGGGGGAGGGTAGGTTCTGGGGAACTTTTTTTTCATCAGACAAAAGATTTTATATATATATATATATATATATATATATATATTTTGTGACAAAGCTCCAAGTCTGTACTTGTGGGTCCTGCGCTGCCTGGCAGATTTAGGGGCCTCAGAAACTCATCTAGGCCCCAGAGTGACCTCCCTTTCTCAGTATAATTGGCAAGAGTCACCACCTAATGAGTTACCTTCATCACAGGCCAGTATGGAAGATGGAAAAGGGGGGAGCCCTGGCCCACCCTCTACTCCGGACTCCAGCCCAGGGACCCTAATAGTATCAGCTAAGATGGCTGACCTTTTACGCACAAAACACAATACAATTCCCTGGGCTACTTCCCCACAGCAGTCTCCGCTTCTTCAAACTCCACTTCACCCTTACCTCAGGGCCTCCTTCCTTCTGTACAATATGTTGTCCAACACTCAGTCTCACCAACAGCATAACTTCCTTCCACAGCTCCTGACACCCACAGCCCACCTGACTAACTGGGAGGTTTTTATCTGGTTTCAGCCAGTCCCTGATTGGCTTCAGGTGTCCCAATTAGGCTAGCTGTTTCTACTCCTTTCTAGAAGGTTCTTAATTGGCCCCAGGTGTCTTGATTGGCCTGGAATAGCCTTTGTTTGGCTATCCAGGGAAGAGGGACCTGCACATCCTGAGACTAATATACCTGCCTTCCAGCACTCTCCTATATCCTTCTGGTCTGACTCCGTCACAATATATAATAGAGACACGCACAGTATAAGTTTTAAACAAACAATTTAATACTGGTATACATCAATGATGATTGTGAAGCTTGGTTAAGGTGGGGAAATCAGGATATTTTCCAGGGAATGCCTTACTTCTAAATGATGAACTAGCAATCAGCTGACGTATTGCTAATGTAGCCTCACACTCTACAAGGCAGCATGAATGGAGGGAGCAGAGACAGCATGGCAGATACAGACACACACTGTGTGTGTGTGTGTGTGTGTGTGTGAGAGAGAGAGAGGGGTGCATTGCCCCTTTAAGTATGCTGACCCCACTCTGAGTACACTGCCTCTTTATGTAGATCAGCAAGTTGAGACAGAAGCTGCTGCCAGGAAGCTCCCTCCGGCCTGAGCCCTGCCTGGCACCTCCCCACCCACTATATGGAAATTAGGTCAGTGGGGTGAAGGAGCAGGGAGGAGGGGGACACCCTTACTTTACCCTTCCTCCCCCCCTCCTCACAGCAAGCAGGAGGCTCGGGAGAGCATTTTCAAGGCAGAGGGCAGGAGCAGCACATGGCTGTGAGGGGAGGGACAGCTGAACTGCTTGCAACTGATAGCCTGCTGGGCAGCTGCTTCACAGGGAACTTAGGAGAGTGGGGAGCTGATGGGGTTTGCTGGTCAGCCTTGGTTCCAAGCCCCCACCAACTAGCTGCACTGGGCTGCTCTTCCTGCAAGTAGTGGACAAAGCCAGCGGCTGCCAAACCATGTTATAAGGGAGCATTACACAACTTTAAACGAGCATGTTCTCTAATTGATCAGCAATGAAACAATGTTAATTGGGATGACTTTAAGTGAGGAGTTACTGTATCTCATTAGCACCATATGTGAGTGGGGCAGAAGACCCTGTGATCCATGGGGGAAAGGCCTGAGCTTTGTGGGGGAGGGTAAGGTGATGAACCCTGCTGCCCTTCTAGACACTGTTTCTGTCTTAGAGGGTGAGGGAACTATTTATATTTTGTACTCTAATAAACAAGCCCTCCAGAGGGGGAATGCTGCTTGAAATACGAGTGTGTGTGCATTCTTTGGAGAGTCAGGGGCAAGGAACAATTTGTATAGTGGGGGTGCTGAGCACCACTGAACCAAACTGTAAACCTGTATATGGTGGAAACCACTTCAAGTTATGGGGTGCAACAGTACCCTTAGTTTCAGTACCTATGGCCAGGGGGAGAAATTGAGGCCTGGATGACTAAACACTAGGATGAGGTAGACTAACTCCCTTCCTCCCACCCCCATGTGCTCCCAAGGGCTTCATCTCCCAGTTCTCTCTCTAAAGGAGCTGCCACACAGCCACTATCACATCAGATGGATAGTTCAGAGCACAAAAAGCAAAGTTCTACATTAGATTTTCTTACAATTCATATAAACCAGTCCAGATGTTCTTCCCTATAGTTAGATTTTTTGCTTCACTCTGGTTAGGTTCCAGCTGATAGGGAATTAAGAATAGTGAGTCCATATAGTACTTTACATCTCCCACACATTTTTTATCCTTAAAGTTTCCTGCAGAGTAGGTAGATATTACAAGCTCCATTTTACAAGTGGGGAAACTGAGAAAAAGAAGTTCAAGGCTTGATGTTGTAAGATGGTGAACACCCTTAACTCTCATTGAAATCAGTGGGAAGGTGCTAAGGGCTTTCAGTGCATGTGAAATTGGACCCTAAGTGATTTGCCCAAGGCCATACACACTAGTGTTGGAATTAGAATTCAAGACATACTGGTTACTAAAACCATGCTGCCTCTATGAATCATAGTTCTTAACGGGTTTTCCCCCTTTGAACTTGTTTTCACTGCTTATAAATTATTGGCATGTTCTCTGATTAATCCTTTTAACAAGATATATGCATAACAAAAGAGTGTGCATTTTCTGCTCTTTATGGAAAATATTTCCCCAGGATGAGTGTTTCCTTCTTGTTGCATCTTTTCTGTCTCTTACAACAGCTGTACTGTGCTTTTGCCATGATCTGTTGTTTTTGTGTTTTTATATCTAATATCCACTGGGATAACAATAAGAGGACAGTTGAGAGAACAAAAAAAATTGTGGATTTGGAGGGATCAATTTATGAAGAAAGAGAGGAATGGCTGAATATATATATAGTTTGAAAGGGCAGCTAATAGGGATGAACATAATCTACATTCTTCAAATATCAGAGGAGTAGCCGTGTTAGTCTGGAATTGCAGAAGTGACAGAGTCCTGTGGCACCTTAAAGACTAACTAAAGTATTAGAGCATAAGCTTTTCTGTGCTATAGTGGGTATTAGCCCATGAAAGCTTATGCTCTAATACTTTAGTTAGTCTTTAAGATGCCACAGGATTCTTCAAATACACTCTCTAGTGATGGAGAGGAATTACTGAAGACCCATCTCCAAGGTGTGTCTTCAGAATGTGGCAGCTAACATGTTGCTTAATTCTAGTATCAGGACACATGGTGCTTTTGCCTCAATTTAGCTGGTTGAAGTGAATCTTAGGATTAGTTATGCTGAAGAAAAAATCCTTTTCCTTGTGTAGACCAGCTTTAATATGAAACATGAGCGTGTAACTGAGGTGTGTGAAGAAGTGGAAAACTTAGGATAGATACATCTGGTAACAATGAGCTATGCGTGAGGAGGGAGAAGCCCCACTGATTTTGTTATAAAATTCAGAGAAAAAGCTAGAAAAATGCACTGTAAGATCTTTGCTGTATTGGTTGGGAGCTGGGCTGGATTGTATACAATAGAGTCTCAGAGTTTCAAATATCTTGGGAATGGAGGTTGTTTGTAACTCTGAACAAAATGTTAGAGTTGTTCTTTCAAACATTTACAACTGAACATTGACTTAATACAGCTTTGAAACATTACTATGCAGAAGAAAAATACTGCTTTTCCTATTTTTTTAGTAGTTTTTGTTTAACACAATATTGTATTTGCCTTTTTTTGCGCAGGGTGTTGTGCTGCTGCCTGACTGTATATTTCCAGTTTCAGATGAAGTGTGTGGTTGACTGGTCAGCTCACACTTGTGAAGTATGCTTTTTGAGTGCTTTGGAAATTTGATTTGTGGAGAGGGACAAAGCTGGAGACACTTGACTTTTGCAGCCAGTTCTTGTTTGTGCTGCTGCCTGTCAAGCTGAACAGCAGAAGTTGCATCCTATCATTGCGACAAAGAGTCTTGTAGCACCTAGACTAACAGATCTTAGGGATAATGAGCTTTCGTGGGCTAAGACCTACTTCATCAGATGAATGTTGTGGAAATCTCCAAAGGTACCTGCCTCTGGAGATTTCCACAACATTCATCTGAAGAAGTGGGTCTTAGCCCACGAAAGCTCATGATTCCTAAGATCTGTTAGTCTATAACAGGGATAGGCAACCTATGGCACGGGTGCTGAAGGTGGCACACAAGCTGATTTTCTGTGGCACTCACACTGCCTGGGTCCTGGCCACTGGTCGGAGGAGGGGGTGAGGGGCTCTGCATTGTAATTTAATTTTAAATGAAGCTTCTTAAACATTTTTAAAACCTTATTTACTTTATATATAACAATACTTTAATTATATATTAGACTTAGAGAAAGAGATCTTCTAAAAAAGTTAAAATATACTACTGGCACATGAAACCTTACATTTGAGTGAATAAATGAAGACTCAGCACACCACTTCTGAAAGGTTGCTGACCCCTGGTCTATAAGGTACTACAAGACTCTTTGTTGCTTTTGCAGATCCAGACTAACACGGCTACCCCTCTGATCCTATCATTGTAATTAATTTCTTTTTGGTTTGGAGGACGTTTCTATAGCCATTCTTGTTCCCTAGCAATAGTGAACATCTGAATCACTTTCAAGGATGCCGAGCCAAGAAGGGGGAAATGGTGTGTGCCATTGTTTTGCTTCTTTATGATATGTGTAAAACACCAGAAAGGTGTGTAATTTCTCTTAAAATTCTGCTTCTTTTTTTCCTTAGAAATATCATTGTTGGGGTTTGTTTGCTATACTATTTGGATGACTCTGTGTGTGTTGGGCACATTCCAGCCTGTAATTGAAGTGAGGATGTTGAATCTTTAAAATAAACCTGGAAAAGAAAAAAAAATGTGCTTTTTTGGCACCTTTCTTTAGGAGCCATCAAATATTCTCCTTCCAAAAATAACTTTTTAAACAATTTATTCCTCAGTGTCAACTTGGGTGTTTACTGGTAGTGCTGGATGACTGACCGACTTGTGCGTTGAGCTTTCTCATCTCTGAATTGAAGAGGCCAAGATGATGAGTCTGTGACTGAAAGCTTTCTTCCTAATTGTTCCTTCAGTTTTAAGTTAACACTCTTATTTAACCCAGGTACCACCCATCCCTGGTGAAGTTCCAAATAGTGCAAATAAAAATCACTTCAGTAAATCAAGTTTCACTAGTATGATTTTTCTGAACTCCTTTTACTATCTCTCTAGTTATCCAGAGAACCTTTCAGGGTAGACAAGACTCGAATTTCTGATATAAAAAATACGCCAAATAAATAACACTCATAACCAATTTTATATATCATAAATGAGCAAAAAAAGTAGGATTTTGTTCTTTTCAGATCAAATTGTGAATTACACATTTCTTGTGAGCAGAGGTAAATTGTGAAAATCCCAAAAGCTTCTAATCTGTGGTTTTTCATAGAAAGAACAAAAAACTATAATCTGCTTTTCAACCAGTGAAACATTGAAGAAGTGGGTAATGGCCAGTATAGGTATTTTTGAAGTTTCCAAGCGAACTAAAAGAGGGCGAGGGAGAACACTATGAAAATCACTTAATCAGCATTAAATGGGAAGTAGAAAACAATGAGTGTCTTAAGCCAAAACCCAAATCCTATTTGTGTACCGGGGACTTCTTTCTTTAGTGGAAGAATATAGTGTGCAACAGAAAATTATGTTAAAAATCCATTTAAATTTTAAAGAGCCAGATGATAATAGCAGTAAGACACCCCAAGGCATGTTCAATGTTTGTTTAATATACACCTTGGATGGTTGAAGGCCCTTTGCCTAGGCCCTGTAGCTATGTGCTTCCCAATACACCAGAGAGCTCTATTAATGGGCCAGTAAAACAGGCTTTGACACGTCATGCTATATTAGCTTATGGGAACGTGATGATGGCCAAGGGAGAATGTTATTTCTAGCTAGTCTTTTAATGGTTCAAGTTATCTTATATGTGTGAAGTGAGGGCATTAATATTGAATGGATGATGGATTGTATACACTTTAGACATTAATGTGACAGGTAAGATAGGGCTAAATTTTGCCTCCTTCTCTCTGCAGATGCCAACAGGGAAAGTAGGTGCAAAGAACTTGCAGAGTCTGGTTTCAAACAATGGGGAGATAAGGTGGATGGCAGGCAGTTATCAATGCTAGATGCCCTACAAGGACATCTGTTTATATGGATGTCTGAGCTGATGAGGGGGAAGTACCGTCTGTTCCTTTTGCAGGTGCTCCTTAGGCAGTGTCTTGAACTTTATCTCTTTTAAAGGCACATTGCTTCCTATCTCCTTTTGGTGGGGTGATGCATCTTCCTCTCTTCAGCCCTGCCCATAACAGGCATAAAATATGCCTGTAGTATGTTATGAGATATATGTATATTTCACATTGAGACTTAATCTGTTTAAATACTCAGACACTTATTAAAATTAACTTGGACAACTGATTTTCTCAGAAGTATTGTATTATATTGGTGGCTCCATTGTATTTGTAAAAAACATGATGTGATTATATAAAGTAATATTTTTTGTATTATTTTGGTTAACATATAACAGAAAACTTTGTCCATGTGAGGTTAGAACAATAAGAATATTCTTACTTTTCCAAAATAAAATGTTCTCACCATTCATTGAAAGTATAAAATGCACTGAAGCTTGTGCTGAGCAAAACATTCTGAACTTTTCATGATGAAAGGCAATAGTTGTCACATACTCAATGGTGTGTTTAAATACGCTTAATTAAAAACTGATATTCCCAAGTCTGTTGCTTCAGATTCTTTTCTTGCTGAGAGATATCATTTGTCTCCTATACCTGCCAGCATTTTAAATCTATAAATAGGGATATTTATGGAATTAAATGGCATGTCCCTGTTTTCTTCCAAGGAAATAAATTTGACTCAGGGAACTTTGAAGGATATCAAGGGGAAAATGGATTTGTTGCTTGCCCTAAAAGTGGAGGAGGGTTATCTTCCCTAAATGGGGGCCTTTGGCTTGTGTGTCTCATCAGCACCTGATCTGGGAGAGAGACACTTCATAGAATCTCAGGATCGGAAGGGACCTCAGGAGGTCATCTAGTCCAACCCCCTGCTCAAAGCAGGACCAATCCCCAGCTAAATCATCCCAGCCAGGGCTTTGTCAAGCCTGACCTTAAAAACCTCTAAGGAAGGAGATTCCACTACCTCCCTAGGTAACCCATTCCAGTGCTTCACCACCCTCCTAGTGAAAAAGTTTTTCCTAATATCCAACCTAAATGTCCCCCACTGCAACTTGAGACCATTACTCCTTTTTCTGTCATTTGGTATCACTGAGAACAGTTTAGATCCATGCTCTTTGGAACCCCCTTCCTTTTAGCCTTCATTAATACTGAACATCTAACTATTAAAAACTAACAATATTTTTTTTAAAAAAAAGCTAACCATTTACTACTATTTTTTTTTAAAAAAAAGAAAAGTCAGGTTTGTGTTTTTTATATAGAGAAAAGAACTTTGGAGAAGTAAATCTAAAAAATAATGAGCAAATTGAAGGAGGCAAAAAAAGTCAACTGCTCACATACTCTGTGTCTCTTTGTAATTCATCAAGTAAATTCTTTGGCAGCAGTTCCAGAAATAGTTTTGCTGCGTTTCAAAATCATCTCCCTTTCCTTGAGCACAAAGTAATAGCCTTTTCATTGGAGGAAATGCTGTGCTGATGAGCATAAAATACCACAGAGAAATAGCAGAAGGGGAGCACTAGTCCAGCTTAACAGAATGCACATAATTGATTCTCACAAGAGTAATTGATTCATTGTAAGTACATTTTAAGCGATCCCATCATTGTCTAAGGGCTTGATTACACTGGCACTTTATAGTGCTATAAAGCCTCCAGGAGCATTGTAACTCACTACCTGTCCAGTTTGGTGGGGCACGCAGAGTGCTGTAAGTCCCCAGTTATACCATTCCTGGTAATCCTCCCTTCCCAGAGGATTAACAGCTATAGCATATTCAGTGCTCTGTATTATCTCCAGTGTGAATGGGTATTAACAATACAACACTTTCAGTGATCTCTGGAGATGCCTCCAAGCCATTTAAGGCAATTGACATCTCTTCCCTTTGTTTTGAACTCGGCTGGAGGAATGCGGAAGTACCTTTTCAGAGTTTATCACTTAACTCAGCAAATAAGCAATGCAAATGTTTATGGAGTGAGCCTGTGTGAAAGAGAAGACTAGCAGGCTTTGTATTTCAAAAAGAAATTTGCTGACAGGCTCTCAGCACGACGAAAATCCACTCTCTGTCCCCCTCCTCATACACACAACACGTACCGCCTCATCCCCCTCGTTTGAAAAGCACGTTGTACCTAGCTGAATGCTGGGATAGCTACCCATAATGCACCACTCCCTGTAACGCTGCAAGTGCTGCAAATGTGGCCACGCTATACTGCTGGCTGGTCTCACTGTGGACATGCTATAGCGCTATCCCTATAGCTGTATACGAGGGCAGGTATAACCAAAACCTGTAAGTGTAACCAAGCCCTAAATGTCACATAGCAAAAACAAAACTGTATTAGGCACCAATGGAAATCTAGCAAAAATAACAGTGTAACTGGATGGATCCCAAAGGCATCTCATCAGTAGTTTTGGCTTAAATGGGGACAACAAAGAGCTGGTTCTACAGAAGACTTCACTTTCCTTGTTCTCATTTTTTCATTTCCCCCTCCAAGGCTCCACAGCCACACCTCAGCCGTCATTTATTTACAATGAAGCATTTACACTTTCGTAGTCCAGTGACTGCGTTTTTGTGTATACACACACGTACACACACACTCAGAGAAAGGTAATGGTGGGAATGTCATGTAACTATCAGAATGAGACTTGGTATTGTTTCCATTTCTAGAGTGTAGTCCTAGTTAAATTCATGTTACTAAATAAAATAAGATTCCTTTTAAGTAACCATTCAACATATAAAACTGTGTAAGAATATATAGGTTGCCAGGTTAAGCACTCAGAAGTTAGGTAATGCCAGAGTGTAGGTTGCCAGTGCAATTCTGCCTCCTTCTGTATAAACATTGTGACAGGGAGGGTGGAATCAGGACTCCATTGAAATAAATGGCAGAACTCCTGTTGGCTTCAGTGGAGTCACTCGGAGTGCCAGAGGAAGGGATAGAACTCAGCTCTCTTAGGCCATGGTTATACTGGCACTTTATAGCTCTATAAAGCCCCCAGGAGCACTATAACCTCCTCCCCGTCCACACTGGCAAGTCACATAGAGCGCTATAACCGCCGAGTCATAGCGCTCCTGGTAATTCACCTTCGCATGGGGAATAAGGGCTGTAGCGCAGCTGCTGTAGCGCTACAGCGAGAATGTGGACACCCACTGCGCTACAAGTGATCTCTTGAGATGCCTAGAGCCATTTAAGGCAATTGATGTCTCTTCCCTTTGTTTTGAACTCGGCTGGAGGAATGCGGAAGTACCTCTTTAGAGTTTCTCTCTTAACTCGGCAGATAAGCAGTGCAAATGTTTAAGGAGGGAGCCTGTGGGAAAACAAAGCCCTCTGTGAACAGACACGCACTGACAGGCTCGCTGACAGGCTCTCAAAAAGATGGAAAAACCACTGGCTCTCTCCCTCCACATACACATAACACGTCCCCCCTCACGCCCCTCGTTTAAAAAGCACGTTGCACCCAGCTGAATGCTGGGACACCTGCCCTAATGCGCTGCTCTTAATGCCGCCTGAAGTGCCACAAATGTGGCCATGCTATACCGCTGGCGCGTCTCAGTGTGGACATACAATAGCGCTATACATATTGCTGTATAAGGAGACCGCTATAACCAATACCGCTATAATCCTCTAAGTGTAACCATACCTTTAGTTCACAGCCTTGAATACAAATCAACATCCTTGCTGCTTGTACAACTCTCTCCTCTGTTTATTACCTATCCTCTATGTTGAATGAAGCAAGGATCCTGTAGAATAAATATGTGGACATATAACTGAAGACTGCACCATCATGTGTACACATAGAAGAGAGCAGGATTGCATATGCACAAAGAATAAGAAGGGCTCTCTGTAAGTGGAATGCTTGTCTTTTCCAGCAACAGAAGTTGGTCGAGTAAAATATATTACCTCACCCACCTTGTCTCTATACACACAGAGGCAGTCTTTTGCTTCACACACAGCAATTTTACCCTTCATTAGCCCTCAAGGTACCTGCACACTCCATTTTGGTCAGTGCCAGGTAGAAGAGCTTTTATGGTGCTTGCAGGTGCTCCTTACGGAGTGGAGCCATCCTGTCCTGCCACTCCCCTAAGATCACTCAGATGTGGCTAGTGTGGTTCATATCCTGCTTCTCTGCAGGGTCTATGGGGCTGCTCTTGTCATTGTCTCTCTACTTGAGTGAACTGCCTTAGGGAGCGCAATCAGAACTTCTCTGCCTTCTCCCCACACCAGTGTGTGGGTGTGTTGAGCAGCTGCTAGGGTGCACTCTCTTTTCACAAAGTCATTGCTTGAGGGAAAAGAACTATCTAGTTTTGTTATCAGAACTCTGCCCACCCATAACTCCTCCCATCCCTGGCATCTTCGTCCTGAATGGATCTGTGCTCGAGAGCTTACAAAGCATACCTCTCTCTCCATTTCAACACTGTCTTTCCCCATTCTCTCTGTCTTCTTTTTCCCATTCCCCAAGATCTTTGCATCTTCATTCGCCCCATCCTCCTCATAGGGCATCTGTTACCATTCCCATCTTGCATCCTCCACCAAACAAATAAAATCTCACACACACATCCAAGATTTCTAGATCTGATTCTTTCATCAGGGTCTCTGGCTGTTCTCTATTTTCAATAAGGGTCTCTGTGTGTCCACCCCTCACCCACCCTGCTATATCTGTTCTCAGATCTGTTTGCTTGTAGCCCCCCTCCCCAAAGGAGGAAGGTGATCTAGCACAGTGGTCTTCAAACTGGGATGCGTGAGACCGCCCCTGGGGGTGTGCGAGACCCCGCCGCGACCACCCGGGAGACCGCCGAACTCCTGGGCGCACTATTTTTAGACCTCCGAAATGCCACCGCCGCCAGAAGCGTCTGCTTTTTGCGGTGGCATTTCGGCGGACATACCCACCCCGGGGGGGCCGCCAGACTTTTTCCTCTGAAGACCCCTGATCTAGAAGTGAGCTGAGCAGAGAGGACCTGTATCCTGCTTAAAGTAATCCATGCAGGGGCTCTGCACAGTATCTCACTTCTCCATGCCCTGCCCACTGAAGACCTGAACTGGCTGAGAGAAGCAGAAGGGTTGAATATGCTGCTAGGAGGAAGCTCTGGGGAAAGGCAGGTTAGAAGGTGATGGATGCAAGTCTCCATTTCTCCTTTTCTTATGCCAGTGTTACTATCTTCAAATGCAGTTCGTTCAGCAGGCCCCAAAGCTTTATTGACTTTCCTGCTCACCAGCCTTTGCATCGGAATGTCAGTGTTTTTAAAACAAGTGTACTGTAACAAATAACAGTTATTACTTTAACTTAGTACTTAAGGAGTTAAGTTTTATTTATATAACACAAAAGTGAAAAGTCCTAGAATTACAGTAAGCATGTTGACACATGCATAACATTTTAACAAGGAAGTGTTTGATGCAGAATGAAAGAAATTACTTTGACTGGGAGTGGGTAAATTTGTTTGATTAAAGTATTTGAAATAGAAGCAAAGCAGCTACATAAAGAAATTATCTCAAATTAGATGAATGATTTAGGAAGCTTGAGTTTGCTTTTATTTCCCAGTTGGCTGAATCAGGATAGTATGGAAATAAGTGTCCCGTAATTCGTACAGAATTCTGTGAAATGCCACCAATGGCAAAAATGAAAATGTAAAAAATGTATTTTTAAGTTTTAATGTAATGGACACAACTTCCCATGAGCTGGCTGAAAGATAACTTAAAAGTTACTGAGTGTGTGAATCATTAGTCACTGATCCTTTTAAATGATGTTTTTTGCCTTAACTTTAACCTGGCATCAATTTGTGTATTAAGTGATTTGACAACTCAATAGACTTTACATCATTCTTGGGTGTGAAACTATAAAGATCAACTACTTCTGTACAGGAACTCCTCACTTAACGTTGTAATTATGTTCCTGAAAAATGCGACTTTAAGAGAAACAATGTTAAACGAATCCAGTTTCCCCCTAAGAATTAACCCCCCCATTTACATTAAGGTCCAGGGAATTTTTTTCTTTTGCCATACAGTACAGTGCTATTGTTGGGAGGTTCCCGCGCCTTACCCCACACGGGCACAGCCCACTGGCACTGCAGGCAAGGAGGCTGAAGGTGCTGGATGCTAAGAAAAGCACATTGTGCAGCGGCAGCTTCCCCTACTCTGCAAGCACCAGTGGTGTGGGGCTAAACCCTCAGACCTCCCACTCCACCCCTTCCCCCAAACCCCCACTCTTGACCCGCCTCTTCTCCCCCGCATCTCATCCCCCTTTACTTCGTAGGCTGCTTCTTCCCTCCTGAACTCTGCAAGCCAGTTGATTGCCATGGGCAGGAGGCAGGGGAGGGAGCGGGAGCCTGTATGCTGTGTCCTCCCTCCTACACCCTCCCTCCTGTCTCTTTAACTCCGCAAGCCAGCTGTGCGGGCAGGAGGCAGGGGGGAGGAGAGGAAAGGTGCTGATCTGCGGTGTCTGTGGGGGAGGGGAGGAGCATAGGGAGCTGCCTGCTGTGGAGAAAGCAGGCAGCCAACCAAGGTAAGAATGGAGCATTGCTCAACTTTAAACGAACATGTTCCTTAATTGATGAGCAGTGTAATAACAAAACAATGTTAACCAGGATGACTATAAGTGGAGTTCCTGTACTATATGTAGTTATAACTATATCTTTCTGCAGTTACTCTCTCAGTTAAGTTAGATGGTTATACACAATATATGAATTATATCCAGTTTTAAAGTCTATATTAGAGTAAGGGAAACATTAGGAAGATCATAGGGTACGGACAAAATCAAACCAAAACATTAAAAAAATTCTGGCTACAGAGTCGCTTCCTTTCATTGTGGGATATTTGTTTCTCTTGCTTTGAAGTAGTAACTAAAATCACTTTGAATGGATAAAAGATGGGTGATTTTCATTGGCGCTTTTATTAAGAACTTCTGCTTTGCTATTTTGTAAGGTCTTCTAGCCATTTCTCTTCACTGATGTATAAGAGAGATCCTGCTTTCCACTGTAAGAACACATCAGGAGGGCTGTTGTTTTCCTTCAGCAATGTAAGCACTATGATTTTTAGGAAAAGTAGGCCTGTCTTCTGGGTTCTGTCCCCCTCTCTGTTGATAGGGGTAGGTTTTGTAGATAAAGGATACACTTAAAAAACGAAGAGAAAGAGAGAGAAAGTAGCAGGCTACATGCTTCCCTCTTGGGGAGAGTGTCTGAGGAACAGTCAGACATACTCTGTCTTTTGTCTGATGGAAGCACTGTTATTTTTTTGTTACATTTTTAAAAATTTGAGACATGAGGAAGGTCTGGCCAGAACTATTATGAGTGGTTTGAGGAGCCTTATGTGAAATAAGGCATATGAAGCCCAAGCACATTTCTATAACTCCATGTAGTGTGTTTCTGGTGGGTGCTGAGAGATTTCAGCACATGTGCGTTGCTCAGGTACTTGTGGTAGAGTTATAGAAATTTTGCCCACAGGAAGATCAAGCCGAAGGTGAGAGGAAGATGCCAGTTTCAATAATTGGTGCAGGTGCTTGCTTGCTTGAAATGGTCTTGTCCATCAAGGCCAGTGCACCCTTTCTTCTCACCTGTCCTCATCTTCTGGTAGGCAGGTTTTGGACCCTTCTGTGACTTCTGACTCATACCTTAAAATTGGGCCTCCTTGCCTACTGCTATTTTGAGGCCCAGTTGCATACACTGGCTGTCTGCTGTTGTTGGAAGTCTAAGGTAAGCATCTGGAGCACAGTAACTTTGGATTAATCAGTCAATTGACTGATGAGCGAACCAGTAAATTTATTCTTGATTTGACACTGTTTGAAAGGCATCTGTGGATGGGATGGGGAAACTGATATGATGATTTACTTACCTGTTTTTGTCCAAATCCTGCCATGATGGGATACCATATACATTTCTTGTTACACAATGTACACACATTAATTGTTGAACTGAGAGTCCCCCCTGTCCTCCCCTCCTCATCCCCCCCCCCCCCAAAACCTCCCAACCACCATACACACACCTTTTTGGTGGTGGTGGCTATAGGGCTGTAAGCCATGCATATACCTGTACCTGAAATAGAGTTTGGAAGGACTGCCCCTCAAAAAGCCATAGAATTATAGGACTTAGAAGGGAACTTGAGAGGTCATTTAGTTCAGTCTCCTGGCAGGACTAAATATTATCTAAACCATCCTTGAGAAGTGTTTGCCTGACCTGCCCTTAAAAATATCCAACGATGGAGATTCCACATCCTCCCTAGGCAATTTATTCCAGTGTTTAACTATCCTGACTAATGTCCAGTCTAAACCATGCCTGCTTCAGTTTTTGAAGTCTATTGCTTCTTGTTCCGTCCTCAGAGGTTAAAAAGAACAATGCATCTCTCCTCCTTTTAACAACCTTTTACATACTTGAGAACTGTTTTTGTGTCCCCCTCAGTCTTCTCTTCTCCAGACTAAACACACCCATTTTTTCCATCTTCCCTTAGAGATCATGTTTTCTAGATCTTTAATCTTTTTTTGTTGCTCTTCTCTGCTGGACTTTCCCTAATTGCCCACATCTTTCCTGAAATGTGGCACCCAAAATTGGACACAATAGTCCACTTGAGGTCTTATCAGAATGGAGTAGAGTGGAAGAATTACTTCTTGTCTTGCTTACAGCACAGAATGATTGCTTTTTTTTGCCACAGTGTTACACTGTTGACTGATATTTAGCTTGTGATGCACTATGACCCCAGATCCCTTTCTGCAGTATTCCTTTATTGGCAGTCATTTTCCATTTTATATGTGTGCAACTGATTGTTCCTTCCTAAGTGGAGTATCTTGGATTTGTCCTCATTGAATTTCATCCTTTTTACTTCAGAACATTTCTCCAGTTTGTCTTGATCATTTTGAATTTTACTTCTATCCTCCAAAGCACTTGCAACTCCTCCCAGCTTGGTATTGTTTGCAGACTTTATTAGTGTACTTTCAATATCGGGATGGGCAAAAGCACATCGCGGCTGCAAAACTGTATGGATGGCCAGGTAGGAAAGGCTGTGCCTACCCAAACAGCCCAGCTCCCACCACCTATCTGACCCCCTCCCCTTCCTGCCTGCTGACAAACCCTGTTCCTTGTCCCCTGACCATCCCTCCCGAGACCCCTGACCATAACTTCCCCCTAGTATTGTATCCCCATTACAACCCCCCCACTCCCTGTCCCCTGACTGCTCCAACCCCATGCACCCTCCTGCACTCCTACAGGCCCTCCTGGATTCGCACGCTTATCCAGTATCCGCCCCCTCCAAACCTCTGCCCCATCCAATTGCCCCGGCTCCTTGTCCCCTAATTGCCTCCCAGGACTCCCTGCCCCTTATCCAATGCCTTGGCCCCCTTACCATGCCACTCAGAGCAGTATGTCTGCTGGTCGTGCCGCTCTGCAGGAGTGTGCCGCCCAGAGTGCTGCTTGCATGGCGGCGTGGCTGCGGGAGAGGGGACATTAAGGGAGGGGCCAGGGGTTAGCTTCCCTGGCTGGGAGCTCAGGGGCTGGGCAGGACAGTCCCATGGTCTTGATGTGGCCCACGGGCCGTAGTTTGCCCACCTCTGTTCTATGTCATTATCTAAATCATTGATAAAGATATTGAACAGAACCAGACACAGAATTAATCCTTGCCGACCCCCTCAATTTGCCCTTCCAGTTTGATAGTGAATAATTGATGATTACTCTCTGGAAATGGTTCTCCACCCAGTTATGCACCTACCTTATGGTGGAAAATGTGGAGTATGGAATTCTCCAGGCCCTTTTTATTAAGGGGAAAAATATGGGGATGGAACATCTGGTATTTCCCAACCTAAAACATGCTCCTACCTCTTGAACCCCTCATCCTATTTCACCGTCCTTTTCTCTGAGTCTCCCAGGCTACATTCAGTAACAGTTCTTATGTCTAGTTGTTCCCATTGATCTTTATTGTCCTGTGCTCCTGTGACCTGTTAGCCGTGAGACAATCTGCTATCCACTTTGGCCGTTTCTTCAGTCAAGCACAGTGTATCTACTAAATCCTTTTCCAGTGCCTTCAAACCACATTTTGTTCTGCTTTTTAGCTCCTTCTCTGTGGCTCCTTTATGCCTGTTTATTCAGCTTCTTCCCAGAGCTCATGTGGTTCTCAATTCAAATTAAACCGGCCAGGTAAATGTGGGCCTAGAATTTAATTTATGCCAAAATATCCCAGGGATCTGGGCTTATAGAATTTGATGTTAACCTGAAACACTGACCTTTTTATGTTTATCAGTATTTTATCATTTGGATTCTCAGAAGGAAATTAAAGTTTCTAAAAACCAGGACTCTGAAGTATGTCCGAGTTCCCTTCTTTGATTTTGTTCTTCTAACTGTTGTTGAAAATACTTTCATATGTGTTTTGTTGGAAATGTAAAATTCTTCAGCTCATTTTTTGGAGTACTAAATATACCCTGGTATTCATTCAGCTAACTAAAAATAGAAAAAAGTACCAACCTTACACAAGTACATGACATCTACAATACATTTCATGACAACCTATGTAGACAAATTAAATGTGAGGCCTTAGAGCTTTCTACTGAAACTCATCTAGGAACAGACAATACCATTGTGTGTGGAGAAGAAAATATTATGACAAATCTGTGGTCACTGTGCTGCTTGCCATTGCTGTTCAAAACTTCATGGTGTCAGCAGAAATGGAAACTGATCCTTCTGATTCGAAAATCACAAGTCCTAACTAGTAGAACTGATGGAGAATTTTGTTTTCTGTTGTAAACAGTGTAGGTTGTATGACATACGGTTTGGATGTGATTCCATCTAGCAGAGGGTATTGTCTGTCACATATAAGCAAACACTTGTTATTTACTCATACCAGCCCCGTTTATAGGGACAGAATCTCTATTTTTCAGCAAAATGGCCATTTTCCACTCCCTCTCTCCCATTAGTATTACTAATCAGATCTTAGGTGGCGTTTTCATCCTCAAACTGTCCCTATGTATAGCTTTAAAAACTTTCCATGTGTATTTTTACAGGGAATCCATTTAAAAACCACAGCATGCAAGCACTTAACTCTATGAGAAAACAGCATCTTCAGTGACAAATCTTATAAAAAAAAATTAAGAAATAAATGAAAGGTAAATAGGAAGAACAATACAGACATAACACTATACAAGTATATTTCTGCAAACCACTGTTCCCTGCTGGGGTGCCAGTCCCTGAGCCTTCTGAAAGTGCTTTGACTCTTATGGGCATAACATACATGTAGTTTTTCATGGAAATATTGAGAATGATATGTAGCAATTGATTCACACTATGTCAGGAGTAGGCAACCTATGGCACTCATGCCAAAGGCGGCACACAAGCTGATTTTTTCAGTGGCACTCGCTCTGCCTGGGTCCTGGCCACTGGTCTGGAGAGCTCTGCATTTTAATTGAATTTTAAATGAAGCTTCTTATACATTTTAAAAACCTCATTTACTTTACATGCAACAATAGGTTAGTTAATATATTAGACTTATAGAAAGTCTATAGTAGAAAGTCTTATGGAAAGAGACCTTCTAAAAATGTTAAAATGTATTATTGGCACGTGAAACCTTAAATTAGAGTGAATAAATGAAGACTCGGCACACCACTTCTGAAAGGTTGCTGACTCCTGCACTGTGTATTTATAGTCAGTAAGGCCCTCTGTCCAACTCCTCATTCTGCTCACTTTAATGGTAATTGAATCTGGCCCTAAATAAGTGATCGCACAATTAACTTGGCTTTGCAGAATTGTTTCTTGGCATTTAAAAAGTCTTCAGTCAAACCAGAATACATAAAGCACAGATGCCAGATATTACTGTCCTGACCCAGTCCATCTCTGAGATTTGAACTAGTGAAGACTTATGGTCAGCAATACCCCAAAGCTAAAAATGCCAGATAATTGGAATAAAAGGCAGGCTTATCAAGCAGCACAGATACTTTATCTGATCTAAGTGACCATCTTACCTTGTGAAACTGTCAGCTGTGGGCTATAGCCCAAAAAGCAAGCAGTGCATCTTCTAGAATATAGCAGGAATCATTAGTATTACTCTAAGGCATGTGTTTGAGGGAGGTAGACCCATAGCTAGTGAACAATTGTATGATTTTTTTCCTTTGCTGTTTTCCCTAATGTGTTACCTGCTCAAAGCCGGTCCTACATGTTATCAAAGGATGTCTGAGTTACTGAGGAGGCTGCTATTTATTTCCTGTCCCACCCCCCACAGGATATCTCTCCAGAAAAAAACACATCTTCCTGCTGCTCCATCCACTACATAGCACCCAGATAATGTAGCAAATGCACCACTCTCCTTTCCATTAGTTTAGTCCCGCTTCTTATATTTACTTCTAGTCTTAAGCCCCTTTTCTGGCCACTTGACTTCAGGAGGAGCCAGTGGAGTGGAGGCAGAAGGGCGACTCCTGGTTTTCATCCCCTCACCCATACAATAGAAAGGGATGTAACGAGCTGGGGATCCGTTTTTCAGGTTGTTTACACCAGGGAGAAGAAAAGATTTCTCATTTCTTAGGGCTGGTCCACACCTAAACTTTCACGGAAGCCAAAATGAAAGTGTCTAAAGTTGAGTTGATTTATTGACTTGGGCTAATCAGTTTTATCACTCTTGTTTTGAAATAAGCCTGTTCAGACTCTGACTTGAGGGAAATAATCCAGTTGGTTTTAGGAAACCAATTTAATGAATATGGTGTAAGTTTGTGTAGACCAGCCCTTACATTATGACTTTTTGCAGGGCAGAGCTGTATCATCTGAGTATTGGGGTCCTTTCTGATCTCTTTGGCTGTTGCCATAATGTAAATAATAAGCAATCAGATGTGAAGTGAGAATAATGTGTTGCTGGAGCCTCCTCCAATGTCACTGCACCCATCATACGATGATAGTGCCAATTGAGAGAGAGAACTACCAGGAAGATAGTAGGATTGCCTTGAGTATTTGCAAACTAATATGCAAGCACATTCTCTCTCACATGACTGGGAGAAGGGAACAAAAGGAGCTTGAAAATGGGTAGGGTAGGAAAGGCATGTGGAAGCTTTTTGGCCCAAGGGCCACATTTGGGTTGCAAAATTGTACGGAGGGCCGGGTAGAGAAGGCAGCCTGGCCCCTGCCCCCATCTGTCCCCCTCCCACTTCCCGCCTTCTGACTGCCCCCGTAAGGAGGCGGGAAGTGGAGGGAACCATCCTACTCCTTGTCTCCTGACCCCCCTCCAGAGACCCCCCAGAACCCCACCCCATCTAAGCCCCCCCACTCCTTGTCCCCTGACCACCCTTTCCTGAGAGCCCCCACCCAAATTGCCCACCCCCTACCCAACCCCTCCGCTCCTTGTCTTCTGATTGCCCCAACCCCTATCCACTCTCTCCATGCTCTGACAGATCCCCGGGACTCCCACGCCCTGTCCACCCCCCTGTCTCCTGCTCCCTGTCCCGACTGCTCTGACTCCTATCCACACCCCGGCCTCCTGACAGACCCCTGGGACTCCTGTGCCTATCCATGCCCCTATTCCCCATCCCCTGACCCCCACCAGAATCTCTTCCCCCTGACCGCTCCCTGGGATCCCCTGTCCCTTACCCAACTCCCCGGCCCGGCCCCCTTATTGTGCTGCTCAGAGCAACATGTCTGGCTCCGTGCAGCCCACTGGAGTCAGACACACTGCCCTCAAGGAGCGCACATCATACCTGGAGCCAGCCACGCTGCTGCAGTGGTGCCCGGGAGGAGCCGTGGGCCAGCGCACTGAGGCTGTGGGGGAGGAAGGGCGGTGAGGGAGAGACTGGAGAGGGAGCCTCCCCAGCCCGGAGCTCAGGCGGGCTGGTTAGGAGGGGCCCGCAGGCCAGATGTGGCCCACAGGCCGTAGTTTGCCCACCCCTGGGGTAGGACATGATAGGGAAAATGAGGGCAGAGTTGACGATGAGACTAAGGACGTAGAAGAAGGAGCGGGGGTTTAAGTGTGCAGAGGAAAAAGACAGCTAATAGAGGATGGGAAACCTCTTGAGATGGGGCTGAATTACTATTATTGCTCGCTCTTGAAATCATATGATGCTTTCAGTGCTGTACGGGCAGTAAGGAAGATAGGATTCTTGCCCCAAGGAGTTTACAGTCCAACACAGGAATGGCCAGTACAGACAGTGATATATATGTTGAAGGGCGTGAGTTCAAACACTGGCATTCTGTTTGCATGTTTTTAAATAACAATGTGAACTATACTCAAGGGGAGAGTAATGTTGTTAGAGCTTGTGGAAAAAGTTAGGACTTATCTATACCTAGGTTTTAGCCCTCAGTGAGTTGTAACTGGTGTATCTATAACTGTGCAAATCCCAAGTGTAGGCAAGAAAGCTGCAATTTGCACTGATTAAGCTAGCCTCTGCTTGAATCCAGTATTTACACTTGGGATTTGACGAGCACAGGGACACCAGTTTCTGGTCTCTGGCTAAATTGGGGCCAATCCCAAGTGAAGACTATACCTTTAAGTATGGCTTGGAAAAAGTGACTATGAATGTGTAAGGAGGAAGCTTAATTGATATTTTTTGCTGAAGGCTAAATACCTACAAAACATAGGGTTAAACTGATGTTGGAAGAAAGCACAATTGTTACATTCTGAATAGGGGTCTTGTCTTGATTTTCTTAGGGCTTATCTACACTTAAAACATGGTAGCTGCACTGCTGTAGTGCTTCAGTGAAGATGCTGCCTGTGCTGATTGGAGGAGTTCTTCCATCAGCATGGGTACTCCCCCTCCTGGACAGGTAGTAGCTAGGTTGACAAGAGAATTTCCTTTCGGCCTAGTGCTGTCTACGTCAAGGGTTTGGTTGGTTTAACTGTGTCGCTTCGGTGTGTATTTTTAACACCAATGGGCAACATAGTTATACCAACCTGATTTCCTAGCGTAGGCCAACCCTGTAGCACTGCTTACAAATGTTAAATCATAAGGATGAATACATCTGGGTCTGTTAAATAAGTTTTAAAAAATCTTAAATCTCTCAAATTTGGTAACAGAATATCTGTGTAGCTGTAAAATAAAATTAAAAATCAGTTCCTTTTTACTTGCTAAGACGGGAGTTGAAAGGTTTTTGTTTTCTTCCTCCCTCCTCACTAAAACCTAGAGCAGTATATTGCAGCTCCTGCTCTTTTAGCTGATGGCGATATTAGCACCCAGAACCTAACTCACATTTCAGCAGATACATTTCATTAACTTTTTAAGCAATCATACTAATACTCATTTATTTATTTAGTGTTTTAGCTATGTGTTTTCAAAGTGTTGGACAAACACTAAACATGAGCGGAAATGGATAAGTGAAACATGATTAGGTAAATATAGATTTGAATAAGAGTCATAGGAATGCATTTTACAGATGAAAATAAGTAGTGGCAATTATTTGGAAAGAGCTGCAAAATATTTGTACTACAAATTTACATCCTACAAAAAGATGCAAGTTTAAAAAACTTTTTTGTTTAAAATATCTTGAAAGGTAAGATTAATACAGTAATATTAAGTGTGCTCACAAATTCTTATGCAACTTGCTGACTAGCAGCAAATTTTACTGAGAGCTTCAATTTCTCTAAATATTTTTTCACTTCATAATTGCATAGCTACTACACATCGATGACACAACTGGCTTGGGGGAGTCTTTCATGTATGAGTCACTGTTCCCTGTTCAATCCAGTTAAGTAATGATAGAAAGGGATTGGTAGTTCTTTAGTCTGTATGAACATCAAACTGGTAACTTTTGGGGCTTTCTTGGAAGTCAAAGAATGAAAAGGAATTAAACTTCCCCCTTATCCATAAAGGTGGTCACTTCACTTCAGGATTGGGCTCTTTCATTTTCAGTGAGTGAAGCCGAATGCATGTTAAGCTGAATAAATGGAACTTCAATAAACCCTGTGCAGTGCTCTGTCTGTGTGGCTGAGTTACTTGCAGTGTAACTCCCTGTGTTCCCTCTTTTACTGATCTCTCCTTGATAACAGTCCCTTCAATGATTCCAGTTCCACTGGTTATGGTACAGGAACCAGTTTGTGGTACAGTGTGGAGAACACTGCATCTCTGCTGTCCCTGTTGTAAAATTGGTCTATGGTTATAAACAGAACAATTTCCTAGGTCAATCAAGCTGTTGCCTTACTCCAAGTCTAAATTCAGTACGAAAAATACATGATATAGTAGTTTTGGGACATCCCACTTTGTGGCATTTTGCATCATGCAAGGTTCTGGGAATTTCCACCTTGCTCCTGACACGGTATACACAGTAGGTAGGGTCCAGACATATTCTTCCATATGTTTTCCTTATAATTAATGTAACGGTGAACACACATCTCTTGCCCATGTTTGGTTTTAAGAGGGACTATTTCTAGAGTTGCCTTTGCAAGGCCCTTCTGTCCCTGCCTTTAGTTTACTTCAGCGATTCTCAAACTTGTTGAGACCACGATCCGTTTTTGCTTGCCCCTGTGCCACGGCGGACCCTTGTATGTCCTCCGAAAAGCCGCCGAATGCATTGCTTCCGCATTTGGTGGCTTTTCGGCGGACATGCTGAGCTCTGTTTTCGGAAGCGCTGGGTATGTCTGCCGAAAAGCCGCCAAATGCGGAAGTAATGCATTCGGCGGCTTTTCAGCAGTGCCGGGAGCTCGCGACCCCCCTTGGGAGCGCTCGGCGACCCCCAGAGGGGTTGCGACCCCCAGTTTGAGAACCCTTGGTTTACTTAGACTACATCTATACCACACAAAGGATTGATGCTCTGAGATTGATCCGCTGGTGGACGATTTGGTGGGCCTAGTCAAGACAGCAGATTGTTCTCCAGTCAACCCCTGTACTCTACCCCTAAAGAGTAAGGTAAATTGATGAGAGAGTTTCTCCCATCGACCCTCCACAGTGTAGACCCCACAGTAACACATAGCTGGAGTTGTGCAGCATAGGTCAACTTACCATAGTAGTGTAGACATAGCCTTAGAATCACTCAGTAAATCAGCTTGAGACCATTACTCCTTGTTCTGTCATCTGGTACCACTGAAAACAGGCTAGATCCATCCTCTTTGGAACCCCCTTTCAGGTAGTGGAAAACAGCTATCAAATCCCCACTCATTTTTCTTTTCTGCAGTTTAAAGTTCCAGTTCTCTCTGCCTCTCCTCATAAGTCACATGCTCCAGCCCCCTAATAATTTTTGTTGCCCTCTACTGGACTCTTTCAAATTTTTTCACATCCTCCTTATAGTGTGGGGCCCAAAACTGGACACAGTACTCCAGATGAGGCCTCAACAGTGCCGAATAGAGGGGAATGATCATGTCCCTTGATCTGCTGGCAATGCCCCTACTTATATTGTACAACTCAAAATGCCGTTAGCCTTCTTGGCAACAAGGGCACACTGTTGACTCATATCCAGCTTCTCATCGATAGTAACCCCTAGGTCCTTTTAACAGTGTATGGGATTCTTCCGTCCTAAGTGCAGGACTCTGCACTTGTCCTTGTTGAACCTTATCAGATTTCTTTTGGCCCAATCCTCCAATTTGTCTAGGTCCCTCTGTATCCTGTCCCTATCCTCTAGTGTGTCTATCACTCTTCCCAGTTTACTGTCATCTTCAAACTTACTGAAGGTGCAGTCCACGCCATTCTGCAGATCATTAATGAAGATATTAAACAAAACCAGCTCCAGGACCGACCCTTGGGGCACTCCACTTGATACCGGCTGCCAACCAGACATGGAGACATTGATTACTACCCGTTGAGCCAGACGATCTAGCCAGCTTTCTATCCACCTTATAGTCCATTCATCCAGCCCATACCTTAACTTGCTGACAAGAACGGGGAACCATGGCCAGTGGGAGCTTTGGGAGAGGTACCCATAAGCTAGGGCAGTGCATGGAGCCCTCTGTGCCTCTCCCGCAGCCCCAGGAGCCGCAGGGTCATGGTGCCAGCCGCTTCTGGGAGCGGAGCCTGGGCAGGCAGGGAGCTTGCTTTAGCCGCGCTGCGTGCCGTTACCACCTCAGAGCTGCTCAAGGTTAGCAGTCCTGGGCCAGAGCCAGAACCGCTCCTGCACCCCAACTCCCTGCCCTGAGCCTTCTGTCACACCCTGCACCCCAAACTCCTGTCCTGAGCCCCTTCTTGACACCTCCTGCACTAACCTTCTGCCCTGAGCCTGATGATGCACCGCACATCCCTTCCACACTCAACCCCCTGCTCTAAGTTCCCCTGCCCCACTCGATACTCATCACTCAACCTCATTCCCTGCTCTGAGCCCCGTCCTGCACCGTAACCCCCTGCCCTGACCCCCCCCTGCACACTGCACCCCCTCCCATAGCCCAAACTCTTTCCTGCACCCCAACCTCTGCCACAGCCCTGCATGCAATTTCACCACTCAGGTGTGGCCCTCGGGCCAAAAATTTTGCCTACCCCTGCTTTATCCTTTCTACTGTTCACCCTATAAAGAAGAAATGGATGAAAATCCGAAGCTCCAAGTCAGACTGAGATAACTCTGTAAAATTTTCCCTGAGGGGCAGTCTGAATTTTTACTTATTGCTTTTGGGTGGGAAATAAGAATATATTCAGGTGTTGACCCCAAATGAGCAAGAGAAAAAGTTTAAGAAATCATTAATTGTGTGGACTTTGTCTTCTACATGAGAGTGAGTTAGTTTATGTATATTTGATAGTCTGTAAAAGTCAGACACAATGCCTTCATGCCCTTCACCAGCCAAACTAAACTTAGCATTTTAAATTAGGACTTCTTGCTATTAAAATGAGACCCAGGAATAACCAGTTAATTGACCATGGCTGCCCATTCAATTTAGGGGATTGTGTTAGGTTTTTAGGCACAGATCTAGTTCTGAATGGGCTAATGATCAGTTCATGTTGTTTAACATGAGAAAATGAATAAGCACTAATTTTGTAATGAGTATTGAAATTGTCAGTGTATTGTGAGAAATCAAAAAGTAATTTACTGTTACTATTGAAAGTGGATATGGAGGGAAAATTAACATTACTTTCTTTTCCATAAATACCCTCTTCCCCTTCTGTGTTGGTTTTTAGAAATGTGACATAACCCAGATGTCCCAATTTCAACGTTGGCCTTTTATTATATGAAGTCATCACAGTGAAGTAGGTAAAGGGGTCAGATTCTTTGTCTAGAAAGAAAAGAAAATGCTCCACTGAGCAAAGCTTAGTATTGGATATTGCTGCCATTGGGAAGAGTCATGAAGCCCATAGTGTTTTTTTTCTTTTGAAGTACATATATGTGGGTAAAAAGAAAAGTGTGCTGATCTGGCAAGGTGCCAGAGTTTCTTTAGGAGTTTCTTTTAAAGCAATTGAACTCAACTTTTTTTGTCCACAATCTACAAAAATGCCTAGAAATTCATCCCACAATCCACCACATCCCCAAATCACATGAACAATTTTTCTACCATTTTGTGGGTTGCAGTTTGTAAAAGATGAAGGGGGTCAGATTTGGCTGATGTACTTGGAGTGAAAGGGTCTCTCCCTCCTCTTTGCTTTCCCCTATGTTTGTGTAATGCTCAGCTCTGAGGGGTGAGAAGACGTGCTCCATAGATCCTTGAAACTCCCCACTTCCCTTGTTTTGGAGTCAAATGCTGCACGAGAGAGGTGAGAGATGGAGTAAGGAGAAGCTCTAGCGCTGGGAGGTGGGATTGGGGGGTATAATCAGCAGTAGGAAAAGGGAAAGTCAATGAGCTGGTCTTTTCTGCCCTTGGACAGGACCCCCACAGGGTCCTAGTGACCCAGGGATTTTAGAGAGATCACAGCCACCAGTTCACATATCACGTCTCCTCACACCACCACTTGAGAATGCCTGTTCTATGATGTGCGGGAGCACCCTGAACTCCCATTAAAGTTCACCGTCTTGTAGATTTAGGTCTTGAGAGAGCAGTTGTGTGTGTTTATGTTGAAAGAACTATTGCTACATGCTTGCACAGGATATCGTATCCATGTATCTCGTATCATTTCTGTGTCTTTAAAACTTTTTTTCCCCGCAGCTGAAATATTTGTTGCACAGTGAGTCTTATTTGGAATTCCACAAGAGATATGAAGTGAATGAAATGTAATTTAAACTATAATATTTGCTCTTGCTAGTCTGTTGTGCTGTGGAACATATTTAGAATCCATCTTATATTAAAAGCTTTTTGCTGCTTTTCCTTGGCACCTGAAAGTTTGTTCTGAAAGGTTCCTCACATAGAACATAGAAATTAATAAATGTATTTTCAAATTTTCAGATGTAATTGAGTTTTTAAATTAACCATTTTCATTTCAGCCTGTTATCATTCTCCAATGTTTGTGGTTTGTTTTGTGCTATGTTGTTGAACAGGTAGTTCTGGTACATACCACAGGCTGATTATTTTGTGTTGTTTTTAATGTATGTACGCTTTTGCCATAGAAGCTTTATCTACTGTGATAGTATTCAGGAACAGTGCAGATAACAGCACAGTATGTAATGTACTCTTACATTCCAGGCAATTTTAAACAAATACTTGAGAAATGTGCTTGCATTTAATATTCGAAGTATTGTAAAAGTAAAGCAATAATTAATAGAATTGGAAATTTGAAACCTCTAAAACATGCTAACTCTTTTTGAAGTTATTGTTGTATATGAGGACCCCTCCAATAGTTTCAGACAGCAATTACTTGATGTAAGGAAATTAAATATTCAAAAGTCACACTTTTATAAGGGAATCTTGCTGACAACGCACAAACTCTAACAGCTTTGTTTGAATAAATTGCATCTAATTTTGGGGTGATTGCAATTTTGGAAAATTTCAATCTGCTTTTCAGAAATTCTGGGCAGCTACCATTGATTTCAGTTTGATAAATAGATGCTTATTGCTTGGGAAAACCAGTCACCCACATTAAAGGATACTTTTTAAAGTTTGTTCCCAGTTGATGTTGATCTGAAAGCATGGAGTCAATGTAATTACATCTTAAAAGGATCTAGTTTAGTTCATTTTCAGATAAATAAGCTAACAAGGGTAGTGGCAGCTGATAGGGCTGCTGCCAGCTTGGAGATGGAAGAGTCAGTAGCTCTGGGTTTCTATAGTCGGAAAGAAGTAATGTTGGAATTTCTCTTAGCAGTGAGTGAGCAGTAATGCAAATGGTGCTCTCTGCTGGTCACTTCACAGACATTTTAACAACCAGGAAACATTTAGTTTTAGTTACACAAATGTGATATGGAATATACCTCTGGATGTATTAAAAGGAACAATATGCTGATGTCATGACCAGATACTACAGCAATGAGCATCATGTGAATAACCAAGTAGATTAATAAAGGGAAGACTGAGATTAGATTGTTTTTAAAACTTGTGCATGAGATGAATGTCACAGATTAAAATGATTTAAACTGGGAAGTCTTAGGAAACTTATTTCTGTTATCCCAACACAGGTATCATTTTCTGAACTGAGAAACTGTAATTGTCTTCCTCTTCAGTAGGTTGAATTAAAATATTCCAGGAAACAAGCAGTTTTACAATAACTTTTCGTCACTTCTTTGTACTCTTGTGGAAAGGATAGATTTATGAGAACAGAGTAAATAAAAATATTTAGAACTAAAGGAGTAGGAAATCACCTTCTATGCCATTAACAGATGTAATTTCCATTGCTGTTTCCTATATATTCTATCCTCTGCATGTGGGTCTTGTTTCCATTATCTGTGAGAGTACAATTATTTAGTTGTAAAATAGTAAAATGTTTCTGACAGTGATAGCTTTCTCAGTTTGTCCTGTGTGCCTCATATTTTTCTGTGTAATCCCTGTGGAATAAACAAAATGTAAATCGCTTACTAGCTTAGTTGGACAGTGTTCTTGCGTTCACTTTCTAGGTGAATGTTCACTTAACAAAATCTCTTCTTTAATTACAGAAAAATCTTTGGAGTGGAAAGTGAAGTGTTTACAGATTTAAGTAATTTTTAGAGCACAAGTAGATAGAATACGTAACTGGGCGGTGTACACAGGAAATAAGAAGACTGACCTGCTTAGACTTGAGGCATGTGATGCAATGATTACATGAATGTATTATTGCATTGAATTTCAAGTTTAGCATTACCTATGCCCTTGAATTGAATGAAGGGAACTGGCCAGTTCTGAACAATGTTTGAACTATGCTAAAAACATCCACGTAGCTTTTACAAAATAATTGTGCCTTACTGATTTACCTTTCCCAAAATAACTAAATTGTTCTAGAGCAGTGTAATTTAACCTTCTGCTGTAATAAATGCAACTTGATACCTGTTGTGCTGAAAACTTAAAAAGTATATTGAACTTTGAGGTTAGTATCAACAAGTGAGTGAATATAATTGCCAAAATTCTAAAAATCCTAGTTCTGAATAGCTAAGCATGAATTTTAAAAACCTAATTCTACTTCAAAAAGTGAAATTTAAACTGTCACCAAAGTGTTATTGTCCTGAGTAGCCATATGTGTAAAATTGTAATGGACTCTAAATAGATATTACTATAAAATAATTTCATGAGAATATTTTCATTTTAAAGTATATTTAGTTCTTGGTATTGGTCCATTTTAAAAAGTGGAATTTCCACTTAAGAGTCCATGTTTTATCATCTTCACCGTTTTTCAGTTTTTTAAAAAAGGGAATATTTGATCTAGATATTGCAGCAGGACGGCTTTGAATCATCATCTTTTATAGATATATTTTTAGACACAGCAAATAATGTGACACAACCTGCTCGACATACATCAGATGTCTGTATAAGTTCAGAATGGGGCACCTTGAGAATTTTTATTGCAGCATTGGTGTTAAAATTCTCCAATACTTAATTGTTCTGGGTAAAAATCACTTTCCACGTGGGCTGAGCAGAGTACAGCTTCAAGAGTCGCTACTGGAGGAATCTCTAATTGGAGAGATTTCATTTTAGGACACTACAGTAGAGTTGCATCATATTCGCATTTAATTTGCACAAATTCAACTATACATGCTCAGAAAAAAAAAGAAAAAGAAAAAAAGAGAGAAAAATAACAATTTAATTAGTGCGGGCGATTCTGCCTGCCATTCCACTCAATGAGCATATGCCCCAGAGTGAGCATGAGATGGGACACGTAAATCTGCTGTTCCCTCAGTTGGTCTCAGTTCCCGCGTGCCTCTCATTATACATTTATATACACACATTACTGTACAGGGTTGTATACACAAAACCATGTATACTGTATTTTATGGGCGATTTAAGGGACTTTCAAGGGTAATTTTGACTATAGGTGATTTTCGCCTTACACACTGACTTTAGAACCTAACCCTAACCTAAGCTGCGACTCCACTGTACACTGTAGTGCTTCTTGCTTATTCACTGCAACCCGGACATACGATGACACACAATGCCTTTCAGTGTGTCCCAAAGGACTGATCAGAAGTGTTTGTCACTTGCAATGAAAACTCAGTGAGTGCTGAAGGTCAGGTTATGATCTGAGAAGTCTTTCACCTAAGCTAAAATAATGTTTTCAGTAATTGTTCCAAAAATTCACTTTGCAGGTGTTTTATTAACATTAGATAAGAACTACTCAGTGTAATTCCCTAGCTGTGAATGAAACTACAATTGGCAAGATATGCAGTGACAGTTGCAGTCCTGCTGAAGAGGGTGGCATTGCACGTGAGTGCAACTCAAGACAGAATTTAGTCTAGTGCAGGGTTTCTAAAACTTCATTGCACCATGACCCCCTTCTGACAACCAAAATTACTTCATGACCCCGGGAAGGGGGACTGAAGCCCGAGCATCACCTTACTGGGCATAGGGGGCATCGCTGCCCGGGGGAGTAGGGAGTGGAGGAGGGCGCCAGAGCTTGAGGGCTTCAGCCCTGGGCAGCGGAGCTCAGACTTGGCTTCAGCCCCGAGCCCCAGCAAGTATAACGCCAGCCCTGGTGGCCCCATTAAAATGGGATCACGACCCGCAGTTTGAGAACCACTGGTCTAGTGTCTTTTGAAGGCAGTAAATAGTACGGATGGGCCTAAGCCACATGATTTATAACCTAGCTTTGAATGTTTCCAAAGCTGAGGTTTTTGGACCAGTTGTTTGTTTATTCAGCTGTGTAGTATAGATAGAGACCATTGCCAAAGTTTGGACTTAGCTCTGGGTCTGGATTTCAGTTACTCACCAAGTTCAGTGGTGGTAGGATCTTGTGTTTACATTTGGCCATATCTATTTCTAGAAATTACACTCTTTTACATTGCTCAAAAGGCATGTAGATAAACACTGTAAAACGTGGAGTAATCACAGGGAACAAAGGAGAATCGAGAAATGTCTGTCTCCATGTGGTATAGAGGAAACTTAAATGAAAAAGTTTATCATTGTTTCGTATTTACTTAGCAGATCTTGTCTGTGTAAGCTCTTGCAAAACTTGTTTTAGGTATTTCTTGTCTAGTCTTGCTGACCTACTATTTTGTGTTAGTGGCTTGTCAAACAGGAAGAGCCACAACAGACTCAGCTCATGTTTTGTGGAGTAAACAATAAAATATACCTGGTGCATGAAATGAAGTGTTTTCTTTGATATTTTTCACCGAAGAGAAAAGCACCTTTTAAAGACGAAATACTTGCTAATTGGTGGAAGAATGCAGCTTGTATCTAACCTACTTTTCACTTGAGATTGGGCATATGATATAGCATAAGGGCAGCAATTGTGTTTTTTGAAGTTGTCATTCATTATTGATCCTGTAATTTTGTGTGATTGCTACGTTGCCCGTTTATTAATGTTGAATGGAGTGGAACTTTGTGTGCACACTGTCTGAAAACAGGATAAAGATCCAGAAATACCAGAGTTCAGTTTAATGCTAGCTGTCCTTGTGGATTTAGCCACTCTTACATCTGTACCCTGTCTATAACAGCCCCATTTTACAGATAGGAAACAGAGGCTAAGTAGGTTAAGCTATTGGCCAGGAACAGTTACGGTTCAGATGATGGGTTTTTAGAGGCAGGTTGGTTCTTATTCCTTGTAAAGTAGTTCTTCCTCATTTCCAGATGGCGATAAACTTTGGCTTCTATCTCAAATCCCAGTTGAGTCCTTGAGCTGGGGTAATAAGTCACTATAATAAGTGACTAGTTTTGCTTTGAAATATAAACCTTATTGTAGCCTGTCAATTTTGTCAAGTCTGAAAAACCCATCTGTTTGCATTTGATCATGTGATAGTGTTTTTTCAGGTACCAGAAGTAGAGATGCTTTACATAATGGGGTGTGAGATGAGAAACTAAGTCTTCCCTACTGTTTACTGGTTTGAAAGTTGAGGTTACAATGACATGTTTCTTTGGACTATGTTCTAGAGCTTTCCAGGAGGAACGTTCGGACAGTGTGTGTAAGCTGATAGCTTTGCCTGATCTTCTTAAAAAAGTGAAACATTAAATGCTCAAATTAAACAAAAACATGCATGATTACCCTCTTTGCTATAATCACTTTCGGGTGTGTGTGTCCCAAAGAGTCTTGTGGCAACTTGGCATTTTTTTTCATAAAGTAATTTCAGAGAAGAATTTTAAAGCAAACTTAAGCTCTCCTGTTTACTGTAGAATTTTCAATATACACACAAATTACATAGGAATGAACTGCGTTCGTCTCCTTTCACAAACAAAAGGCAAAGTAGGTTACAGTCTTAATGTAGAAACTCTCTCTAATCTATATAAATAATCTGGCCTAAAATCTATCCATTAAGTTTTGTATGTGTACCCGGTTTTAGCTAAATCTTGGTGCACTTGGCTGGTTATTAAAAGTTTTTCTGATCGGGTCAACTCAGTAGTTAAAATGTAGGATGTATATTGAAATAGCCCTATCATTTGGTATTGCCTTGCCAAATGCGGGATAGAGTTTGGGAATGCTGCCTTGTTGTGTTATGTTTCTCTAAAGAGAAAGTGATGCTTTCATTTTTGCAAGTGTAAAAATTGTGGTTTTGGTACATTTATGATATGTGAAACTGCTGATATTAAACAACTGTAAAAATGATGGTACAGTGCTTGCCCTGTAGCTCATAGTAGTGATGTAGTATGTTGAGCTAGTACTTGTAGAAAACTTTATTTTGTGTAAGTGATGATGTCACTAGGGCAATTACAACAAGGGGGAAGCTGTGTATTTGGTAAATTAGGTCTTGTCTACACTGACAATTTACAGCGCTGCAACTTTCTGGCTCAGGGAGGTGAAAATACACCCTCCTGAGTGCAGCAAGTTTCAGTGCTATAAAGTGTCAGTGTAGACAGAGCACCAGTGCCGGGAGCTAAGCCCCTCGTGGAGCTTGGTTTTTTTACAGTGCTGGACGACCGCACAAGCCATGTTAGAGCACTGCCATGTCAGCACTTTAGCATCGCCAGTTTAGACTAGCCCTTAGTCCATACTGCAGGAAAAGGATATTCTTGCTTCAACATAACTGTGAAATGTTCTTGCATTTAATTGTTAATATAGATTTTAAAATCACTAATTTGGATTACATTTCTAAGAAGAATAGCATTTAACAAAATACAATCTAAAATCTGATCTTTGGGATAGAGAGGTAAGAAATAGGTGAAAGTCTAAAAATAAATGCACTCCACAAATAAGCAGAGTACAAATCTCTAGGCAACTTAGTCCCTCCTAAATCATGAAAGCATGCTAAGTCAAAACTGGTTTTCCATCGATTTCTGATGATACTAAAGCCAATGTGTGTGTGACCAGGTACCTAAAATGAATAGGGCAGTTTCACAGGGGTGTCATTTGACTAGACCAGTCACTTAAAACAAAAATCAAGAGGAAAAAGAAACATTAATTTTCCCTCTGACTTTCATTATGTATGATTGCTCTGCTTTCCATGCAGTTTCTCCCAAGATTTAACAATAGCAATGAATTTATGGACATTGTAGGGCTATGACCTCCCTTGCCTATCTCCCTTTCTATCCAAATGGCAGTCGTACGATTCTTAGGCATTCGCATGAGAGATGCTGCATGGAAGGCAGAGCTAACATGGCTAGAGAGCCAAGGAAGTATAGATATTTTATATTTAGCTTATATCTCTTCAAAGAACCACTTTCCCTGTGACAGTGGTAGGAAACACGGGCATATGCACGTGGTGTTTGTGCTTCTGTAAACAGTGTTGCCATGGGGTATAAAATACAACTATGCATGGGGGCAGCCTAGATTGTGTTACTAATGAAATTCTTCATAGGCTTTCGAGGTGGCAAAGGAAGGGAAAGTGGGGTAGGACAATGGAGACCTAGAGGACAAAAGCGGATGGAAATTAATACGGGGCAGCAAAGGAAAAGAAAAGTGGAGGTGTAACCTAGAGAGTGGGGACTGTTTTCCAGTAAAAGCACTTGCTTAATAGCATTTCTTTGTACCTCATAAGAAAAATCTCTTCTCAAATATTTTGACCCTACACCATGTTAAAACGGGATATGCAGGTGGGGATGGCATTCCTGCCTTCCCAACTCCAGTCCTTCATATACGAAAATGAGATGAAAGCCCTTCTTCCAAGAGCTCTGCCTCCCACACATCAGTGGTTTTTGCTTTGTACCTTTCTCCCTGGTGGTAGCAGTGTAGCGTTGAGTTTGAAAAACTGGTAACTTGAACTGCAGCTGTGTAACTTTTAATACCTCGTAGGCAACTTAAAGTGAGAATTAATGGTAATTTATAATTTTTATTATTCAAAAATCCAAATGGGAAGTTGAGAGACTCTGGCTGAGGATAAGTCCTTTTGAAACCTCAGATGCTCCAGCAATTCACTTGAAAAACAGCCTCTGTTAAAAAAATTCCACAGTATCCCTGATCTCAGTCAGTCAGAAGCTGTATAATACATGCTCTGACATCAAGATCTATGTGTAACAGATTTGTGACCCACTACCTAGGAATGTTTTTGTTGTTTGTTCATTCAGCACTGACAGTGCTCTTGGCGTGGACAAGATACAGCCTAGAGACAGCCCCAACCTCGAAGACCTTACAGTCTGATTAAGCCAGATGCAGAGCAGACATTGTGACTGGGAAACGCAGAACTATTAAAGCACTTTGAGAGGTTTTGGTGAAAACATATGCTTTGTTTCCGTCATTTAAGTGGTGGCTGATACCGCAAGAATTTTGAGATATGTCCATAAAATATTTATTCCGTTCCTACTATAAGACATGCAGGCCACGATTTTCAAGCTTTTGGATGCCCTAGTTTTCAGGGGCCTGTCTTCAGACCCCTTTTAAGTGTTTCATGTTTAAAAGATAGGTTGGTCATTTATTTTCTGAAAATCAGGCCTCTTTAAGGTGTAATAGATTAGGCTCCAAAAATTGTGGCACCCATACCCATTACTCAGTTTTTAAAACTCTGGCCACCATATGAAATTTATTGAATTTGTTCCAATGTTAGACATTGAACAACAGCTCAGAGTGTTGTCATTGTTATGCAGGTGGGCTAGTCAAGATGCCAAAAGAGTTACGTATTACATCACGTCCAGCCCTCTGTGGCTATAATAGAACTTTTCACAATAAAATGATCTCTCTTACAAATAACAAATGTAGTGACCCAGGCTCAATACAGTAGATATCTGTGGGGAAGTGGATGTGTGCCTCTATGTATGCGGTACCTTTCTACTGATTGTGCTTGTATGGTACAAGGGTGGGGGAAGTTTATATCCCCCTTTTTTGGTAAATTATGGTATCCTTCCTTCGAAATACAGAATGTATACAATATATGAGACATACATGTCTGGTATAGCAATAATATGTGAAAGAACATTGTTGGAGATTGATATATCGTCTGTTGAATTTTTTTTGATGAACCTTGTACTGATGTATAGAGAGAGTTTCTATTTATAGGAACCTGTTGACTGAAGTTCTTGGACTGTTTCAGTCTGAGGAGACATTTCTGAAAATTTTCTGTCACATTAAAAAAACGTCCTAAAACAGAGAAGTACTAACATGCCCCATCCCACAGTGGTGGTGTAAGGTACTCAGATAAAACAGTAATTAGGACCATAGAAATACTGATGCTATCAGAACAATCTTTCACTCTACATAATTCACTTGTGTTAGAGGGTCAAAGTTTTTATATACAGGACTTGAGTCTGAATGAAAACTTTGCCATTAACTCCAGTAAGTATAGGACTGGGCATATTGACTGTTTGGGAAATCTCTTTTTACCAATATGTACTTGAAATATCTGATGGATTTCTTTCCTTTGCATACAGGATCCAAGCTACTGGATACAAGTACATCGCCTGGAACATGGGGATGGAGGAATCCTAGACCTTGATGACAATCTTTGTGATGTAGCTGATGACAAAGACAGAGTGAGTACAGACTGTTATTAAACATGCTCAGGCTTCATTGCCCATGAACACACCATGTTTCATATTTCTAATGTAAACACTGAAGATGAGGTAGGAGAAAGAAGAGAAGGGATGAAAGAAAGTGAGAGTCACAGAACATGAATGTAATTTTCCTGAGTTTTCTAATATTAGCATTTTTGTGAAAGCACCAAGTACATTAGTGAAATTGAGCTGGAAATGTAGTATAAAATATTTGAGGTAAATTAAGGTGCTTTCATTGTGCAATATAAATAAAGTTGGAATACGAAAGTGAGGATGAGAAGAGAGAGGAAATCTCTAAAGAGTTTATACAAGATTTTCCAAAATGTGTCTTAAATTTAGTATCATAATTCCTTGTTTAGGCACCTAAGTACGTAGCTTAGCTTTGGGTGTTGAGCACCCCTGATTTCACTTTCAGAAGTTATTGATTTTACTGGGATCCACCGGGTAGTCGGCACTTGTGAAAATATGAGGCTGCTTATGTAGGGTTCGGACTTTTGGGATCTATTTTTGAGAATCTCAGGCATGTAATGCGTATTTGTTTTGTTTGCAATCAACTAAGCTATGTTTCACTTTAATACTGTCTTAAATAACATAGATTGGATAAAATAGGAAACACTGACATTAGTAAGCTGGGGAGGCTTTATGTAATGTGCTAAACATTGGCATTTCACTGCCAAGCTGTTCTCCTAGGAATTCTTACTGAAGATGTAATTCCATTGCATTGGTACTAGTGAGGACTGTGATTGAGCCTTCAATCTAGAGGTATGATTCTCAAGGCCCTGTTTCTTTCACCGCATGCCACATAATTGCCTTTCTGAGCAAAAACAGGCAATCTGAAAACCTGCTTGAGAATTACTTAAACGTAGAAATAAATACTCTGTCCTTAATATTTTGCTTGGGTCTGAGTTTAATTGACTGGGTTATTTTAGCTGCTGTACTAAGAGTTTAAAAATCAGGGAATCATGGGGTTTGGAAGACTCCTCACTGTCTGAAATGCTAAGGTTACTCAAACTGTATAAAGTAATAACATACAGTGTCTAGTTTTTAGGAATCTCCTCTATAAAAATGGTGCCCAGCTAAAAGACCATGAGAAGTGGAGACCACGTAACATTATCATTTAATTTTAAAGCACTTTGTACTATAGCTTTGCTTACAGGCCTCAGGCAGGACAACTATAATCATCAACACTGGTTTTATGTTAAACTTACTTGAGTCATGTACTCTTTACCCCACTCCTTCCTAAGAGAGGAACCTAATATCCAGTTACGTAGAGGTTTCATTCTTTGGCTCTAATCTGGGCTTGCAGGCTTCCAATGTGGGACTCTTCATACTGAAACTGTGTGTAGGTGTTTTTATGTGCATGACTAATGGAGAAAAAACTCTCGCTGCCGTTGAAATAAGCAGTGCCATTATTGCAATAATATTCTCTTTCTGCTTAAGTGGATAAGATCCCTTTTAGAAATTTGACTTACACCATTTCTGTAGGTTTCCCTAGCTTGTTTTCTCTCTGATTTTACGAAGCTGGCATTTCTATCCTCAGTTTCTACTTACTGCATATATTACTTAAATTTTATATTTTAAAGAGCCTTGTGATGTTGATGTGATGGGTGAAGCATAAACATATGTTGTATGTAGGTTGTACTGGACTAGTTTATCCATGAATTAATCATTCCAGCTCGACCTTCCCTTTTGAGTGTTTTCAAGAACTGCAGTCATTAGTCGCTGTGTTTTGATTACGTATCTTCTGATATTTTTACATCCACTTTGAATACTAGTGACTTTTCTAATTCTGTTCTAGTTTTGTGTTGCTAGCTTCTTTCACATATAGAAAATGTTTTAATTGTTTTGTGTTTGTTAAACTTGATACAGAGGTCAGTAATGCAAGGAGCTGAGCATCATTGGCCCGCAAGCCAGACAAGCATGTAAATACATATTTAACTTGAAACATGATGTGCTTAAGAGCGTTTAAACAGCCCATGTTTAAAGTTAAGCATGCACTTCAATTACAACTGAAGCTTGAAATTACTTATGTGCTTAAAGCTAAGCACATGCTGAAGTATTTTGTTGAACTGGGACCAGACTGCAAGCACCTTGCAGAATTGAGCTCATAACATCTGTGTCTTCATTTTCAAGGAAGAGAGATTCAAATGCACAAAGGACAGTGGAGTTGGTCAGTCATCCTAATTAGTGTTAATGCTATACCTAGGAATAATTGTAAATGTTATGCAGAGGCAGCCACTTTACTCTTGGCGTTTGTTATTTCACTAATGTGAAGAATATTTGCTTCAGTTCCAGTGTCTCCATAGAAAAATTGCATGCTATAAATGCACATAAAGATTCTTATAGACGACAGCTGCCACAAGTGGAATAAAAAAGACATGTCCTTGTGATGGTCCCTAAAATGGAGCTTGTTAGGACAGTCTTTTTTTCCACCATTCCTCTTATCCCCAACTTTCTTTTGTATCTTAATAAAATGGGATAGATTGGTGGTAGTGGACTCTCTCTGGGTGATTTGAAATGTTAAAAACAACCCTGAGTATATGGGGGAAAAATATACTCTAGAACGTTAATTGTGTGCTTAGGTTATTTATTTCCTCTTTGAAACCACAACTTCAATGTTAGTGATTTTAACATAAAAATAGAAACTGCATGATTCAGTCTAATTTAGACAGCATATCAATTTGACATTCACATTAAACTAAATTACCATGATGATGAGAGAGTTAGCAATGTTGGAGACTTTTTATGGAGCTATATTTTGCAAGAGGGTGCATGTTTTTTTACAGCTCTAAACTACTGAATTAATTTGCAGTTACTTTAGCTTATCACAACATGCTGATCAGATATAAACTCTTGTTAGCCTATTCCTAATTTCATTTATGAAAAGTAGATTTATATTTTTAAATCTTTTATTGATGTATAATAGAAAACTAGTATGCGATTTCTACTCCTTGATGCAAACAGATTAGGTGATGTGCTTTGGATGGTTTTTAGTTTTTTTCTGAAAACTAATTCAGTTTTGAACAGTTATGATGGTACAGCCTCCTGAGAAAGGGGCATTAGGATATTTACCTGTTTAAGTCATCTGATTGGATGAACCCTAAATACTACTTAGTAAAAACTAGTCATCATATACATATTCCTGCATTAGATTAAAATTTAATATGGCCTTCCATTAGATAATAAAACATTAATAGATGCACAAAAACCTTCTTCTTTCTATGTAATAAGACACTCATTTGAACATTTCCAAGACATTCACTTTTTTGTTAGTGGAAAAACATTGTATAATGGAAACATTGTTATTGAAAAATGTATATATTTATATATCTATATGTAAACATTTTTCAATTGGAACAGTTTTTGGTTAGCTTTTAGAAAAATTGTTTGGCTGGAAGAAACAACAGGAATGACTGGGGGTATCCAGTCCGAACCCAAAAGAAAGGCATATTTGGTTGTATGAAATGTGATCAATTTAAATGATATTTTTCTGTGTATTAGGAAACTATCTGAAATACAGTTAATGTTTTTCAATATAAAGTGCATTGTTTGTTATGTCTGTGAGGAAATAATCTCGACTGCACTTTAAACATCAGTATCTCAAAAGTTTTTTTTCTTTCCCCCTTTGTTTTAAATAACCTTCAAAATAGATTGAATCTTTAAAGACACCAGTCTGGAAGGTAGGGCACTCAGATTTCCACACCATCAGTCACCAATTGAGTTAAGCAGCTTTTCTGTCTACTCTAGGCATCCCTGATAAGGAGAACTGTGCAGAACTTTAGCCTTGGTATGTGATTGTACAAAATCAACACAACGTGATTGTCTGTATTTGAATTATTAATAGCACAAAGTGGGAATTCTCCAGATAGATTAATTTGAGTCCACAAAACAGTTTCTAAATATATTTCCTTTGTGTAAAATTGCACTGCTGTCATCTGTATATTTAATAATTTATTTAAATTGTACAGGTTTAGGGACTGATTGCTGTAGGGTATTGCTATTTGAATGTATAGCTTTTTTACCTGTAGGTTATCTTAACAAGTTCTGTTCAGGTTGATAGCCATCAAAGAGCCATCAGATAATATTGTGCAAAATTCTCTGTGTTCTCCATTGAGTTCCTAGTGGATATGTGTGCATATAGAAAAACCCATCCACCCTTCCATCTGTTCTTTGATTATGGTCTTCTCAAGTCATATTGAGGCACATGGAAGTTGGTGCTGCTGTCCAAGCTTTGTGTGTGTGAGTGAAAAGGACTTATTCAGGATTTTAGACTGGCACCATTTATGAAAACTAAATCACTATAAAAAAAAAACAAAGTACAAAAAATACTTCTACTCTTCTGTTTTAAAAAGCATGTATATATGTATATGAACATAAAAACCAGTCAGAACTTATCTAAGTGAAATGGTTACTTCTTGGTGTGGATTTAGGACCGGGGCATATTTTTTTGTGTTCAAAAACTTAAAAATAACACACAATTTGAGGCCTGCACAATAATTTTAGTGCTGCTGCCAAATGAATTGCTTAGAGACTTGGGGTTTCTGGCTGGTGTAACTCCAATATATCAGTTGCATGACAGTTTGACTTCAAGGGAAGGGTGAATGCAGTAATTAGGCTCACAATTTCATTACGGTGAATAGTGTGATAATAAGAAATAGTGACTATCTCTGGAGTCGAACTACTATGGGATATGAGGTGTATGACCATTGTTCATATGGTCTGCTTACTGTATGGTAGAATGGATTTTAAGTAGGTTTGGGTTGTTTAAGATTTATAGTGAATGAAAGCATCATCCTTCCATGGTTCTTGTACTGCTTTCTCCTGAAGTATAGTGTACTACTTCTCAATTCCCTGCTGTTTGTTTCCTGTCTTTTGGTTATGCTCATAGAAGAAAACACTGTGACAGTAACTTCGCTGAAATTATTCCACAATCGAAGAACATGCTTTCTTTGCTTGGCCTACTATTTCCTAGTACACATCAGCATTTTGCTTCTGCATAGATCTTCATCTTTTATTTATGTATCATGATGTGCAGAGATGCAAAGTGAGTCAATATAATGCAGCAAAGTGGAGGTGTCTAGAATTTCCATACTTGCATGTAGATGCATATTTCTTTCCATACTTGCATTGTAGATGCATATTTCTTATCAGGTTTCTTGTATTGTCTTTGGTTCAGCTGTTGCAAAACAGATCAGGGAATTATCTTTTTATTGATGATTATGAACATCAGGTGGTGCAGTATTTTTTTTATTAGTGATTAGGAAGCCAGAGAAATTTGTTGTGTATTGTGTGTGAAACGTAGTTGGTGAAAACGAGAAGTTCATTAGGTAGATCGTTGTTGAAATGGAGTCCATGAAACATTCAAAACCAGAGCTGTGTTAAGTGATCAAATTATTGCTGAAATTTCCAGTGAGCTAACAAATTGCATTTTACACAAATCTCATTTTAAAGCCATATAAAGACTCTTTATCCCCTTAATTAATGTCTAGCCATGTCTTGACTAACAGGAGAAAATGTACAGCTTAAACAGTTGCCTCTATGTGACATCAGGTCAAAATAGGAACTCTTGTTGTTTTTTAGTATACTGAAGAGATGGTGTTTTGGTCTGTGTTTTAATTTTTGGGATATTAAAGTGGCTGTTGGGCTACAAAGGAGGGTATATAATCTAGATGTACAAGAGTCAGGTTTTGGGAAAGCTGATTATATTTGCTTGAAGCCAAAGTTGTCATGCAGTAGACACCTTAAACCACTGTAAAAATAAGTCAAAGAATTGTGCATAAATGTAATGAGCTTGTGGACGAAGGCACTGGATTGGGACTCAGGAGATCTGAATTCTGTTGCTAACTCCGCCACACACCTCCTGAGTCATTTTTAGATGTTATGTTAACCCTGATCCTGTAGTAAGCTCTCTCTGGACTGATTGGTGCGGTACAGTGCAGTGCACTCCTCATTGCTAGATTGGGGCCTTCCCTCTTAGTCTCTGTTCCTTTTCTGTGAAATGGGGATAATAATATTTGAAAAAATGCAGGATGTTGGGGGGTGGGGTTTAAATTCATTAGTTTAAGAAGTGCTCAGATTCTACATTGATGGAGGCCATATATGAGTCTAGCCAGATAATGATCTTGTGTTCTCCAAAATTATGGATCTGATTCTGCAGTCTTTTCTACAGGAACATCAACTGAGTGCAAATCAGAGTTCTAGCTAAGCAAGGATTTAGAGTCATAGAAGGTTAGTTTGGATGAGACCTAAGAATGTCATGTAGTCCAACCCCCTGCTCAAAGCAGTACCAACCCCAACCAAATCAACCTAGTCAGGGCTTTGTCAAGCTGGGCCTTAAAAACCTCTAAGGAAGGAGATTCTACTATCTCCCTAAGTAACCCATTCCAGTGCTTCACCACCCATCTAGTGAAATAGGGTTGCCTGATATCCAACCTATATCTCCCCCACTGCAACTTGAGACCATTGCTCCTTGTTCTGTCATCTGCCACCATTGATAACGGCCTAATTGATCCTCTTTGGAACCCCCTTTCTGGTAGCTGAAGGTTGCTATCAAATCCCCCCTCTTCTGCAGACTAAACAAGCCCAGTTTCCTCAGCCTCTCCTCATAAGTCATGTGCCCCAGCCCCTTAATCATTTTCATTGCCCTCCTCTGGACACCCTCCAATTTGTCCACATCCTTTCTGTAGTGGGGCCTCCAAGGCTGGACTTAATACTCCAAATGTGGCCTCACCAGTAATCACTTCCCTCAGTCTACTGGCAATGCTCCTTCTAATGGCAGCCCAATATGCCATTAGCCTTCTTGGCAGCAAGGGCTCACTGTTGACTCATATCCAGCTTCTCATTCGCTGTAATCCCCAGGTCCTTTTCTGCAGAACTGCCGGTTAGCCAGTTGGTCTCCAACTTGTAGCAGTGCATGGAGTCTTCCGTCCTAAGTGCAGGACTCTGCACTTGTCCTTGTTGAACCTCATCAGATTTCTTTCACCCCAATCCTCCAATTTGTCTAGGTCACTCAGGACCCTATTCCTACCCTAGAGTATATCTACCTCTCTTGCTGAGGGTACAATCCAGCCCATCATCCAGATCATTAAAATGTTGAAGAAAACCGGCCCCAGGACTGACCGCTGGGACACTTCTCGTGATACCGGCTGCCAACTAGACATCGAGCCTTTGATCGCTACCTGTGATCAACACAACTTCAGGGTTGGGCCCTAAATTTCTCTCAAAAGAAGACACAGTTTAGTTCAACTTGGACAAGAATATCTCCATAGCCTAAAGATAACTTCTTCTGCCACTAACAGTATATGACCAAAGTATAAGCTTAGCAGTATCTAGACCAAATTCAGTAATTTGTGGAACTGAACTAAGTGATTAGTGAGCTTGAAAACGTATAGTTTTACAGTGTTACAATTCTTATAAACTAATGTAATGCCTCTCTTCACACATTCCCCAAATCTCTTGCAATGGCATTTAACTGAAATTCCAGTTGTTATTACCTCTGTTGCTGTCATGTATTGTGATATCTTTGCACATGTTTGTGATTAAAATAATGAAGTTTGTACTTCACTATGTTTGTGGCTGCTGTGCAAAGCATATAACATTGAGGAAACATTTGAGGTTTGTAGTTGAATGAACAAACATCTGGAATTATGCAGAATTCTCTACCCCTGAGAAATGTTAAAATTAGCTTAATCCCCCCCCCCCTTCCACCTCCCAAATAAACTTTCTTTGACATGAGGATCTTTCTTGTGTGTGTATTTTTTTTTTAATGCTGTTTTGTAATTTGCTGATCTCTTCACCACTTGGTTTTTCTGGTCATTTGAAGTAAACCTTTCTTCTGATGATTTTTTTGTTTGATTTCTGGCATATAGTTGCAATATCCAGAGCTGCTTTCCTGTTATCCTGAGTGTCTTTGAGTTTTATGCTGTTTTTATTTATGTACATACATGTATGAAACAATAACCACAGCTATTCATAGAATTAAAATGCTACTCACCCCCAGTAAGAGTAGAAGAATCTGGCCGAGAATGATGATGAAACATTACTTTGTTGAAACAAACTGCAGTATGGAATAATCATGTGATTGATCCAAGTTGCTGATGTTTCAGAAAGTCTGTTTGCCCTCCATAGGTGCATTGACGATTAATTGACCATCTTTAAGGTAATATGAATACAGTTTTAAAAGATGCTGTTTTTCTGCTGAGTAGTGTTTGCAAATTCATAAGAGTGGCTTGAAAATATACTTACCTATGAAAATGATTAAATAAAATGTGGTCACCATACTTCATATGATATGTGAAAAGAGACCTTTGTTGATCTGAAGTAAATATAATGCCCTTCCCTAGAAAAGCCAGATTTTGAGGCCACCTTCAGTTTTCACTTCTTGTAAACTTCTGGTGATAGTTTTAAGGTTAAATTCTGCTTCTGAAATAAACTTAGAGACTTAAGGCCATCTAATAGTCTGGATGATATTATTCTGCACTGCCATGAAGGTGGGAGATGTGGATTCAGTTTCCATGCTTGGTCTCTTGCTCCTTGAATCAGCAGGAATTGGAACTAGTGTAGAAAACCAGTTACTGGATAGAGAAGTGTGACGGGGTTCCTGCAGGGCCCTCCTGGCTACTACCCCAGCTTGTCCCAGAAAGTCATTCAAGAGACCCAGTTTGCAGTGCTCACCTGTGTTTCATTGTACAAGACGTGCTCCCACCACCTTCACAGTACACTATATACAGAGTTCTTTCTTGCTTGTCTCCTAGCAGGGGAGAAGGGCACCCTATTCCTCCCTGCTTCCCCGCAGAGCAGCTTCCCCTCTTCCTAGCTCCTCCTCCTTTGCAGGTACTTTCCTGTCCAGCCCCCCTGGCTTCCTTCCTCTGAGGCTTTTAACCAGCCTCAGCTGGCAGAGACAGCAGCTGCCTCTGCTTTGCTGATCAGGGCCAGGTGGCCTCCCCAGCTCCAATTTACCTCCCTTCAGTGTAGCTGAGGTGACAGAGGGTTTGCTAAGCAGTTCTCCTGCTAGCACCCTGTCACAAGAAGGATTTGCTTTGGGTGCTTCAATGGAAACCCTCCTGATAAAAAGGTGCGCTTTGCGTGCAATATGAGTGGAATCCCAATCTCATTCTTTTAGGCAGAAAGTGTGACCACACCTTAGGTTAACCAGATAGCAAGTGTGTGTATGTCGGGTGGTGGTGGTGGTAATGGCCTATTTAACACAAAGCCCTAAATATAACGACTGTCCCTATAAAATCAGGACATCTGGTCACCCTACCACAACTGCAGGCCTTGCAAGGCATGGAGTAAAAAGGCCTTCCTCCTTGGCTGGAACCACATGTCCTCTGAGAGAGAATCCAGTGAAAGGTAGCTGCAGTCACTTCATGTAATGGCTAGTTCGTTTCTGGAGAACATTCCATGCTTCTAACACTGGTGGAACGTATTATTAAATTAAAACAAAACAAAAATACCTTATGATATGCCTGCATTGTCATTGATTCTGTACGTAATATCAAGGGACTTGCTCTCCATACATTCATGTCGCCACTTGACATACAAGACAACTGTGAATAATTTATAGGGTAAGACTTACCCATTAGTTTAGGAAAACCTACATGGGCCAGGCTTCCTGTGTATAAATCTCACTTTCTGTACAGCAGGTGGGGGCAAACTGGCCCATGGGCTGGCTCTGGCCCAGAGCCATTTTAAGCTGGCCCTTGAGCTCCCGTGGGAGAGTGGGGTCTGGTGCTTGCCCTGCTCCGGTGCGCCACTGCTCCAGCCGGGGAGCAGGGTTGGGGGCCACTCCATGCTGCTCTTGGAAGCAGTGGCACAGCCCCTGTCTGGCTTCTATGTGTAGGGGCAGCCAGGGAGCTCCGCTCTGCATGCTGTCCCCACCGCAAGTGCCACCCCGCAGCTCCTATTGGCTGGGAAGTATGGCCAATGGGAGCTGCAGGGGCAGCAACTGCGGACGGGGCAGCGCGCGGGGCAGTGTGCAGAGCTGCCTGACCACAGCTCTGCGTAGGAGCCGGTGTTGGGACGTGGCTGCTGCTTCCGGGAGCCGCTTAAGGTAAGCGCTCCGTGGAGCCTGCACCCTGAGCCTCTTCCAGTGCCCCAACCTTGTGCCCCAGCCCTGATCCCCTTCTTGCCTTCAATCCCAGCCCGGAGCTCCCTCCTACACCCCAAACTACTCATTCACAGCTCTAACCCCCCAGCTGGAGCCCCCTCCCCAGCACTCTATTCCTCCAGCCCATAGCCCCATTCTGAAGCCCCCTCCACCCTGGAGCCTATGTTCTCACCTCTCCTACATTCCAACCTCAATTTTGTGATTATTCATGGCCCACCATACAATTTCTATTCCCAGATGCGGCCCTTGGACCAAAAGAAAATAGCAAGTGTTCACCCCTGCTCTACAGGGTTATATCTGTGGAGTTAGAGCAGTATCTCTTTTAGACCATCCTTGTATCAATGGAGAAAAGAACTGTGTTAATGAATTCTCAGTGCCAACTTTAACTGCATTTCTCCCTTCATAAGACAACAACAACAACAACAACAAAAAACCTCTAGGGCGTAGATTGAATGATGTTATTGCTGGAATTAATGAAAAGCTGTGAGAATCACATAGTCATTTGTCACAGTGGCCTAATTTTGACAAATCTTGGATTTGCCGTAGAACTCTGTGGAGAATTACAAAATGTTGTGTGTTATAGTTCTGCATGTGCAAGCACTCTTTGTATGGTGGTACTGCAGGTATGAGGCAAAGTGATGCTAATGCAGAAGTGGACTTTTATCAGTGACGTTCCATAAGTGCAAGGCATCTGAAGGATAGTAAATGACCACTATAAAAGAGCATGTTCACGTTAAGTCAGTGGTTCCCACACTTCAGCAGCCCATAAACCCCTTTCACTAAATTGTGACATCTTGTGAACCCTCTCCTAAAAATGAATATTTCCAAGGATTTGAGTTTAAATTTCCTCAGTGTGATGGATGCGGTTGCTTTGCTCTGCATAGCTCTTGCAAGTCCGGAACCACTGGAGAAAGATATAGTCTCAGGTCTGGTTCGGCATCAAGTCTGTTTCTGTATTTGGTTTTCAGATGTGCATACGAGGAAAACGCTTTCTTGCATAAGTATGTTGTTGAAAATGATAACAAAACTGCAGCAGCTCTTTCTGCCAAAAGGGGTTACTCGTTTCTTAAACTCAGCTGAAAGTTGATCAATGACAGATTTCTGAAACTCCTTTTCAGTTCATAATCACAGGAGATCTCAGTCAATTTCTTTTTTTTGTCAGTATTCAATATTTGTGTTGAGAAAGTGGTATCATCAAAAGGGTTGTGAATTCAGTCATTATCGCCTGACATAGCTGGAAAGTATTCCCTGAAAGTGTGCAAAGTCCTTTTAGGTGTGCAGTTATATTGGTTTTTGTGCACTGATCCAACTGAAGTTTATGTTCTTCCAGGAAGTTATGAAAATTACTGAAACACTCAGTTTGATTGTTTTCCAAACAACTTTCCCAGGACTGCAACTTCTTTATCATGGATTCAACTCGCTCTTGCACATTGAAAACTGTTTTACATTGAGGCCTTGAAGAGATAAATTTAGGTCATTAATTCTTAAGAAAATATCTGCTAAATAAGCTAGGCTCTGGAGCCAGACGTTATTTTCCATACAGCTGGCAAGGTGGAAAGGGTGGCTTTTCAAAAAGCTAGGATTACCATTCTAAGCTCAAACAAACGCATAAGGATTTTGCCCCATGAGAGCCATCTAACTTCAGTATGGGTCAACGGACAATTGTGTATACTACCCAGTTCTTCACAAAGTACATGAAATATTTTGGAATTTGTTGGCCATGATTTTATGAAATTCACCGTTTTCACTGCATTGTCCAGCACTTCCTTCAGTCCCTTAGTCATGTGTTTAGTTGCAAGGGCTTGTCTATGGATGCTGCAATGAGTCCAAGAGACCTTTGATGCAACCTTTTTTGTTCGAACTACAAATCCAGTATACTTCTCCTTTGTTATTGTGGCCTCATCAGTGCAAATGCCTAGGCAACAAGACCAATCTATTTCCTTTTCTTGAAAATATGCATTAGATTGAAGATATCTTCTCCAGTTGTGCGTTCTTCTTCATCATCATCTTCTTCAATCATACCTTCATTCACATAACGTACAAACAGTAGCAAAATAGCTAGATTGGCTACATCAGTTAATTCATCCAACTGTATAGCATACTATGGACTATTTTTCACTCTATGTACAATTGTGGTCTCTACATTATTTGACATGTCATTAATTTTTTGTGACAACGTATTATTGGACAAAGGTACCATGTCAACCCTTTTTGCAACCTTTTCTCTGAGCATGCAGTAAACTACGTCTTTTATACATGGACTAATCAAGCTCTCTGCTATAGTATGTGCTTCTGATGCTTTTGCTACTCAGTAGCTCATGCGGTATGATGCTTCAAGTGCATTTTCATTATCAGTACTTGCTTTGGTAATGTCACTTTTCTTCTCAGCTAATTTTTGCTTGAAAAAATCAATAGGCTTGTCGAGTTGTGCAGTATGCCTAGTTTCCAAATGGCGCCGATGTAGAGAAGGTTTGAGGCTGCTGTTTGCTAGAACATCACCATAAATCTCACACACTGGTTTTGGGCATTCTTGATCAGCAATGCATGTAAAGCCATATTTTGTATAATCATACTCATATTTTCTTTTCTTGGTAAGTGATGTTCCAGGACTATCATGATCATTAGACTTAGATTTTCCAAAGTGTGGACTTGAGGAAACACTAGCTGATTCTAGCATCTTTATACTTTCCTTTTTCAGCCACTTATCCATTGAACTAGTGTACAAAAGTTCCAATAAAAATAACAGAGACACTGCTAACCAACCAACCAACTAGAAAATGAGAAGATTCACTCAAGTCTCACTGAAGCAAATCAGCACCCCAGAGAGAAGGACAATTACTGAGACAACTTAACACTCCTACACTGGCTACAATGTAGTTCCGGCTGGTTTGTCTCGCAAACAGCTTTTCTTCTGTCATGAGGTTCATCCCTATGAGGGTGTCCTGTGAGGACAAATTAGCCTGGACCACCCCACAGTGAGCATCCAAGGTGTGGCCCCTGCTCACTGCCCTGGATACAAACTTTCCCTGACAAGGACAGGGGTCTGAGCTGCACCTCACATGGAGTGCTGGGGTTCAGGCTGCTGGCTCCTCCGTTGACAGGGATGGGGTTCGGGCTGCCAGCCCTGTGCAGAGCGCTGGGGTTTGGGCTGCTGACTCCCCCTGCTGATGGGGACAGGGCTTGGCCTGCCTGCCCCAACAGCCCGGCCCTGCTCTCCCTGGGGCGTGGGCTGCCACATGGAGCGCTGGGGTTCGGGCTGCTGGCTGAAACTGCCCAACCTCTGCTCTCCCTGCCGGCTCAAACTACCTGGCCTCTGCTCTCCCTGAGGCTCGGGTTGCTGGCTCAAACTCCTCGGCCACTGCTCTCCCTGGGGCTTGGGCTGCTGGCTCCTCTGCTGACAGGGGAGGGCTCAAGCTGCCGGCTCAAACTGCCTGGCCACCACTCTCCCTGGGGCTTGGGCTGCCGACTACCCTGCTGATGGGGGCAGAGCTCAGGTTGCCATCCCCAGCTGCAAAGCTCTGCTCTCCCTGGGGCTCGGGCTGTCTGCCCTGCAACCAGGTCCTACCAGGGTCCTCTGGCCACCATTAATGAAATTTTTCTGGTGAACCCCTGAAATGTTCTGCAAACCCCAGTTTAGGAACCACTGCTTTAAGTTAATAAGCGTCATCAAGATAGATTTATTATAATATACACTGAGATCGGCAGTAGCCCCATTTTAAACTTTATTGGAGCCAAGATTAAACACTATGGCTATCCTGTTTTCAGTGGTTTATTTTTTGACCTTTCCTTTGCACAGTTTTGATATTTTATAGAGAATGCCACTTTAAAAACTCCCTCTTAAGAAAGGTGATTCTGTATAATTTAGCGTTTCCCAGCATTTTTGGGTGGTATCTCTAACTAGCAAAAGGCAGGAACCACTCAAACATTCCTCCTAAACTGGGAGAGATCTCCAGAAAGAATTGCCCAACCCCTCTGAAACATCTGCTCTACATCTGATACAACCGTTGCTGCTGTTTTCTCTTCTGATAAGTGGTGATACTGAAGGTTAATAAAACACACAAAGACTCGTAACAGACAGCTATGAGGAGATAAGAACACTATTATTTGCACTTTAGCAAACTACCCCTAAGTAAGACATAATAGGTATAAACAACTGAAAAAAACAGTTAATTAAAAAAAAAAAAGAAGCAGGTTTTGCTTTCTATGATCTGATGGAAAATGTACCAAAACTGTCGTTCACCTGCCTGGCAACATAAATCATATAATACATGTACGTGCAATTTTGGGCAAAAGTTATGATTGGTACAATCTAAATCAGCATAACAGTAAGTTTGAGGATTATACCATTATATTAATAATTGTCCTAGTACAGTTATGCAATCAGAAGAGCCATACCACAGTACAGTATATCACAAAACACACATTCTCGTCAGTACAAGTTGTAGTCCACGGTGGTTTTGGGTTTCAGAGGGGTAGACGTGTTAGTCTGGATCTGCGAAACAACAGAGTCCTGTGGCACCTTATAGACTAACAGGTGTATTGAAGAATAAGCTTTCGTGGGTGAATACCCATCTCATCAGATGCATGCTGTGGAAATTTCCAGAGGCAGGTATGAATATGCCTATAAGTAAGTGGTAATAAGTGGTTTTGGCTTTATTTCCAGATTGGCTTAAAAAGGAAATTGAGAATGACCGACCGGTTTAAAGTAGCAAATCCATACCCTAGTTACTTTATTATCAAAACTCTTTGACTTAAATTTTGATTGTTTTTGCTACTGCATTTTATTTTTTTTTCAGTACGCTTTTCTCAGCACAGCTTTTTGCTCCTGAAAATTGTGGGACAATTTGTAGTGCATCGTGCTCTACCAGTCTGTTAGATGCATAGGTGATGGATTTTTATTCAGAGATTAAGTTCTCTTACCATCTCCATGCTGCCTGTTTCAGACAATAGCAGCTTGTTGCTTTCAGGCTACTTCTGGCTCTGCCAATTGGGGAAAATATATAAAAATAACTGTGGGGAGAAAAGAAAAAGGCAGAGTTAAACAACTTAAATTGGTTGTTTACTCAGGATGGCCCCATTTTTTTCCCTAAAAGGCAGGACAGCAAATATCTTTTCAAAGCTCAATTTAGGACAAAAAGAGTCGTCCTTCTGTGTAAAATAAAATTGCTAGCTTATGCAGCTGAATAACCAAGCTGGTCTAACTAGTCTCAGTGGCTTTTAGCGAGGAAGGAGTTACGAGGATGCTTTGAACCCAAACTCTTCTGGTTCATCCTCACACCCTGTTGGTGCTAGAAGTACTTCCACACCCTGTTGGCTTGTAGTGCACTTCCTTTCGTTCACCTTTAGCATGTTTAGCAGGATAGTTGCTGCATTTTTTAAATCAACATCCCAGCTGCAGCCTGTTTCAGTTTGTACAGTAAGAAGGATTTGTATCTGCTCTCCAATGACAGTGCTTCTTAAAAAAACACCTACTCTTTACCAGCTGTCTATCCTGTTGGCAAAATTAAAATTGCCTTTAGGTGGGCTTTGCTTTTAAAGGCTGCATTTTTTCCTGTATGGTTGAGGAGAGTCCACTGCATAACTGGAGTTCCTTGGAAGGTAGCATCTCTGCTGAATTTCAGTTTTTTTGGGACATTGCCTGCTTTGGAGGTAGCCTGTTTATTGTGGATTTAAAATGGCAGATAGACCCAGAAGGAAAATTACAAAAAAGTCATCGTCTTTTTCATATGATCCCCGGAGAGACTCTGTGAAAGTTCTGAGATTTTACAAGTCTCTGAGCTTCAAGTCAGCTACTTTGGACTCTCAGAAAAGGCAGATGCAGGAAAAGCCGGTTTGTATCATTTTTTAAAAATCAAATCAAATCTGTGTTTCCTAAATTCTTAAATAGTAAACCTAGCTTTGTGAGTTCACAGGAAGTGGGAAATGTATTTTTTTCTTTTTTGAGACACCTGTTTGTGTGTGCTGCTGTTGTGAGTTCTTTTTTTTGGGGGGTGGGGGGGGGGTCACGAGTAGATAGTTTTTTAGAGAAATTAAAACCTATTTACTTTGTTTTTAAGGTACTTAGTTTGGATTTTACCCTCAGGAGCTTCTTCTTTTCTGTAATTTACGTCACATGATCTTTTTTTCATGAAATGTATGTCTGTCATGTTTTTCAGATCAGTTTAAAGGTTTGGTAATCAGCATGGTTATTTAAATGAAAACTGTTTCATTGACCTTTATTACTTTTTCAAATGTTGAAAAGTACAAGACGGACGGCTTTAGGGACTGAAGTATTTTAATTATCTGCAGAACAGGTAATGCAAATGTGCAGCAGCACCTGTTCTGGAGGGACCAGTTCCATGGGTTACAGGGCAGCATAGCATCTAAACTGCCCTGCACTTTACTACAGCAAAGGACTGAGTTTGAAATTCTTTTGTTTGCATATTGAGGTAGTAATTAAATGATAGTTTCAGAGAAGAGAAAATACAGTATGGATTACAGTAAATGAAACTGAAGTAGGTCAATTGATAAATTGGGTCCAAGTGCACAGTTAGGTTTATCAGAATGTTTCTACATGTTTATAATATATAAAATCAATACTCAACTCAAAGTTTACATGACTATATTAATGTCTATACATGAAATGTCTCTCTAAAAGGCTTAAATAGCTTTCGTTGGTATGTAAAATGGACTGTGTGGAAAACAAAGGTAAAATATTTTGCACATAGTATACCATAAATACCTATAAATATGCTAGTTTTCTATTAGGAGCATTAGGGAGAGGATTAGTTTATATGTGAATTAAACACACAAGTGTTTTCTCCATGCTGAAGCAAATGTATCAGTGTTCATAAATTTTCAAGATTGGAACTGAGATTTTGGCAAACATTATATGCATTTGAAGCAAAAGAATTCCATTGTTTGTTATGCTAGTATAAGATGAAGCACTTGTTTTAAAAACACATTGCTGATCTCACAGAATAATTTTAGATTACTACTAATAATTTGTTGTGCTTGGAGATTTGAACTACAAAATATTTAATATGAAAATCTCCAGGGCTGTTCATTCTAATTTTAAAATGCTCTTTAATCTTGTAGTTGAACCTCACTGTTGTGCATTAAAGGCTGTAAGACACATTTTTGGATTACAGAATTTTGTAAATCAGTGAATATATGAAAAAACACAATAATTACTGTAATTTCATACTAAATTAGATGTAACAATATAATTTTAAAGTAATAGTGATAAAACTTAGTGTTTAAAGATGTAAAATGTTAGTGCTGTACAATCATATTAATTGAGCCTTTGGAAAATGGGGAGAGGCCATCAAATTTTTGTGTGAAGGTTGCAATATGTAAGGGATAACAATCAAAATTAATGAGTACTACTTTTGAAAGTTTTCTTGGCTTTATGTATATTTCTTCCTTTGGCTAGCTGCCATAGCTAGTGCATGACCCCTAGTGGTCAGTAAGGAATATTTTTAGTTTAATGAGTCAATCTGATTTTTTTTCTTTAAAAAAATACATTAAATTAATCATTTTAAGTGTTAAATACTTAGGTACAGATGCCAAAATCTGCTGTTTTAGAAGATGGAAAGGTCCTAATCTGTTTTAGATACTAAACATTTTCTATTCCTGCTGTCAGAAGGACGAGTAGGGTTTTTGCCATAAACATTTCTTCATAGTATATTGTGATGCAAGCTAAGTACTAACCATCTGACTCAGTCTTATTATCATCCTATATTTTACTACTTTGGTTTTAAATTCAGCAAGCCTGTTAAGAGTTAACATGAAACGCTAAGACTATCAAGTACTGTTTTGAGTAACTTATGTTGGAGGCACTACTGTATACATGGTGCTAGCATTTTGATTATTTTGTCATCAAACCATTAAAGCATTGGTGGAGAATTATTGGTCTAAATTTGCTTGTATCCTTGAGAAGTGGCTCCCATATTTTTTTTTATCAAGGAGACCCACCAATTGCATTTTGTCTTTTTTGAAGTCCTACCATTATTTTTATAGCGGGAGGTGGGGGGGGGCGGCAAACTTTTTGGCCTGAGGGCCACATCGAGGTTGAAAACTTGTATGTAGGGCTGGGTCAAGGAAGGCTGTTCCTCCCCAAACAGCCTGGCCCCACCTCCATCCAACCCTCTCCCCACTTCCTGCCCCCTGACTGCCCCTGCCAGAATCCCGGACCCATCCAAACCCCCTGCTCCTTGACCCCGACTGCCCCCTCCATGGACCTCTTACCCTTAATCACCTCCCAGAACCCCACCCCCATCTAAGCCCCTCTATTCCTTGTCCTTTGACTGCCCTCTCCAAGGACCCCCCACCCTAACTGCTTCCCAGAATCCCACCCCCTTCCAAATCCTCCCATATCCTGACTCCTCCAACCCCTATCCACACCCCCACCCCCTGAAAGACCCCCGGGACTCCCACACCCTATCCCCTGACCACCATCCCAAACTTCCGCCCCATCCAACAGTCCCTTGTCCCCCAACTCCACCCCAAGACTCCCTGCCCCTTATCCAAGCCCTCGGCTCTCTTACCACACTGCTGGTGGCCCGGCTGGAGCCAGACATGCTGCACCGCTCTCCTGGAGAACCGCGCAGTCCCACCTCCGAGACCACTGCCCACGTGGTGTGCTGAGACTCTGGGAGAGGGGAGAAGGCAGGAGAAGGGCGGGGAGGGTGGGCCGGTCATGATGGTCTCGTGGGCCGGATGAGGCCCACGGGCCTAGCGTCTATTAAAAATAGTAAATGATATATGTATATGTATGTCTTTTTAAAATTCAAACACAAAAGAAAAACAGTCTCCTCCCCAATCCTCCTGTTGTCCCAGTCCTCTTCCTTGTGGATAGAGAACTCTAACAGGGCTCCTGCTCCATGTAGTTTGAGGTCATCACTCATTTATGTGAGTGGAAGGCAGGATTCAACAACCCTTATCCCCCTCCCACGCTCGATCCTAATATGGAGCACCCTCCTTCATCCCAAACTACTCATCTCCAGTTCCACCCCAGAGCCTGCAGCCCTTGCCAGAGCCCCCACCCCCACTCTCCAGCCCAGATCCCCCTGGTCCCACCCTGCACCCCTTCAGGTGTCAGGCCTGGTGCTTGTCCAGGTGGAATTCTGTACTTCTCCCACTCACTAACAAGGTCACCTGTCTTCCCGTCTTCCACTCTCGCATAGATGGTTACAGAGCGAAATCCAAATCCATCTCAATTGTATTTCTGGATAATGTAGAATGTAGGACACCCTTTAGATATTTTTTGTGGGGAGGAAAATTGCTTACTAGATCTGTCAGTAATAAGATGGAAAAGTGATGTAAGCTACCTAAATGCACCAAATAAATACCATCTACTTAGACTGTGATAACTAGTGGTGTTTCCAAGTGCTCTAAATAAAAGCACTGTTCAGGATAGAGGACTTTGTCCGTCTAAACTGACCTCTTAAAGCCTAATATCCAGTGGTCCATACATACGCATGTTTTCTCATATTAAGAATATTTTGGTGCGTTGTTGAAACAATTTTAACCTCTCCAGGAGCTTTGAGATATCCAAATCAACAGTTTTTATTACAAACAACTGCATTGGCATCATGCTTTTGAATGTGTTATGGGCTGTCTTCCAACAACAGTTTTTACATGTTGATAGGTTTGCAATGATAACACACCACTTTTTACTCACTCCAAATAATTTGTCATTTCAGCCCAGGATAGGGTTTAGGGCAACAGCCTGCTCAACTAATCCTCACAGTCCAAACGAAGAATGACTGTCAAATCATAAATTCTCCAGTTGCCGAAAATCTTCAGGCTCCAGCTTCCGCCCCCTGCTTTTTTTTTTTCTTTTTTAATTTTTTGGTAGGACTAGACTGGGCTCTGCTAGTAATCCCAGCTGCTGGGATACTCCAGGGTCCATCCTGCTCCTTCCTCAGCAAGGCCTCATGGAAACTGCCCTGCAGTACACCCAAGTCTTGTGAAACTGGGAACTGAGATCACAGATGAGCTCTCAGGCTTGGAAATACAATGTTGCACTAAACACAAAGCAAAAAAGGTGGGCCATTAGCCTCTTGATTATTATGCAACTAATTAAGACATATTTTAAAATATTAAGATACAAATGATGTGCACAGTGTGGTCAGCTAAAATGGCAGGCTGATGCAATGTATCATGTGATTTTGCATGTTTTCTATTAAAAAAAAAAAAAAATTGTTCCAGCAGCAGTGGTCTGCTTTTGTATCTTTGTTTACGAATGACTCTTTCTAAAATATTTATTATTGAAATATGGGAATAGGACCAAGTAGAACCAAAAACTAAATGAGAAATCCCATAGATTTTAACTAAAAATCCTGATGACCTCCTGCATACATTCTGACAAAATCCTTTGCTGAGTTCTGTTCTGTTTTGGTCTCATATGTTCTGTTTCTCTTGCTGTTTTTTTAGGTGTACCTAATCAAATTTGTGTTTCTGGAAGCAAGTACAATTGTAAAAATAAATTGTGTTGCTCATTGATGTAATGACAGTAAAAGATCCCAGTTGACCTCCGTCCCTGCCCCATCCTGCTTGCCCAATCTGGTGAAGAAAAAGAACGTCATATGCCTTATGATAGCCATTGGTGTTACTAACCTACCTTAATTTACACCTTGACATGGAAGTTACTCCATTACAAATCCTATACTTCCTCAGGAAGAGCTGTTATTTATAATTTGGAATAAGTCTAATATGTGCCACCGTAGGTCTCCACCTCTGTCTTTGTCAGTTTAAGGGAAATCATGTACCAGTGGAAACCATGGCTGTTTCAAGGCACAGGGAGCTTTCCTTTTAATTTGATTGTAAAGCACTCTTCATATCTGTATTGTGCTATGTCAATAACATATTAATACTATCTATTTTAGGTAGTCAAGTAATTTTTGAGCTTATTATACAATAGTTCATTTTTAAACCTCCAGAAAAAGCTGTAACTTAAAATATGTAAAAGGCATTCACTGATGATACTGTACATTTCAGTAACTATTAAATTTTTAACATATTTGCTGTCTCCTTGCATTTTAAAAAGTTAGTTAAGTAGATGTTAATGTTGTAAAACTGTCACTTCCAATCACAAGCATAGCTAATAAAACTGTCATTTTTAATACAGTTTATATTTCTGTTGGTCTGTGAAAGAGAAAAATATTCTACTCTTGACAAAAGGGTTATTTTAGTGTTTCATGACCAAAGTGGAAAGAAAATTTAAATTAATGATATAAAAATGTGTCCCCTGATTCAAACTATATTTCTCAAATGGAGAAGAAAGCAGTGTTTTTGCTTTCTCAGTGATTTGTCTGTCACTTGAACCATGAATCAATCACAGAGTTAATAAGACATGGAGAAAATCCAGTGGGAGCTGTCTGATTTCATATATGTTGCAGTTCAAGCACTTATTTTCTTTTGATTTGTGGACTATAATTTTCACTGACAGTATTAGCAGCTTTTAGAAGAACAGCCACTGACACATGACATCCTCCCAAGCAGATGCTACCTCATCTGACTTCAGCCTAATGATTTCATTATCTGGCTGATTTGAAGTACAGTAAATCCTAATGGTTGTGCATCTATTTAAAATAAACAGTAAGCAGTGAAATGTTGAAGGCAGTAATGCCATGTTCTATATTGCTGCACTTACCAATTTCTTAGCTGCTATTATATAATGTTAATTTTTATAACTAAGATGTTTTGTCCCAACTAAGCTCTTTGGGAAACTGAAATGTGTGAATGAAATGAAAAATACTGTTTGACAGCATTTTAAATACTTTTTATTTATCTAGCACATGATATTTAAAGTTGAATACTTAGAGATATTTGTAGGGGTTTAATAAATTTTGAAACCTCGTTCTTACTCTATGTATAACATTATGAAAATAAGGATAGCATTAATAACATAACCAGAATGAAGAGATTTGCAAAGCGAGAGACTCTCAAAAAGAATGTATTAGATTTTGGGCTTTTCTGGTCAGTTTGAACAGTGACTATAAATTATGAAAATGACCACTCTCCATACATATTGTAATGATGTTGTATTCAGCGTGTATTCTTGTTTCAAAATGCAGTAATAGACTGGAAACTTACTGTGAACTCCCATAGGAAAACCCCTTTTATAATGAAGTGAAATGGAAGTCTGAAATTACTTCACTGTCTGTCATTCAGCAAATTGCAATTTGTATCATAGAAAACCTCAGTTAAGTGACATTCTCTTTGGGAGAATGAGAGACCTCTCTGTAAGAATTCATGGAGCATATTTTTAATATATACTTGATTTCATTTATGCTCTTTCCATTATGAATCTCAGCATTTTTCTTTCAATAAAATTTCTGTACATGCACAGATATTGTAATATACTTCAGGAGTCTGCCAGAATGAGCAAGAAATCTCTTGCATTTAAAATATCTCCTGAAGTTTCTACTTAAGAGGACAGTGATATTTAATGGTTCATCTTCTGTGCTTCTCAAAGAAACACAAGTGTACTGTGTGTTTATCTTTTTGGAGTCGTTCTGTTTTCTACAGGAGTGTAAGTAGTCCTGTTAATTCAAAATGCCAGCATTCTTCAAAACTGAGTTCATTTTATACTGTAGCTAAACTTTTTATTTCTTCCTCCATTCACATGCTCTGATCATTGCTTGAAAGGTAGCTTTTGTTATCGCTATGTACCAGATGCTTCAGAGAGAGGTACAAGAAACCTTGTAATGGACAATTATGTCATAACCTGCCCACAGGGAAAGTTTCTTTCCAACTATTATTTATTGGTTAGCTTATGCCCTGAAGCATTTTGATACACTCTTATAGATTTTTAATCCTTTGTCATTTATTTTATACAATTCACTACGCGTTGAGTGGACAGGTACAAAATAAATGTAAATGAGTTATATGACTGAAAACACTAGCTCAAGTTTGTTAACAGAATATACATTGTCAGTTTTTTGTTCACCGGTTTAAATCAAGCCCAGATAATATAGCGTTGGGTAGCCAAACAGTGGTCCATATGGGTAAATTAATGGTCTTAGTGCAGTTCCAACTAAACTACACCCCATAACAGTCGCATTTGTGACAACATACCAGTGGCACCTGCAGTAATTGTTTACATGAAAAAGTCAGTTTAGGAAAGTTTGAATTTGTCTTCAGTCATCTTTAATGAAACTTAGCATCTGGAAGCAAGAAGAGCCAAATGATCTGCAAGTTCTCCATAAACCACTCCTGATCCACCAATGACAGTTTCAGAATCTCTGCCATAGATCCTTGCAGAGTAGAGAAGACCTTCTTTAAAATAACCATAAAACAAGCAGTGCTGATGCCACGTTTTAAGGAAATAACTTTCAGGTTTTCTTGATACATCATAACCAGCAAAAAAGACATAAGCCCCCTGTTTTCTCCTGTGCATGCCGTTTTTAAGCTGTTAAACTAACAAATTGTATTTATATTTGTTTCTATTATTTACAGCAAAAACACTGTTTTTAATTGTAGTTATTTCCTTTTGTTTAAAGAAAAAACTTGGGTAATACCAGTAAGTTCATGTACTGGCCTTTCACATTTCTTCACCGTAGCTAATATCTCGTTTTAATCAACAGCAGAATCTAGTGGCTTCAGTTTTGTTTGTGTTTCATGTTTATGCAAACAAAAATGTTTGGCATTGCTGAAGAAAATGGACTTGATTAAGATGTCTCAGGTCTTAAATGTCAGATGTCTGGCAAGTCACTAATGAGCTTCAACACCTAACGTGTTTGAGAGAACTTGTTTAGCTCTGGCGTTGCAATTACTGGTTTCAGTCATTAGAGTGACAAGGTGCGTGAGGTAATATTTTTTACTGGGCAATGTCTGATGAGACAGGCAAGCTTTTGAGCCATACAGATTGGCTCTGTATGGTCTGCTTCTTCAGGTCTGGGAAAGGTACTGCCAGATCTGAAGAAGAGCTCTCTGTGGCTCAAATGGTTGTTTCTCTCACCAGCAGATAAGATATTACCGCACCCACCTTGTCTCCTTAATATTCAGGGACTGATACAGCTACAACTACCCTGCATAATATCACTCATATAATTGAATTTTAATAAAAATCACAAATCCTTTCCTCCACTAGTATTTTGCAATGTCAAAGCATGTATAAGTTAGGTTTTTTGTTTTGTTTTGGCAGAAACCCACAATATGACCATGGTTAAACAGATAATTTGCGTCAGATGTTTTTTACCATAATTGCCTTTTGTAAATGTTTGTGACAGTAGCCAGCTTTCAATAATTTTAAAAAAAATACAATATATTTCTATTAAAGCAAGCTGTCAAATAAAGAACCTCTTGTTTTTCTTAAAACCCTCATAGTGCGTTGATGAATGATACCCAAGCATCGGTGCTTCAGGTTATTACATTATTTGGTGTACAATAAGAGTGAATATAGATGTAAGACTATGACATCAGTTTTCTTCCTATCAGCCTGCTGCAGCTGTTTGGTTTGAGAGAAAGCGTTCGAGTATTGACACTGGCGGTAGCTTGGAGACATTGATAGATGTGGTTTATGTGAGAACAGTTACAGGATGGTATTTGTAGTGGTTCATCGTCATTTTAGAATGGAAATGATTTTCTGAATCACTGAAAATGTTAAAGTTGCTGGTGGTTTCTACAATGATGGAGGGAGCTATTTAGTATGCTATATGTAAGTGTATGTGTGTATTTATGTGGAGATGTCTGTCTCTGTGTAAACCAATTCCCCAACCCTTTTAAGAAGTTAATTAAACTAAGGCTATGTAATCCAAAATAATCAGTAGACGCTGAATTAAATTACCTTGTTGTATATGTTACTGGATTAATTTCTGCAGTACCCTTTAGAGTTAGATGACTGTTTTTGGATATAGGTGTTTGAGAATTGACAGTTTTCTAAAAGTGTTTGGCACCCCTGTATGCTTGCATTTACAGACTTGTATAAAAATGTAAAAGTTTTTTCTCTGTGCTGTACAAAAGAAACAGTGCCTAACATCTGTTTATTTGTGGCAAAACCAGTCGTTGGTCTTTCCAGTTGATGCAGTAGATGTATAGCTTTTCGGGGTTAATAAACCTTTTTATATTCTTGATGTTTCGTCCTGTGTGTTGAGGGCATTTCTTTTCCTGCATAATTATCTATCCATATATATTGTCATTGGATGTACTTAATAAATTGAACCTGCTATTGGATTACAGTTCACTCTTGGGAGTTTCTCTGTATTGTACTTGTTTATTGCTTTTCACATAGTTGGTAAACTAGGAGATTGGAATCTTAATGGCTTACCCCTTTTTTCCTCATTTAGATTTATGGCTGCTGTAGAATGAACACATTTTTGCCTTCCAAAGTAGAAAATGGGGAAATCCTTATACAGTAGACTTTTGATTCTCTGGGGTGATAGGGAAAAAATTAATCCTGGTTAATAAAATCCTGGATAATCACCATCCATAGGAAATATGAGGGCAGGGGGGGTTTGTTCACCAACCACCCTGCGCTGGGGGGGAAGGGATGTTGGTTCACTGGCTGCCCTGTGCCCTGATGGGGTTTTTTTTGTGTGTGCTTGGAGTGGCAACAAAGCCAGAGCCAGCCCTGTGAGTTATGTGTATTTTTTTTCTTTTGACATCCTGGTTAATCCATTTTTTTGGTTAACCCAAGCCTGGATAATCGAGAGTCTACTGTACCCTTTAGTGTATGAAATCCAAATCTTTTGGAAGTTGTTTGGATAAGCACGCAAAAGTTTTTCTACTTTATGCCATCTTCTGGAAATGTCACAGAATAGATCTATCTCCTAGAATTCTCTATAACAGGGGTCAGCAACCTTTCAGAAGTGCTGTGACAAGTCTTCACTTATTCACTCTAATTTAAGGTTTCGTATGCCAGTAATAGATTTTAACATTTTTAGAAGGTCTCTTTCTAAGTCTTTAATATATAACTAAACTATTGTTGTATGTAAAGTAAATATGGTTTTATAATGTTTAAGAAGCTTCATTTAAAATTAAATTAAAATGCACAGCTCCCTGGACCAGTGGCCAGGACCTGGGCAGTGTGAGTGCCACTGAAAATCTGCTCACATGCTGCCTTTGGCACGCATGCCATAGGTTGCCTACCACTGTTCTATAGAGTGACCAGATGTCCCAATTTTATAGGGACAATCCCGATTTTTGGGTCTTTTTCTTATATAGGCTCTTATTACACCCCACCTCTGTCCCAATTTTTCCCATTTGCTGTCTGATTATCCTAATTCTCTAAGACTATTCAGGCATTGTGTATAAGGTTAAAACCAGGTTAAACAAATTTGCTGCTCTTATCTGTTGTTAATTACTCCTACATGTTTTGGCCTGTTGATATCATATGTGGGCAAGTTTTTCAAGAAGGATGCTATATAAATGAAGTGGTGTTGATTTATCTGTCTCCCATAGTTGTTTGCCTGTGTATGTGTAGTTTTACAAAGATTGGGGTTTTTGGGTGATCCCTTTAAAAAAAAAAAAAGCTACACAATGATTGGATTCAGATATAGATGTCTTCAAAGAACTGAGTTTTGGTTCAGGCTTATGTCTATTTGTAACGTTTAAACCTCTTAGCATGTAGATCATAATCTGAATAGTTTTTTGTGTTAAAATATTAGTTTTGTTAACATCCAATATGAAACATGAATCTGGAGTATTTTTCTGAAAGTTTTCTTAAATATTTTTTTAACAGTTTTTAAGAATAAAACATGAGTAATGATGTTTCTGAAGAGTATGAAGCTGAGAAAATATCTAAGTTCTGTTTTGAAATCAGCTTAGGAACTGGCCACTACACAGAAATGTCCAAAGCTTTCTGGCCATGATCTTAACGTACTGGCTCCCAATGTGGCATTGTCATCACATAGCACAATGATAATGTCGTGAGCGGTTTCTCTATTTATGACTCCTACATGGCTTTTGTCTATGTGTTCCCCATTGGTGAGGTTAATGAGTGAATAAGCAGGGTGATGTTGCCATGTCTGAGAGTCTGGTAACCAGGATACGTTCAGAGATGAGGAGTCCTGCTTATGGGGACTTTATAAGCATTCCTTGACAAGGCCAAAGCAATGCTGCCGAGGCTGACATGGCTATCACTGTGCCAGCCACTTAGAGTGTCTGATTGATCACCCATTACGAGTATCCAAATTACTGAAAAAGTTCAAGAGTTTCAGCACAGAGATTTAGACAGACTTTATTGATTTAAAAGCTGCCTTTGACCTTATTGACAGTTGTGCCCTTTGGCACCGCCTGCAAACTGCTGGTGTACCTGGCAAGCTCCTCCGCTTTCTTGTAGACATGCACAGTAGAAGTGAGAGTGGGTCCACTTACATACTAGGATGTCCAACTCGTTTCACTACAACAGCAACGTCAAGGGTGCATGGTTGCTCCTGATTTGTTCAACACTATTATTTGACCGAATCGTGGAAGCCATCACTAGCCACTACTGTGGGTGGAATTGCATGATTTCTGCATAGCAGATCTAGAATATGTGGATGACAGGATATATTTGCATCCTCATGAACTAGTCTCATCAGTGCTCTGAATATATCTATGAAAGAAGTAACTGAGCTTGGAAAAATACTAAACTGATGAAAGTGACTGATGTACCTCCGTCCCTGCCCATCATAATCGATGCACAAGAAGTTAAATTAATCAGCTCCTTTGAGTATCTTGGCTCCATTGTCACCAAGGAGGGAGGTGTTGCCTTTCTGACATGAAACATGAAATCAGCAAGGGAAATAGAGGTTAGGCACACTCTTTGGAAGTTTCTGCCACATCAATGCCACATATCAAGTTGGGCTAAGATATATATCAAGCAGCAGTGTCTTTTGTCCTTTTATGTGGCTCTGAAACATTGGGCACCACAGAGATGCTAGTGTGCCAGCTCCACGCTTTCAACACGAAACATCAGTGACATATTCAAGGCATATAGTGGTTTCATCGTGTAACAAATCAGGATGTCAGGCATTGGGACAAGCATTATCTAGTGTTTTCCCAAATGACTCAACATTGGCTCAGGTAACTTGGTCATCTGCTCCGCATGCTGTGGTCCATATCAGTTCTTCAGCTTTATGCATTTGATTTAGCAAAAACTGGATGGAGAAGACTTGCAGACAGCTTCGCGCACGCTGGAGGGATGTCATGGCTTCTAAATTTGGCAACCTCAGCCTTTGTATGGAGCAGGCTGCAACGATGGGAGGAGATCGGGCTGTTTGGAAATGGGTGATTCAAAGTGTGCACTCTATGCTCTACGAGCAGAAGAATCTATGAGGAAATGGCAGAAGTTGCTTTGTTTTCAAGTGAATGGAGTCGTCTGGAGACTTTTGGAAAGAAGTAAGTAGCACTCTGAACTGGTCTTTTGGCTATTTTTTTTCTTTTTGGTCTTGCCACAGACATCCTGTATTACTGTGGGCAAGTCAGTTTTGGAAGAAATGCTATTGTAACACAAGGGAAAATGGGTAGAGGGAATGTGGGGTGGCTAGCTTTGATTCTGTTTACTAAAACTTTAAATATAAGATAATTTTTGTTAGGTCTCAACTGGCATGTGAGGAGATTCAAGATGCAGGATCATACAGAGGAAGTGTCTTTCACTGCATGGACACTCAGACTTTTGTTCTTTGTTGTTTTTCATTCATTTAAATGATCACCTAGGCTGAAAGAACATGTAGGCTCTTTGTGTATGAAAAACATGAAGTTTTTACTAGTCCTGTTTGCTAGTGCCACTACATGAGATCCAGAAAAAGAGAAGACACTCAGTTTGGTAGAAAGGAACAGGCTTCAGCTTTATGGGAAAAAACACATGTACAAATGCCAGGTCTTGTGTGGTAGCAGACTCAGTGTTCCCAGTTACTGCAGTATTTGTTAATATGCTTGAAGCTCTACCCTAATAACATGAATCTCAGCTTTCATTAAAGAGAAAACAAACTGTAGGTGTATTGAAGAGAAAAGCAAACTTCTTTTGACTCCATATGATGGGGTGTTCTCTCCACACTGGCCCTGCAAGAGCTGAACTGGGTCAGGTGAGCCCAGAGAGCCAGTTAGGCTGCAAACTGGGGAGATTAGGCTGGTGGAAGCTAATTATAAGGAAGCTCACCTGTGAGGGAACAGGGAGGGCTTCTATAAAGCTAGGAGGATGGCAGTAGTGTGGGGAGGTAGCGGGGAGGAAGCCTGCAGTCTCTTCACTTCGAGGGAGAAGGAAGAGAGGAAGGAGTCCAAGGGTGAGAGAAGTCAGGCTGGTACAGAGCACACCTTAACTGTTCACTACAGGGCCCTGGACTAGAACCCAGAACTGAGGGTGAGCCTGGGTTCCCTGATTAGCCACTGAGGGAATGGCACCATAAGGTAGTGAACGGGAAGACTGCCCAAGTCACTGTTGGAGTGACGTTGTCAGGGCAGTGGGCAATGAGGACTACTTGATGTTTTTTGTGGCAAGAGACTTTGAAAGACTACAGCAGAAGGGGAAATCACCGAGCCACCTGGCTGGAGGGTTGAGCCACAAAGAGGTGGCAGCAGCTTCTGGAGCCAGAGATGGGCTGCAGACTGAGAGCGTGACAGAGAGACTGAGCTAATCTCCAGGAGGTGGCACTGTCTAGCGGCGAGTAGAGCACCCTGGTACACTCCTTTCGAGCCAGGATTTCACCCTAAGTTTCACCAGAGAAACGTTTAAAAATAAGGCCCAAGTGCACCCTACAAGGCTTAAAAACTAGATTATAAGTAAAAAGGAACCAAAATATATTTTTAAAAAGACCTCTTTATTTTTTTTGGAGGTGTGACTCATGATGTTTGGCAATTCTGAAGCCCAGCAAAACAAATTGATAGTTTTTTATGTCCCAGTATGAAAGGGGTGCAGCCTGAACTAATTTTGACCTTTGTGCAAGGTAGGAATCTAAGCCCCTTTGCAGAAATGACTTTCCTTTCTGCCTGGTGAGGCTTTTTCCTCTAATTGTTTTTCATTACATCCAAGCAGTTAGACTTTGTGCCAGAGCTTTAGGGAAAGGAGCTGTCTCCTATTTTCTTCTGCCCAGAACTATTCCCACTACATATTTGCCACAGTTGGCACCTGCACCTGCTGATTTGCTGCCAGCTTCACGTTCTTGGAAGTTTTCCAGATGGTGGAATTAAAAAGAAAATAACAAGAATGCCATTCATGTCAGAACACAGCAAGGTACAATTCCTGTAGAGCTGGCAATGGGCACTTTCCGATGCTCTCATTCCTGTCTTTGTGAAAGAGAGAATAATTTACACGCACACACATTTCAGGGATATTGCATTGAACAATTAATTTAAATGCAGGTGACGGGCCAGGTGACTAGAGGTATTGAATTCACATGGTGCTCATTGAGATTACAAATGCAAAGTGTCACATTATCAAACTTGATTCTTATGTAACATTTTATTATATGTTCAAACTCTTTTATGAGCCTTAAATAATTTCAAAACAGTGTACAAAAATTGATCAGTTAATCCCCAAAACACTGGTCTAGAGCAAAAGATTATTCCTGTTGTACATATGGGAAACTGATTCAAGTTAAATAACTTTCCGAAGCCAACAGAACAAATCAGTGATGGCACTGGGACTTGGTTATTGATGGGGATTAGAATTCAAGTGTTCTTAGTCCCATGCTGAGACCACTTGACCAAGATGCCTTAAAAGAGAAAACAATGGGCCTATTGGAAATACAATATTGTTTGGAGATAAACTAATAGAAGAGGAAGGGCAAATGTCCAGTTTCTCATCTGTTGATTCTTTTTTTTCTAAACTTCTCTAATCCAAAAAATGTAGCAATAGATAAGATAAATCTTTTTCGGTCACAGCTGTTAACTGGAATTTGCCCTGGAAGTCTGGAATGTGGCTCCAGGCTTTTTACATATATATGATGAGTTAGGGCTTTCTTCAGCAAGGCATTGGTTTACTCTGATGAACATCATATGAGGCTCTTTAGATGTGGCTAAAAGTGAACATCAATAGTTTGTGACAAATTCTGAAGTAGGCTAGTTTTGTTAAAGTTTCTTCTAAAAAGATGGATTTTATACGTTTTTTTCTAAAATAAAACTGAAAAGTACCAGAAGTAAAAATGTGCTTTAGATCTTGTACACATTTAAATTATTTTTGTGCACTAAATAGCTTGTGGTTATTTTCAATATATTTCACTCCAACTGGTTCCATTAGGGCTAGCCCTGCCAGTGTATTATGTAGTGCAGTAGTTGGGGAAAGGATCTCACTTTGTGATTTGAGGCGACATTTTTTCTCTAAGGCTACTGAGGCAGAGGTAATTACTGTTCAATTAAAAATCATTTTACTTAAACTACCCTGTGTGTCTTAAAGGTTAGTTTTATAGACAGCTGAAAAACACTTCTGTGACACTGAATCCTTATTTCATCTTGATTCTTCCAATTAATTCACAGTCCCAAATCTCAAATACATACATGGAATAGTCTTGACTCTCACTGGATTATTTGAATACATGTGAGTGGATAATACCTGAGGAAAAGATTATGGCTGACTTAATAATAATAAAAAATATAATGGTTCTATTCATTTACAATTTTCAGCAAAACAGTTTTAGCTAGACATTATTATCTGTGTCCCAAAAGGGAGAGATTGGATAATTTAAGAGATTGTTAATGACAGTGACTAAAATTAAAGGATGGCTACTTGGCAGATCCTCTGTCTAGTTCCTTTTGGACAGATATCTACTTCATAATTGGCATTAATTATCTCGTAATAGGCAATCTCCTCAGAAAGTAAGTACCCTGTTGGCCAAAGAACAGTCCTTTCTGGTGAGGATTAACACATGTTTTATGAATTATATTACAAGGCATACCACTTGCTTCAGACTCCTATTTACTTCCACCCTACTCAAACCTGCTGTTACTTCTCCATATGATACCTGGGAAGAGATGTATTGAAGTTAAGGTTATAAAAAACTTCCCATATGTTAAAGACAAGAACCGTACATAATCTCAAGTGGCTTCTTTCACTCTTTTTTATTTTGGGATCCTGTCTTGCATTAAGAAGGCCAGTGTTTCAAGTTTGAAATCTGTGCACTAGTGGGTCATTATGAAGAAGCTATATACGTTCCATGATTTAAACTGTCGTGTTGTGGTTAGGTAGAGATGTCATCACTCTTGGCAACTTTCACCAACGTGACATTCATTATTAGGGAGAAAGGGAGCAGGAGCAGAAAAAACACATTTGTAGACAAATTCAGTGATACTACCTGTAGCAGTTTCTGCCTTCAAAGTTGAACTATTAGGTTGTTAAAGTTTGCTGTAGTATCAGCTTTTGAGAAAGCAAAATAATTTAACATTGCATTTTTAATTTTTTCTTCCAAAAACGTTTTCACTCCCTAATGGCACAACATTGCTGTCAGATACATACAGGCAGCTCCCATTGTCATCAGCCACATAGGTGATGCCTGGGTATCGGATGACTGAATTGAGTCTTGGCAAATTAATTTCATGATGCATTTGCATTTCTAGTGTGCTATCATTTTGCCTTTAAAACAATAAGCAATTAGGACTTTATAGATCTAGAACAAATCCATATTGCTTTGCGTGTGTATTACAGAATGCAGCAATTTTTAATATATTAGTAGAGAACATAGTTTAACAATTGTTTTTATAAAAACTACATGTGAGGCTAAGTAAGGGGTTTGAGAATTTGGCTTTATAGCGATTTTGCTTTATTTTAGTTATTTCTCTTTATATTAAAATTCCTGAAAATGCCAAATGATAGTATGATATTCTACTTTTTAATGGATTCTTAACCATTAGTGGCAAACTAATAATTAAGTCTAAATGTATATGTTTAGTTTTGCATTTTATCTGTTAACCTCTAGATGGAGTAGCTTGTTTGATCTAGGATATTTATAAGGATTAACTGAGTAGTAAAATACAGCAATGAACTGTTTCATAGCTTTAGTTGCTTGAAGGTTTAAGTAGAATTTAAAAATTAATAAAGATGAGAAGTGTGATCTTGAAACTTTCACTCTAGATACAAATTAATGTATTCTTTTTTAATACAAAGTTTGTATCTAAGTATATCCCAGTTTTAAAAAATCCACATATCATATATGTTGAGAATAAAAGAAAACACATTTTTAATTCCATTTTATAAATAAAAATAGCCAAAAAGAGACACTTAAGAGAGAGCAGGCACCTAGGCCAGATGAAATACTGTGGACGTACACAAGTCACTGGGAAGGGAAGGTATGAAGTATTTTATAAACCTATTCAGTTACATTCTTCAGGCAGAAAATGTCAGATAAACGCAGAAAAGCTTTGTGGTAACCGTTTTTAAACATCGAGGAGATATTACACTTTAACATCACGTGCTATGAAAGTGTGGGAGAAGTTTATTGAAAAGCATCTGGAAATAAGTTAAAGTTTGGAAGAGTCAGTATGGATTTATGCTGTGAAGGAGTACAATGTGAAATGTGTTGGTCGCTGATGACTTAGGCTTTGTCTACACTGGAACGTCATTGGCAAAACTTTTGTTGTTTGGGGTATTAAAAAAACAACTCCTCACCAAATGACAAATGTTTTACTGACGAAAAGCACTGGTGTGAACAGTGCTTTGTCGGCAGGAGTGACAAACAGCAGCTGCGCTTTTTAGCGGCACGGATGTGGCAGCACAGCCATGTTGCTAAAAGCGAGGTAGTGTACACAAAGTCGTAGTGATATGTGCAGAATGTTGTACAAATCAACTTTGAACAATGGTAGTGCAGATCTGAGCAGGCGGGAGTTAGAGGGAACGTTGGTAAGACTGAGGCTCTGATAACTGGGAAGGAGGATGCACCATAAAGTATATTACAAGCATGGTACAGTACTAAGAAGAGTGAAAGAATTTGAAATATCTAGGATCAGTGATTGCTGACCAGATTCACTCCTGAATGATGCCTGGCATCATAGTAAAGCTGCTTAGTGCAAATAGCAGGAGCTGAGCCCAGTTCTCCTTGATTAAAAAGATGCCAATAAAGTTGAACGTGTATAAAACTGTAAGTTGATCCATCGTAATGTACAGAGACTTGATAATCACAAGAAAAGAAATTCATATGCTCTGTATTATGGAAATGAAGAAACAGTCTGTGATAGGAACGAGATGAAATGATTTGTGATAGGAATGAGACGGTGAGGTCTTCAATGGCTATAGGTGCTAGTGCCCCAACTGAAGACAAGTTGAGTGAGGCTATGCTATGCTGGTATTCACATGTCCAGAGGAGACCTGAGCGGTATATTAGCCCTTGCAATGATTGTGGATGGAAGATGACCAAAAGTGATGGACATTTTGCCTCTTGTGAATAACTTACTGATTATAATCACAGTTGTCTGCTTCTGTTAGAAGTAGCAGAGATTGCAAGAGGGTGTTTATAATGCACAAAGCTGGAGTTTGGAGTAACCCAACTCTTGGAATATTATAGTGTGCACTGTTGAGTGGGAGAGGAGGCAAGCAGGTCTTGCATCAGGGCTCAGTACAAAGGCAGAATACAGAGCTGGATTCTGATCATGGAGATGAATCTGGATATAGGGTCCATCCATGTGAAGAAAGTTGCGTGCTTGAGGCAGTAATCATTCACATGAGGCAGTGAAGGGGGAGATACGTGATTCTGGGGTTGACGATGGAAGTCTTCAGTGGGCATAGAGGCTTTGTCTATTTTAATCAAATACTATTTCTGAGACATTCAGTAGGCCAGAAAATGTGTCATAATATATTTTACACATTAAAGTTGATTACATGGCAGATTATTACTTACACAGAACACTGTAGTTGAAGCAGAATGCCTGTTAAAAGTGTAAAAGATTGGAAATAGATGTTCCATTTTATACTTTTGTCACTCTGGTCCATTGAGTAGTTCATCAGTAATATGTATGTGTGGTGTGTTTGTTTTTCCTTCAGTCCAGTACAAACTAAAATAGTATTCAGCTGTCCTGGTTTGCTGTTTAATGCCCTTTGGTGCTGGAATGTGTATATGTTCCAGGATCAGATTCCTTTGGCTGTTCACTCAAATAAATGAAATGTCAGGATATAACAAGATCCCTTATATCTAACCATGCTGGACAAGTACATTTGTTTAAAATACCTGGTACTCCATTCAGCAATGAAGCTGTTTACAATATTCGCACCTAAATTGCCACAGTAGCACCCCACTAATATTAATTGGGAAGAATGCACACATGGGTGAGCTGCTTCATTATATGGATGCAGGCCTGATAGAGGAACAGGCCATTCTGAAGGCTGCTGTGTGGCTAGGTATATGAGTTCAGACTACTTTCAAGAATATAATCTATACATTTTAATTACTCCAGCCATAATTATATGAATCAGGATTATTCAGTTAAGTAAGTAGATAATGATTTCAGGATATCTTTGAACAATAATTAAAATAGGGGGTATTAAAGAAAACAAGAGAAGTCAAATATAGGACACAACTGATGGGTATTAAATAGGGACTCCAGTCCTTTTCATTCTTAATTGCATCAAAACAGGACATGGAGAAAACTTAGGTTGCATTGGTAAGCACTCAAAGGAAATCAGTTAAAATTGCAGGTCAGACTGTCCTCTACACTCTTATGCATGATCTTCTTTAATTGCATTATGACTTCATGTTTCTCAAATAAAACAATAGAACACTGAATTTTCATGCTGTCTGTGCACATGTAACATCTTGTAACTTCTTTTCATTCTTGCATGTTTTGTGTTAGTTTCATTGTTGTCATGGTCTCTTATTTCCTCCAGGAGCTCGACACAGAAGCAGAGGAAGTTTGCCATCATGGAACTCATTGTAGGACAGGGGCCTTAGACTTTTTGTATAAGTTATTTTCTGTTCAAGGTGTATATTTTATATTCAAGAACTTTGAGATCTGTATATTGCACTATTATTATTACAATAATTTAGTCAGCAACAGTATTCTAGGCATTGTTTTCTGAAAGCAGCTTTGGATTACTTATGTGCAGTCCAGTAGATGGTGGTTATTTTAAGTTGTTTGCATTACACTAATGCACTGAGGCCTCAATCAGAATATTAGTACTGCAAGCAAACCTATGATGTAACCACTTAGAGACTGAAACCAAAGAAAATATTTGTATGAACGTCTTGCAAAGTATTAGTACTGAGCTTAACACAGTCCTACATATTAGTTCATAGTACATAAAATATTGGCTGATGCGATATAGTGTGTTCTCTCCTTTTCAGATTCTAGTGCATTCATCTGACTGAAGCAAAAGGTACTTTGATGAATGCTATCTGGCCTCTGACTATAGAAGGAGATTTATTCTTGATCTAATTAAGTTAAGCCTAAAAATTGTGACAAAACATGAAATGTTAAGAAAACAAAACCCCCGAGACTGCCATAGGTCAGTTGGTTAGGAAAACTTTTGTTCTAATAGTAATTTCACATGCAAAGTGCAACTGCAACTGTGTGTCTTATTTAGGCGTTATACGGGAATAGCATGGACAGATTAGTCATATCTTTTAAAAAATCAACCCCTTAAGTGTGTTTGCCACTAACATTTTCTTTTGAATAAACATCTGTTGCACTGTCATTGAAATATAAAGAGTAAAGATAGGCCAAAACTGAAAAAAATCAATTGAGAGAGAATTTCGTGATAAGCACCAAATTCCTCATGGTTGGGGCTCTACCAAATTCATGATCCATTTTAGTCAGTTATAGTCATAGGATTTTAAAAGTAATAAATTTCATGGTTTCAGATATTTAAATCTGAAATTTTGCAGTATTGTAACCATGGGGGAGCGGGTCCTGACCCAAACCAGAATCATGGGGGTCAGGGTTGCAAGGCTATTGTAGAGGGGTTGTGGTATTGCCACACTTACTTCTATGCTGCTGCCCTTAGAGCTGGGCAACATCATACCATGCTACCTTCACTTCTGCGCTGCTGCTAGTGGCCACAGAGCTGAACTCCTGGCCAGCAGCTGCTGGTCTCTGGCTGCCCAACTTTGTGAAGTCTGGTCTCCCCTACAATAGTCAGATTTCCCAGTGGAGATCACATTTCATGGTCTACCTGCTGGAAAGACACATTACAAAGTTTTCCAAACCTACCAACAATAGTGTTTTGATAATGTTTGGGATTTGCCTATCAATTAGATGAGGTAAGCAAAATAATAATTTTCTCAAGACTTTTTTCATTACTTTATGCTAGGATTGCCAACTCTCCCAGAATTGGCTATTGAAGCCAATCCAGGAGATTTTAGGCCACGAAAAGTCTGGTGGCACAGCAAAGCTAAGGCAGGCTCCCTAGTTGCCCTGGCTCTGTGCAGCTCTTTGAAGCGACTGGCATGTCCGGCTCTTAGGCACAAAAGGTGTTGAGGGGGCTTCTGTGTGCTGCCCCCACCCTGAGCTCTGACTCCACATCTCCTACTGGCTGAGAACCGTGGCCAATGGGAGCTGCAGGGGCGTTGCCTGGCTGCCCCCAAGCCTAGGAGCTGGACACAACAGCAGCTTTCTTGGCACTGCCTGAGGTAAACACCACCTGGCCAGAGCCTGCCCCCCGCTTCTGCATGCACCCCAATCCCCTATCCCAACCCTGAAACCCTTCCTGCACCCCTGCCCCAGTCCTGAGCTGCCTCCCGCACTGAAACGTTCTCTCAACTCTGCACCTCTCCTGCACCCCAATCCCTGCCCCAGGCACAACGCGGAGCTCCCTCCTGCACTCTGAACCCCTTGGCCCCAGCCCAGAGCCTGCACCCTAATCCCCTGCCTGAGCCTGGTGAAAGTGAGTCAGGGTGGGGGAGAGCAAGAAACAGAGGGGAGATGGAGTGAGTGGGGGTGGGGCCCTGGAGAATGGGGCAGCGGAGTGGGCAGGGGAAAGGGTAAAGGTATTTGGGTTTGTGTGATTAGAGAGTTTGCAACCCTGCTATACGCCCCTGTTTCAGTATACAGCAAAATCTAAACAAGAACACTCTTTGGTTAAATAAGTTTCTTGCTTTTTACAAAGCTTTCAAAGACTTGGACATTACCTTCAGTTTCTTTAAAGTCAGAAGGTAAATAAACTAATTCTACACAAATTAATTCTAAAAACTGAACATTTTTCCTCCAGGCACAGTAATGAAATGTTTAATAAAACCTTGTTTCTTTGCAAAATGTCTACATCAAGCATGCATGCATTAGTACAATAGAGAGTTGCTCAGGTAGTTTCATGAGTGATCCCGCAGACTTATGTTGTTGTTCATAATGTAAATTCTCTCTGTTCCCAGCATGTACATAATTAATGGAAGAAATTACACGAGAAAGAATTACAACCACGAATAGGTCATCATGACCAGATGTTTAATTATTGTCGTTAGGAAGCATTTGAAAATACCTGGTGTGCACTTTAAAAACATAACTGTAATAGAATTCCCTGGGATTTTGATGGATTAGTTCCATTGTATTAAATGATGATTAAAGTGATTAGGTGCATAGTGTTGAAGCATTAATCTTCTGAACATCTTTATCAAGAAGAGGTAATAATTATGCTACAGTGGATATGTGATGCACGTCATACTCCTTTTCATGCATTATCTGATTTTTCTGCAACTGTGCCAGGCTTTAATTAACGTGATTGAGCAGTATGAAAACTAGTGCATCTATAATTATATCTTCAATAGCAATATTGTTAACCTTTCAAGACAATATATTTATCACCTAGAAAGTGCCTGAAGTTAGGGTCAGCTATCTTCATAATCAAATAAATATTGGAATTCAGTGTGAGACCAATAGTGTTCTTTCTCTGAAAGAAAATAACTCAACAAGAGAAGCAGCTTGACTGATGCTTGGTCTATGCTACAGAGTTAGGTTGACATAAAGGCAGCTTACGTCGACTTCATTACGTCAGTGTATACACTACAGCCTCGCTCCCACTGATGTAAGTGCCCCACAACACTGACATAATAACTCCTCTCTCCTGAGAGGCTTAGGGATTATATCGGTGTAGTTAAGGTGCGTCGCGTCTATGTAGATACCGCATTACTTACATGGCCAGTTGGCTGTCATTCTTGTTAATTTCACAGCTGTCACATTGACAAGAAAGCCCAGGACCAGTGATGGGCTCCAGCTGCCTCTGCTTCCTGAGGGGAGCCCTGCTGTTGCTGGGCTCCCTACTCCCAGCCAGGCTGCTGCCCAGGCTTCCTGCACCTGACTTCCTGCTTAGGGAGGCGAGAAGCCCAGGTGGCTGCCCCCTGCTCCTGGTGGGAAGGCAAGAAGCTGAGAGTTCAGAGGGGCAGCTGGGCTCCTGGCAGAGAGCTGTGCAGAGCGGAGAGCCCTGGCTCTCAGACGCCCACACTGCTTGGTGGGAAGTGTTCCTGGTGAGGATGGGCACCACTGACAGGAAGAGGGTAGTATTAATATTAGCCACTGCAGTAACATAGGGTGAATTAAGTTTGTAGTGCAGACATGCCCTGAACCTCTTACATAGTCATTAATTCTTTATATATGTTAACTTTTGTCTGTGAGGACTAATGTTTTGATGGTGAAATGACAAAGAAAGTACAAGGCATTTTCCCCCCACAGTTAATGTCAGTTTTCATGTGGCTGTTCCCTGTGGAGTTTCAGTGCACAACAGAAATGAATGTAGTATGAAAACTTTTTTTTTCTTCTTTTTTTCTTCCATCACAGATCCCTTGAAAATTACATCTTTCTGTGCTGGTTCAGTTTTATTCAGTTAAATCTGGGTAGTCTCCACTGACTCACTGTAGTGCCTCTTTCATATTTTATCATAATGTCGTCATGTTCTTCAAAGTATTAATCAGAACATGGAGCCACTAGCTACCTCTTGTGTCCAGTTTCTTGAACTACACTTCTGTTTGCTTTTTAAGACAGCTAGATATTCAGTAGCTTATTATGATAGTTTCAGAAAAAATGATTTGTTCCAAAGGATTAGGATTAGATAATTGTATTTTATTATTATACTCAAACATGCATCAGCATTTCCATTATAACTCCCTTATTTTCAATGATAAATATACATCATTCATTTTAAACTGTCTTTGTGAAATAGGCAGAAGGCAATACGCTAGAGCCTGACTTTTTGTGTTGTATAAAAATTGGAATGCATAAAAGTCAGAGCCAAAAAAGAGAGCAGCTGAAACCACTGACTACCGTGTTTAGTTATTTATTTAAAAATAGCAAAATGTTTTAATTTTTCTGTTTAAGAATGGGTAGGACACACAATAATATGAATGAAAGTGGCTAACTTATAAGTATTGACTGTTTATGTACAATTATTGAAATGGCATTCTAAGTGTATGAGAGAGGGAGTGTGAAAGAGCGAGCGAGCACAGTTGTGCATAGCCAGGATAACTTTTTATTGCAGTGGCACTGGTTGGGATCAGAGCACATGTGCTTTGTTTTGTGTAGACATTCTCCAAAATATGATACCTGCCCTACAGAGCTATTAATTTAAGCTGAAAATGCCATAACTTCAAGACATTTTTGAGAACAGGAAAATACATTTGATTTCAATAGTAATCACTTTTCTGCACTCGTGTGTGTGTGTTTCAAACATCACACACACCTTTGGGGAAACAACAAATGACCTTTAGGTCTTTGGTGCTTTGCCTGGGCATTAAAGATGCACTTCCCTTTGCTATTTATAGTCTATGTGCTGGGAAAGCCTGTGTTTTAAAAGAGGCTTCAAATATGAATCACTCCTGTTCTGGGAGGCAGTTGCATATTGTACACAATAGTGTTGCCCACTTAATGTTTGATATTTTTCTTAAAGCCCCAATTACTGAAATAAGGTTGTTGCCTGACAATCACTGCTTGCTTTTTCCAACCCCAATTAAGTTCCCAGCCCTCACGGTTGTAGAGAGCAGTTTGAAAACCTGTTCCCTAAATGATCCAACACCTGGAGGCAAATTAAAAACAATACACCTAACCTGTTGTTTTTAAGAAGTTCATTGTTGTTAAATCAATCTCATGATTCTCTGGGTCTGACTCATGTTCTTTGAATGCTTGGTGTTGGCAATACTGACTATTGTTTCTTAAAGTGATTTACTTTGGCGTTTTACAGCATGTTAGCTGTGTTAATCATACTACCTGTATGAATGCCATATAGTTAATTCCTATGTTTCACCATTGTCTGCAGAACTCTTAAGCCGATGAAGCATGACTTTTGTTGTCTTGGTACTTATTGCTTACTTGCCAACATCTTCTTTCTGAAAACAACAAATGTGCAGATTTGCGTGAGTTTTCAGATGTTTTCACATATTTATGCAGAATCCATCAAAACCTGTTCCTTCCCATATTAAAGTTAAACGCTAACAAAGCCACAACATCGGGAAATAATTCCTCATGTTTGTGGGAAGTAGCATTTGATAGATTCCAATTTGGCCCTCTTGTGGAATGCATTCTGATATGGTCTTTAATTCAAGGTCACATGCCATTTTTTCAGAGGAATGTCTACCTCATTTAGTGTCCAGGATGGATGGAGGAGTCCGCTGAATAAAGGTTGCATAGGAAACTATTTATCTAGCATTTCCTAACTTTTGAATGCTTGACTTTGCCACCTAAATAAAAAAAAATTACTTAGTATGCAATATGTTGGTATGTTGAGATTTATTTAAACAAAATATAGCAATGTCCGAGAGATTTCAAGTAAGTTGTGCTCATCACCAATTTAATCACTTGCTCTTTTTAATTTTTTTTAAACATTTTTATTTCTGGCTAGATATTTGTAAAATATAGATATTTGGTATCACCAAAAAAGCAGCATGAGGTTTTTTTTTTTTTTTGACTAATCCCTTCCCTTCTCTGATGTATAGTAGACGGTTAGTACCAAACATTCTTGCTAGATCTTGCCTTAAAGAGTGTGTTCAAACCCTCCTCCCCCTTGTGGAGAAATCTGCATTATGGTTGAACAGGGCAATCCTATTTAAAAAGAGAGCTTCAACTAAGTAGTTTCTTTTTTGAAGTATTTTTCTCTTTTTGCTGCATTGTATATTTGACATGATTGTTCTCTTAAAAGTTATATAATACACTTTACACAGTATGCTTTATCCAAGGACAAATGCCTTTTTTGGCAGCTTTTCTCCCTTCTGTTAGCATGGCAACTACTGAACCCAGATGCTGTTCTTTGGAGGGTGATGTTTTCCAGCAGCATGTATCCTGGGCACACTCTTCAGACAGTTGATATGCTGAGGGTGCCAAATGGTTGGGTTGTTTTAGTTAGGTTTTTCTGGATACAGTTTGTTCACGACTTGTCTTTGATTTTTCTGAGGTATACAAATTTTGCAGTTTGTGAAAAAAGTAAGTGCAAATCCCTCACATGGGCAGGCTTTTATTTACAAGAGAAAAGGATGGCATCACATAAAAGCAACCAAGATCGTGTTACATGTCCTTTTTGAAATGCCTTTGGAAGCAAGCAAAAACAGAAACCATACATTGTCTGAGTATTTTGTACTGTTCTTTGCAAACCTGGAGTCCAGTCAGATCATTTGGTTGGCAGAACTTTGTCACTTCTAGAAAGCAGGTGACATCCTGTAAACTGTAAGAGCTCTCTATTGACATTCTAGAAAGGAAAGAAAAGACGTTTTTAAATAGTTGGTATCTTATTCTCAACAGAGGAACGTTTTCAGTTGCTGTCAGATATGGTCTCCCAGCAACCTCTCATCATAATTTCCATGGGCTGAGCTGGGCTGCTAGGATTCCTTTTTCAACCCAGTGCCACTGCTCTTAAATCGCCCACACAACTTTCTGCAGGCATAGAGTAATCAGATATGACCCTGAATGCAAACAGTTCAATTTCTTGAGTAGGTAATTACCATTTTTACACAGACACTTTTCAAGGTGTTACTGTACTTGAAGAAATTATCCCTTTAAATGAAATCTCAATCTGCTATTTATAAAATGCAAATAAACCCTTCAGGCATATAGAGGTACCTTGTGCCAAGGTATTTTCGTATATAGTAGGCATTCAACCAAAACAAACAATTATAAAATACAAGACACACTTAAACAGCATTGCAATTTATAGTTCCAAAGCACTGTACAAACATTGGCCAATTAGTCTTCCCAGCAGCCCTCTCAGGTGGATTAGTATTATCTCCGTTTAACAGAAAGGGAGACTTGGAGACAGAGAGGTTTAGAAATTTGCATGAAGCTACACAATAGGGCGTATGTCAAACCTAGAATTAGAGCTCAGGTTTTTATGGCTCCTAACCCTCTGCCCTAACACTAGTTTGTTCTTAATCTTAAAATATCAATTCATAATTTGAATTCTATATTCAGCTAATGCATCAATTATTATAATATTACAGTGTATTAAGGGGTTTAGATTTATAAATGCTTACCATTTCAACATTATTTTAAACAAAAACGTGGATTGTAAGCATTCTGCATTACAAATGTTATATGTAATGTGTATATAGTGTGTGTATATTTTGCTGAATGCAAAATTGATGCTTTCTTTCAAACAGAAATTTTTTGCAATATATTTCTTCAACTGTATATATCTGTATCTCTAATTTGATGTTGAATAAATATATTGCAAACAGGTTGGGAGTCAATTTAGTACCAGTGAAACAAGCAAAGATTACTTATGAACAGAAATCTTCTTTCACTTGTAAAAGTTAGTATTAATTTCTTTTGAAAGAGAAAATGGTTAGAAAGCTTTGAACAACTGAATAAAAATGCTTATGTTGCAATTGAAAAAGAAGTAGTAAATTAAGAGACAGAAGCACTACCATATAATATTAAATCTTCCAAATCCATTAGCTTTCAGAATATGAGGAGAAGTCAGCATTGTGTAAGCAGCAGCCTTTTCTCCATGGACCACCAGCAAGTGCGTTATGAAATAATCTTTGAAAAGTGCTTGTGCATGTGGTCATCCTGGCATACCCTCTGGTGGCCAAGGTATGGATGCATAGTGCTCCTCTAGGAATATGTCTCCTGCTGTCCCTTAATAATTACCACACAGATTCTTTTATGGGATTTAAACACATTTTGCTGGGGTTTTATTTATTTTTCTGTTATACATTTTACATGCTCCATCTCAGTCTAACAGTCTCTGTGCTCTGAAGTTAAAATCTTCTTTCAGAATGGTTTGTTGCTTCTAACAGGTAGGCACAGTTTGTCCTGTTTCCTCCCCACCCCCACCTCCCGCTAGGCCTAGGCCTGCCTTCCCTTGTGAAAGGGATCGCTGCTTCTAGTTGCTAGATAAAACTTATTCCTGCACTCCATAGACCTTCTTTCTTCCTGAAGGGATTTGTCTTGCAGACGGGCTCTGCCCAGAGAGAGAGAAGCATTCTCCAAGGCACCTCTTTCCAGACTTCTCCAAGCTCTCTCTGTCCTACCTTCCCCTTCTTAATTATACTCCCATGCACATATCACTCTGCCCCCTCATCATGTCCCTAACTGGATACACCTGTTTAGTCTTCAGGAAGGCTGCTTCAGTTAAGGGCCCAGCCACCCTGGGGAACAGTTTCATTATGCTTGTTGAGGTGTCTTGCCTTTTAGAATATAGCCAGGGGTGAAAGTAATTTAAAAGTCTTACTGGTACAGGAGACTGGCTTTAATGTCGGCTGTGTACAGGCCCGGCCCACTTTCACCTCTGAATATAGTATAGAAAATAGTTAAGTCTAGTGACTTGAGGTTTGTGTTTGTGGAGCTCTCAGATGCTGATGTTTTATCTCAACTATAATCTGTGACATCCTTTTCTCCGCCATACACACTCCACCTCTCTCATCTGTTCCCCATCAGCAAGTCTGAGCTGGAAATTTCCCATGAATACCTTTTCTTGTAGATTTCTGATACTACTTCTGCGGGCCCTGCCTGAGAATGCCTTGAGTAATCTTCTTTATGGTATTCTGTCACTTTCTCTTCCCAGTAGGTCTGGAAGCAAAAAGGAAGTCGTTTTGTTTTTTTTAAGTATGTGCCAGCTCGGGTCCTTATATTATCTCGGGGGTAGAGCCTGGGGAAAAGGGATTGGGAAACTAAATTCTGCCACTGAGTCATTGTGCAGCCTCAAGCAAGTCACGTAGGCTTATGTTGGCATAATTTATGTTGTTCAGTTGTATGAATAAATCACTCGCTCCCACCCCCTGAATGACATAAGTTATACTGACATAACCGCTGGCGTGGACAGCACTATGTTGGCGAGAGAGCTTCTCCCACCAACACAGCTTCTGCTGCTCATTGGGGTCAGAGTAGGTAAGCCAACGACTTAGTGTGGCTACATTTGTTAAGCCGCTGTTGTCGGCTTAGAGTGGCTACATTTAGAGAGCTTATAGTGGTGCAACTGCGCTGCTGTCAACTCCTTAGTGTAGCTGTGCCCATAGATATGCATTTTCAATGGTGGTCTCTAATTCTGAGTGGTTTCATTTTCGAGTGCTCAACTTCAAACACGATAGGGTCAGACTTTGAGGTACTGAGCACCCAAAATGCCAGTTAAAATCACTGGAAGCTGTATGTGTTTAACTTTAAGCATCTCAGTACAAGGGCTAAAACCTGCACCTGTCATTCTAACGTCTGCAACCAATTTATACTCCTGGAAAACCCATGCAAGGTTCCAGTAAACTCCGCTGATTTACTGAGAACATTTCTTATGCCCAGAAGACAGTGATCTTTTCTCCAAGTAGGTGGAGCCTTTTGTGAGGGAGGCGTTTCATTATTTATTATGTCTTTGCTATACTATTTTATCTAATTCAGGATGTTTAAGTTATCATTCTAGACAGTCACTTAAACTAAAATAAACAATTAAAGTATGTCATTAAAAATATATTGTCCCAAAAATGGAGCCAATAATATGTCCTCTGGGACAAAAAAAAGAAAAAATGAACCTCCAGTGTTGTGGACAATTTAAAGTGGGCAAATTTAATTATAGCAGGAAGTGCAATTACTGAATGAGGTATGAGAGACATGGGAAATGTTCTCATCTAAATAATGACCAGAATGTGCTTGTTGGAATGATATTCCATTACACGTTCAAGGCCCTAGGATTACAACACTTTCAGGTTATTAGAAGATGATGATAATACTGTGTTTTATTACCAAATTACTATCATACTCTCTGAGGTATGAAGTGATATTAATGACCATTTTCAGTAAGAAATAACATTCTGCAGCATCAGTATCATTTAAACATATTAGAATATGTTACAATGCGCAGTAATGCTCTAGGGTATAGAGATGAACACTAAAGAGTTTAATTTTAAAATGCAACTGGGAAATTATTTGGACTTTCAAAAAAGCTTCAGGGTGAAGATTCATTAATAGTGTTTTTTTAAAACCATTCCTGATAAATACAAATATGCATGTAGATTACCTGGGTGTAATTGTGGTTTATTAAAAACATTTTAAAAAATCAGTTCATAGCCTATATTTTATTTAGTGTAGTGTATTCAATTTCAATCATTTAAATGTTAATGAAATATAGAAATGAACCAATAAAAGAATTAATGCTAATTAACATATCTATGTAAATGAAAGCACGGTAGGGAGTTAACATATTAAAAATATTTTTCAATATTGAAGCCGCTATATAGAATACTTTATAAAGCAGCACTCAGTTTCTCTAGTAATATATTCTTTTAATGAAAAGCCCAATGTAAAACTGACAAGTTACAAACAGCCATTCTTGAGAGGGTTTTTTGATTGCTTCCTGCAGTAAATATTACAATACTTATGCTTTGCCACAGTCAGATGCTTTAAACTTGCTGACACTGTCGTCAATGATCTAATCAACTGTAACTCTCATGCCATCTGTTTAAGTTATGTTGATCCCAAATAAATAAGTTAATTCCAATCATCCAGAACTGCCAAACACTGGGGCATTATGTTATGTCAAAGTGTCTTTCACAAAAAAATAAAAATAAGTGAAGATACTTTGTGTATTACGGGATGTTCTAAGGATTAATTTTTCTGTATAAACATCAAAATTCTAATAATATTCAATATAAATTTCACCTGATTTAGATCTACTAAAGTGGGGAAATTCAGATTTTTGGCTTTTCTATACATTTCCACGAACGGTCCATAAATCACTATGTTGTGGTTCAGACCCTGAATATTGGGTAATTGTGCATTACCTAAGTGTGTCCTTAACGAGTACAATGGGATGTCCCTGGATGGTTTTGCAGCTACAATTCAGGATTTGTTTTTTTAAATTCTAATCCTATATATCTGCTATTCCCAGGCCTGTGATAACACTTGCATATCTGAGATCAGAACCAAGCATTAATAAGTCTGTTTTATCCTCGATATCTTATGGTTCACTCCCCTTTAAAGATGAATTTCAAATGAAGTATCTCAGTTGCCCCACTTAAACAACGTGGGACAGTTTTTCATCAAAGATGAGAGCTAGAAACTTTTTAAAAATGCAAGTTGAGATCCTCATACAATATCTCGATTCTAGCACTTGGGACTTTACAAAAAGCAACAAATCATGAGACTTTGGATAAAATTTTAAGAGTTGGTATTGCTAGACTTCTCCTGTTGGCTTCAACGACATCAGGATCAGGCCCCAATTGCTGAAAAAATTGGGCCTTGGGGTGATATTGGGGCTAGCAAGAATATTTTTGAGTGATCCACAGGTGTGATGGGGAAAAAGGTTACTGTTTAGGTGGCAGTGTGTTCCAAGGTCTTTGTAGTTTGGTGAGGCAGACTGTGCATAGTTCTCACTTTTTCTGTCCTGTGTAATTTTGTATGCAAAGCGTTTGAGGCTTTTTCTCCTCACCGTCTGATGTACAATGCATTCCAATGGACAATTACCCTAGCTGTATGGTTTTTGGGGTTTCTTGATGATCTTTATTGGAACAAATAGGACTCTGAACTATGAAACCATGATGCTTAAAAAAGCTTGGTGAAAATAGTGTTCAAGGTCTTGGAGGCCTATCCATTTTGTAAACAGAAAGTCAATGACAAAATAATTTGTGAGCTATGTATTCTTCAGTGAATGACTTGTCAGACTTTATCCAATTGGAGTCATCAATTTGTAATGATTTGCCAAATAAGAGGCTCAATTATCTTTTAGAAGTACCATAAGAGGACTCATTACTACAGTAAAACAGCTGCCTCCTTTTGTAGTGTGTGAATGTATAGCTGTAGTCACATTTTCTATTATTTGTGTATGCACAATGACTGTCGTAACCTTAAGTTTCCTTGTTCTGTCATACCTTTAAATCACTCTTACCAGATGTTGTTACTGTATCCATCTAGTGGTTCAGAGAGAGAGATTTCTGAAAGGGCTGCTGTCAATTTCAGAATCACGTTTCTGTCAGATAGCTCACTGTTGTGTAAGTAACACTGAAAATTACTAAAACTGACTCAGACTAGAGGAAAATAACATTCTTTGTTTAGTCTGTTTTCTATGTGCACTTTGTACAGAGTCAATTTCACAATTGTGTTGATGGTCAATAGGATTGTGTTTGCAAAAGAACATCACTTTCATGCTCTGCTCTTGTTGGGAGTCAGTACACTGGACCCTCGCTATAGCTCGGGATTCGGGATCCATGCACAGTCTCATACTAATGCGGGGGACGTGTTGTCATGGATCCCAATTTAAATATTTAAATTTGGGATCCATGACCACGCTACACGCGAATCCACGCTATAGTGACGCGGGCTATAGTGACGGTCCAGTGTATAAATATTCTTCCCTACGCTTTACTAGAGAGAGAGAGTGAGTGCAACAGGGACAGTGGCAGCAGAGCTGCTGCTGTTCGGCAGGTGCCAAGAAGGGTTGTCTCTGTTGCTCTGGACCCCAGCTGAATGGAGAATGGGAGTTGGAGGCAGTTTGCTCCCCTCGCTAACCAGAACATTGCCTGGTACCCAAGATTCCCATCACGTTGGTGAGAGGCATCCTTCTCATGCCCTGAACTCTGGCTAAGATCCTGGAGCTCCCTTTTTTATTCTTATACCTGTATTGGGCTGGTCAGCTACAGGTGACCCACACCACGTCCTGCTTCAGGACTTGAGTGCAGGAGGGACAGTACTATGACGATTTAAGAAGTAGGTGCTACCGAATAAGACTCTGTGTTAAGAGAAGAAGCCAGGAGATATCAGGAAGGAAGGGAAGGGAGATGGGTGCACCTTTCTGGGAAGGAGCAAGGCTAGGTGGAAGAGACAATTGCCTTTTCCGAGGGACAGGGGGAAAGAGTGGAGATGGTAGGGAACAAGCAGAAACCAGAGGCTGGAGTGATATCAGCCCTCCCCAAGCCCAGAAATGAGAGTCTAGAAGGAGTTCAAGGAACCCCACTCATTCTCTTTCCCAACTTTGCATACTCCAGAAGGGTTGGGCAACTAAAGAGCTGGAGTTTGGAGGCAGTGGGGCTCTTCCCACCTTAACTTGCTCTCTGTGGGAGACAAAATTAGGTGAAGCAGCTTACAAAGTTAAAGGGAAATGGAGAGCTTTAATCCTAGTCTGCTCCTTCCAGGGGGATACGGGGACTGGAGCAACCAGACAAGGGAGCAGCAGGGATCTGCCACCCTGGAGACTGGGAACAGGTGCAGCCAGGCTAGTAAACCAGTGGTTTCTCCCCTTCCCACCTCCTACAGCAGGAGCATGGAGCAGGCAGAGAGAAGACAGGGAGAACTGGAGGGGGGTCTTCACCCAGGTAGGATTCCTCCACAGCCTCCGCTAGGAAGGAGAATGGAACCAGCCAGTGGAGAACAGGAACAGGAGTAGCATGCAGAGAGAGGAAGAGAAAGTGAGCATTGTGTCCCAGGTGCTCTTGGTTCTTCCACTCCCCTGTTAAAAGATCAGTGACCACCTTATATAGGACTTGGATTTTTTAAATCATGATTTAAACTCCTCTCACTGCATTGAGAGCAAGATGGGCCTGGTACAGTTGTATTCAGTGAAAGAAGTGTAAATTTTTTTTTAGCAGTTTGGTTAAATTAGAGTGAGGTGTGCCCTATAATACACAAACACGTGGAAAAGGTTTTCATTGTGGTTTATCATGACATGCAGAACATATTTCTGGGTGACCAGACCAAACATTTACTTACCTATGAAGAGTTCCATTGAATAAATGAGTGAACACCCAACCTGCATCCCCCCAAACCCTGTAACGAGCTGTCTTGCTACTGATTTGTTTTACAACTTAAAATAAAGGGAAAGAAATGTTTTTCAGAATTGTGTGTGCAACTAATTTGAAAGTGGTCAATAAAATTGTGTAAGTAAATAAGTGATCCACACTTAAAGAAAAGTAAGATATACTAACTGTTCAGCAGAGGTCACTGTAAGTTTGTGATTGAGGTATTTTAATCATGCTCGTCAAGATGTTATTAACAGCAGTAAACCCGTAAGGAAATTCTCAGGACTGCATCTAGTTGAAAACAAACACACAAGAAAGCTTACTTTTCCCAGACATTTATTGTGGAAATAGAAAATTTAGATGATTATGTATAGTGAGGCTTTTAATGAAACTAGAATGTTAACACCCAGATAAGTGTGAATTATACGTAGCACTTAACCAGTAGTGTAACATAGAAGGATTTATCCAGATCATTACTTAAAGGGAAATTTGAGAGAGAGAGAAAGCTTCTATCAAAAACTCTTTAATGTATGTACTTCTGTTCCTAGTTATGATGCATGCCTCTCTTACTTTTCTGTACCAGACAGTTTGTGTCATAATGGCATTAATAGGGACTCAGTAATTAAGGTTATATAGAGTAGTTGCTTTTTGTTAAAAGTAAGATCAAAATCTCTCTCCCTCTTTCACAGTTCAGTTATTGAATTTAGTTTCCCAATATAACTTTACTGTTCAATAAGCAATTGAATCTTCTGAGACTTGTTTGTGGATAAATCAGCCACTAGCTTTTCCAGAGAAGATAATTAAAATTCTATGTTTTGAAACTTTATCTTCAGAATCTCATTTTTTGAGGGTGAACCACAGATGCTGCATATTCAAACTTCATCCCAACACACATGCATTGCTATAGTATCTTTGATAAAGCCACTTAAAAATTAAAAAAAGCAATTAAATAGTAAAACAGTGAATCCCCTTGTTTATCATAGACTTTTAAGGTCAGAAGGAACCATTATGATCATCTGGTCTGACTTCCTGCACAACGCAGGCCACAATCTCACCCACAGATTTCTGCCCCAGATCCCTAAATGGTCTCCTCACAACCCTGGGTTTAGCAGGCCAATGCTCAAACCACTGAGCTATCCCTCCTACCTGTTTTCTGCCAAGAAAAGTCAACAGATATTTATGAATCTGCCGTGCACTTCTGTTTTCAGACCTTGTTGTCTTAGCCCAGCTGGACAGTTGCCTGAATCCCCAGCTCTGCTTCTCACATGCAGCACCAGCCAGATCCTTCCTGACAAGCTAGGCAGCTGGGAGCTCTGTTTCCCAAGCTCTATAGATATTGATGAGGGCCCTACCATTTTGGTGAATTTCACAGTCATAGGATTTTAAAAATAGTAAATTTCATTATTTCAGCTATTTAAATCAGAAATTTCATGATGTTTTAATTGTAATCCCTGACCTAAAAGGGAGGAGTTGTGGGGAGGTGGGGGAAGGCAGGGAGGTCGCAAGATTATTGTAGGGGGGTTTGCAGTACTGTGCTGCTCGTGGTGCTGGTCCTACCTTCAGAGTGGGCAGCTGGAGAGAAGTGGCTGCTAGCTGGGAGCCCAGCTCTGAAAGCAGAGCCGCTGCCAGCAGCAGCGCAGCAGTAAGGATGGCCTCGTATAGTATTGTCACCCTTACTTCTGCACTGCTGTCTGCAGAGCTGGGCCCTCAGTTAGCAGCTGCCATTCTCCAGATGTCCAGCTCTGAAGGCAGTAGAACAGTAGTAAGGGTGGCATGATATGGTATTGCTACCCTTTTTCTGTGCTGCTGCTGGCAGGGCACTGCCTTCAAAGCTGGGCACCCAGCCAACAGTCCCTGCTTTCTGGCCAACCAGATCTGAAGGCAGTGCAGAGGTAAGGGTGGCAATACCATGACCCCCATAAAATAACTGTGCAAATCCCCCCCTCACAGCTCCCTTTTGGGTCAGAGCCCCCAGTTTCAGAAACGCTGGTCTCCTCCTGAGAAATCTTTATAGTATAGGATAAAAGCACACATAAGACCAAAGACCAGATTTCATTGCGGGGAGGCCAGATTTCACAGTCCATGATGTGGTTTTCATGGCCATGAGTTTGGTAAGGTCCTAATCTTGACTTATCCCCTTTAGCTGGTATGGTAAACTGCTAAACTACACAGACAGCAAGAGAGTCACTCTCTAGGTGAGGCTCTTTCTCCCACGTGATGCACCTCCAGTTACTGTCACTCCGATAAGAATAGTCAGACTAACTGTCCCTCACCCTACCTGAGAATCGTAATCTATTTTTAGAAACAAACTCAAACTAAACCTTAGAGGTTCTGAAATGTTTAGATGGGTGTTTTTGTGTTTCAGATTTTTGGTCATGTCTGGAACCACAGGTTCCAAAATACTGCAAGAGATGCCTGTTTTTACATGATTTCTGGCCACAGTTAGAAAAAGTAGTAATACAGCCTCATGAAGAATCTTGTTTTCTTAAGGTTTCTAGTCTATTTTTGAAAAACTGGAAAGTTGAAATAAGCATCCAGAATTTGGGATCCTTAGCATAACGTTGATTATTTTGGGTCTCACCCATTTTAATATGGATTAGTTGTAGCAGGTGTTCATAGTTTTATAATGGGCTCCAAATGGACATTGAGAATTAAGTATAAGGAGCTGGGACAAGTTAACTGGATGAGAGAGGCAGATGGGAGCAGGTTGTTGAAGGGTCTTGGAAAAAAAAATGACAAGGAGCTTGAAATTTTGATTTAAAAGGTTATGGGAAACCAGGAAAAGATCTTGCAGGGGGGTTCACTGAGATCAGAGCAGTGAACAATGCAGGTGATTTTTATGGTTTTAGACAATAGAGAGAGGCCAGGTGGGAGTCCAGGAGGTGAGAGGAAGTGCTTATAGTATACCAGGTGGCATACAGTAAATGCGTGGTCGAAAGATTTTGCAGTGAGGATGTGGAAGAATGGGAGCATGACTGAGGTTGTTAGTCACTCAACTTTACATTGTCATGTGAATTTTCTGTGCTATATTCTATTATTTTTTTGTCAGGCTGGCTTCTTCCCTGAAAAGGGGTAGGAGTGTGTGTGCGTGCGTGTGCGTGTGTGTGGTTGTGTGTACTGTGTTATAAATAAGGTGGAAATGCCACTAGTTTAAAGGGGTTTCCAGAGTACTAGCACTGTTAATGAAGTTGTAGCTTTCTCCATTTCCAATTCTCTGCAGGATGAGAAGGCGAAGTGAAAGTACAATGAGAACTGGATAAATTGTGTTTGTAAAATTCATATAGTCAGAAATTTGGAAATAGGCAGCAGGCTACATTGTAATTTCTGCAAACTGCTTTGTTCATATATTAATACTGTATGCTGCATTCCAGTTTTGTTTTCAAGAGGAGATGAATTGTGCTAATTAGGTTAATATTGGTTATCCACAGTTCAGTAAGAAAATATTTTCGCTATTAGAATTCATATTAGCACAAAGCTTCCATTTAATAGGAAGATTTAAATTTAATATAAAAGCATTTCTTCTCTGTTGTCTTTCAAAATCTCGTATTTGTGTAGGGATTGTACAAAATGTGTCCCACATTTATGGGTATGTCTGTCCTGATTAGGAAGACCTTTCCCAGGAACACTGACTGCATCCATTGTTTACAAACAGGTTAGCATGTCCATGCAGTACCACTATTTGTGACAGAACTGTACCAATAAATTCTTGGATTTCTGAAGCATGCACTCCTAGTGCAGGATGCTGCTGATGAGAGCAAAGGCTTTTGGGTAATTTTCAAACAATAAGCACTGCAGCTGATCTTTATCACAATGAACCAGCAAAGCTTTAATGTCTGTGGCTTCCTTTTGACCCAGGAGGCTAATCATTGTATGACTCTGTTGGTTCCAATCAGACCTTGAAGTCAGTGGTCCCAGGTGTTCTAGCCAATATGTGTACAATACCCATGATGGTGTATGTGTTTTGGTGTGTGTGAAAGAGAGCATGTGTGCCAGCTGTCACCTTGCCTGATGCACTGGGGATTGAGCTGGGGACCTCCAGAGCTAAAATCATCAGCTGCTGCAGCTTAAGCTAAAGAGACAAGCTTTTTAGTTAGGGCTATAATGGAGTCCTATCCTCTGCAGATTTGTTATAGAGGACCTGTACTTGCACTTATCAGTGGGTTGTATGCACAGGGCACTGTAAACTCATTGCAAGTGCAGGATGTTCCAGCCAGTGGTTTCTTCCAGCACTTTTAAACGTAGGCAAGGACTATATATATCAGTAAAACAAAAACTGATAACTCACTTTGAAATAAGTGATGAAACTTTATGCATTGTGGTCCAGTGATTATTCTGTTTTGACCTTGATTTTGGTAAATAAATTAAGTAACCTCCAGTTGCATTGCATTTTTTTTCCTAGCTAGAATTGCTGAGAGATCATATTAGTTTAACCTTTATATGCTTAGGTATAGATGAGAGAGTTGTGGCAGGAATATAATTGTAACATGTTCTGTCAAACTGTTGAGAAAATAGACTGAAAATGCTTAATACGTGAGATATTGTCAGTAAATCACATTCTGCTTGTTAAAAAATAACATCCACAGTGTATATAATGGCTACATATACAGTAAGAATGTCTATGCATATATCTATTTGTATAAATAGCTGTTAATTACTGCTCTCATTATTTATACTTATTAATTACACAATATTATTCTACAATCTCTCAACTGAAGAATTTCCAGTTATAAAACAAAAGATGCAAACAAGAAATACAAATGCAATGCAGGGCTTGAAATTCAGGGCACAGTCATGCACTTTTAAGGCCAGCTCTGCATATTTGATTCTCAGAGTAGATCAATCCTATTTTGAAAGGGCTGCCTCTCAGGCTGAGTCAGGGTGACTTTTCCTCAGTTCCCACTTTGCTCCTTGGTCTGCTGGAATTGTAGGCCCCGGATAGCAGTTTGAGATCATGACTCCTTCCTCTCCAGCAGCTCATCAGATTTCACTCTTTTGTCTGGCTCTGTGTGGAGGTTTCCCTTACCCTTGTCATGGAGCAAAACTTCCCTCCCTGCAAGGCCACTTTTGTCTTTCCCACCAGGTTGGTACTATTGGCTCCCTGCATGAGTTCTATGGCAATTAAAAGGCATCCACATTAGGGAGAGATGGGAGAACCATCTTTACTGTCACTTGGCGGGAAAGACAGAGAATAGCGTTGCAGATAAGAATTGTTCTCCACAGCATTCAGGAACCAGAATAAAGAGGTAGGGAAACTTGGGACAATGATGGAATGGAAGGAGGTAGGTGGGGTTTTAAGAACATGGTGTTTGTGTGAATAAATCTACATTAAATTTCAGGGAACAAACAACAGGGGAGCTTAGATAGGGGGTGGGGTCCTGCGGGTGGTGGTTAGAGTGAATAGGTAGGTCTCGGGAGGGGGCAGTCAGGGAACAAAGAGCAAGGGGACTTAGGGGGTGGGATCTGCGGGGGTGGGCAGTTAGAGTGTGGGGAGGTCTCCGGAGGGGGCGATCAGGGGACAAAGAGCGGGGACGGGGGGTTGGTTTGGATGCGTTGGGAGTTCTGAGGGGCAGTCGGGGCACGAAGTGGGTGGGGGTCAGATGGGGGCAGGGCCAGGCTGTTTGGGGAGGAACAGCATTTCCTACTCGGCCTTCTGCACAATTTTGAACCCCAGTGTGGCCCTCGGGCCAAAAAGTTTGCCCACCCCTGCTCTAGAAGTGGGGATGATTATCAAATTTATGACATGGGATATAGCAGTACCAGATACTAGGTACCAGATGGTTCTTCTCTTGCAGGGTTTGAAAAGAGAGAAAAATGATACAGAGTAAAATGGGGGAAGAAACTGTTTGTCCTGACTGAAGTAGTACAGGAAAAACGCAACTCAAACTGAGCTAATTCTCCAAGTTGTTGATTAAAGGTTATGGCAGCCCCTGTACAACACTGGTTTGATTAAATGACTGACAGAGCTTGGAGTCGAAAAGGGAGAATGTCTCTCTGATGCCAAGTGCTTGTGCAAAGTGTTTCTCAGTTGAAATGAATTTTCCCACTGAAGAAGCTAACAGCTTTATTTTCCCCCAGCTCTGTTCTGAGAGTTGTCACATTACTTCAGACATCTTGAAGCTTTCAAAAATGTTTTAGTGGAATGGAGTGGGAATTTCTCTATAAACTGTGTTGCAGATGATGATCTTACTAACATTATTGATTTCACTACTTCAGTGTGTTATTAAAATTAAGATGACAGTAAATAGAGCAGCATCCCATTAAACAGTGCTTGGACTGTGTCAGTGTGAACTAGCTGCCTTGATACTGAAGAATCAGCTCAATTTGGTGGAAATAAGAACATTTTCTTGTTGTTCAAAAGTCCAGACATGGGGCAGTTTTCAGACACACTGTCACTATGGGAAAGCTTTATTTTATGATGCATGTAAAGTACCTCTGCTTATCTTTAATATGCTCTGTAGAAATTTCTTGATATGTCTGAAATTAGTCAATAGGTTTGCAAATCAGTTTGCTGCTTCACAGCCTGGGTGGGGCCCCCCCCCCCCCCCCGCTTCCTGATTGTTCCTGCAATGAAGAGGTCATAATTCTGACTCTCTAGCATCACAGACATTATAATGGCAACAGGTGAATTGACTATGTAGTGTAGTCAATTCACTCAACAAATGTAACAGGCCACATATCCTAACCTTGTTGGGAATTACCTGGGGTACTTTCAGCCCAGAGTGGAGGCCAATGTCCTTCCTTTGCTTCCACTAGGTGGTGGTTTTGTTCATGTGTTGCTTTTTCCAGAAATGGAGGCACACACATTCTTAATCTTATTTATTATAGTTCTAAAAACTTGCTTTTGTCACGAAATATGACATGAGGCAGTCAACAGAGAGCAGATCAAAGCCTCAGTCCAGCAAAGCACTTAAGCAAGTACTTAATTTTAAGCTTCAGTGGGACTACTCATATGCTTAAGTTTAAAATGTATGGTTAAGTGATTTGTTCTTTCTGTATTTAGATACTTATATGGCCCCTATTACAGTAGTATCTGAGTGAGATCTAATAAGTATCTAATAAGATACTAATATCTGAGTAGTATCATGAATAAAATTGTATCTTTATTTTTTACTGCAGCATGGGTTTTTTTGGGATGGAGAGAACAGACTGTATTTTCATTCGACTTGGCATTTTCCCCCAGCAACATGCGTGTTCTCAGGTGTGTGTGTGTGTGTGTGTGTGTGTGTGTGTGTAAGAGAGAGTGAGAGAGAGAGTCAGAAACTGGTGGAATAAATGAAATAGCAAATTTTTTTACCTTTGGGAAAATTTTATAAATTCTCTTAAGAATATATGAGAAAAACATCAGATTTAGCCTGGACGATATCAAGTTGAAAATCAATTTCTTTACATAGGCTCTTTCATTAACATATGAAAACACAGAGAGAACACTTAGAAAGGTTGATCACCTTTCTACATATACAGGAAAATGTTTCACTCCAGTTAAACTAAATATTCTATGTACAGAGAATACTAGTTTTTTTTTAAAAAATTATAGTGAAGGGTTTCAGATGCATTTCTTTCTGACTATTTACAATAGAGTTTTATATAGCACAATACAGTTGAAATCAAATATTCCTCTTTCTCTCAAAACTAATTCAGAATAATTTTTCTTTCATAAATGTGTTTAAATGCATTATTTTACTAGGGACATAATTTCAATTTAAACAAAGTATTATTCTAAAACAGTGCATAAGATGTGCATGTTGGAACAGCTTTCTAATCTAATATTTCAGGAAATTATCATTATTTGAGGAAAATATTGGGATAAATCATTATGAAGTATCTTAAAAACAGGGGAATTGTTATACTGATCAGACTAGTGACCCATCCAGTCCATTGTCCCATCTCTGACAATGGCCAGTGCCAGATGTTACATAGGAAGGTGCAGGAAGCCCCATAATGGACTATAATGAAATAATCTTAATTCTACAGGAATTTCTTTCCTAACCCCAAACTGCTAGGCTTAAGCCCTGAATCATAAAGGGGTTTGAATCCATTTTTCTCTTTAAAAATCCAAAATGTTTTCAAAATACCCATGTTACAATATCCAAGTTCCAAAATATTCTATAATATTCCAGTATATCATGGATTTATAGTGATTGTCCTGTAACTGAAACATTCTTCCACCCCGTAAAGGAAATTCAATTAAAAACTGAAGATTTTCTAGCCAAAGGGAAGCGGATGCTTTGGCTTACTCCAAGGTAAGGTCATGTTAATCTCTGATATAGCACTGTTGACATCCGTGGAGTACATCAGTTATGAATGTAGCACTTTGTGCGTGCGTAAGTAACACAGGGCAAGTCTACACTACAAGTTTGCAGCAGCGCAGCTACACCAATGCAGATGCGCCACTGTAGTGCTTTTGGTGAAGATGCTTTAAATCAGCAGGAGAGAGTCCTCCCATTGGTTTAAAAACTCCACCTCCATGAGATGCTGTAGCTATGTTGGTGGGAGAAATGACACCAGCACCTAGGTCAACATAAGCATGTCACGCAAGTGTATGGTTTATTCACACTCTTGAGCAGCATAGCTGTACTGAAGAAATTCTGTAGTGTATACCAGGGCATGTTCTTTCTGTGTGTCCTTCTTTGTTAGTTGGCCTCAAGTCTAAATCCTCCATCACTCTTCAGATTAGAGTTTACAGTCTGTTGTTATTTATATAATAGGTCAAATATCATCCCCTTGAACTCAGCGAAGTTTGAGTTTGGATTTGCAAGCATTCATATTCAGCAGTTGTCAACATATATCCAGTTTGATTTTTTTTATGTGAGGTTTTCAAGACACATAGATAATCTTCTAAGCCCTGGTCTACACTAAGAGGGAGGGTCGATCTAAGTTACGCAACTTCAGCTACGTGAATAGTGTAACTGAACTCAACATACTAAGGCTTGGTCTGCATTGCGAGGGGGTCGACCCAAGATATGCAACTTCAGCTACGTGAAAAATGTAGCTGAAGTCGGCGCATCTTAGACCGACTTACCTGCCATCCCCATGGCAACAGTGGTTGGCAGCGGGCTCCCCTGTCGACTCTGCCTTGTGCCTTTTGGTGAGCTGGCGTTCCGGAGTCGACAGGAGTGCCTCTGGGGATTGATTTATCACGTCTTAATGAGACGCGATAAATGGATCACCGCAGATAAGTCACTACCTGCCACAGATAGTGGAGACCTATCCTTGGATCTACTCACCGCAGCATCTTCACTGCGATGAGTCAACTGCTGCTGCTCCCCTGTTGACTCCACCTGCGCCTCCCGTGCCAGTGGAGTACAGGAGTTGATGGGAAAGTGCTCTGCTGGATTGATGGCTGTCTGCTGATCTGGTGAGTAGTATAGACCTACTCTAAAAAAACCCCACCAAATATTGTGAGACACAAGCTCTTGTGGTTTTATAATCAAACACTGGTCATTTTAAAAGTTCAGGATAATGGGCCAGATCCTCAGTTGGTATAAATAGCCAGACTCCAGCAAATTCAATAGAGCTATGCCTACTTACCCCAGGTGGTGGTTTGGCCCAAAGTACTTTGCAATAACATTCGTGAGGATACAAAAGAATGCCATGCAGGGAAGTTTTCTGATGGATGGAGGTGCAATACGTCTGAACTATTTTGTGTTTTCATTTTCTCATCCATATTTTGTATTAATGTGTTCATACACATGATATATCTGTGTGGAAACTAAAATAAATGTATACACACAATCTCCATGATGTGTATTGTACTTTGGAGAAAATGTGTATTACTAGAAGAATTTGAGAGGAATTATCATTTTTGTGATATGTGGGTAGCACACTTAGTGCCACCTATTGTAAAGGTTCACCTCCGCCGTTCTAAAGGGTTAGTTTCAGATTCTGTTAACTTTTAAAGTTTTACCCTTTTTTGTTGAAAGTTGGTAAGCTTGTCGTAGGTCAGGGAGCATATGTTTTCTGAATGTTTTACCCAAAGATATTCAATTGAGTTCAAACATGGAAAGATGTAAAACAAACAAAACAACCCCTCTACCTACCCCACCCCACAAAACCCTGTAGAATTTCTGCTAAGAAAAAAAATCTGCAACCTCATATTGAACAGATGTAGCACTTCAGTGAGAATTATTAGATACCTGTATTATTAAAGTTGATATTAATCTGCATTTTTGAATGCCTTTAAACGTCTGTAATATGTTTGGCAGTATTTAAATAACTGGATTTTTCTGTATGTCAGATATAGATTTTAACTTTGTGACTCCATCCAGTATGGGCTGCTTCATGTGCTTCAGATATTGACTTCCATGGTTAACTTGAGCATGTTTTTCTCTTCAAATCAGTAATGACCAAGATGAAGCAAAAGATTAAAACCGTCCCAGGTGCAGAACAATATTGCATTTGTCTCCTGTGTTGTTATCCCTCTTGCTGTTTGGCCTGTTTACAACTGAACAATCCTAAATCTGGGAAAGGTTTTGGTTTTGATCAGGCCTAGCATGCTCAAACTGATACAGTTCTTGGAATGTGGGCTATATACGGTGGACCTTATGACTCATACCAAGTGATAGTTGGATATTTTTTCAGCTCCAAATTCTTCATAACAGTTTAGCCCTCCTTCTGTTATTAGACCAAGATGTATTTGAAGCATCTTTAATATGCTCTTATGGGTCTTCCTTGTTTTCTAAGTTCAGAGGCTACTTTTGGCTCCATCCACCTTTGTCTCTCTTTATACCTTAGACAAGCACTCCATTAATGCTAGTGGGATTTAGAGCTGTAGTTTCCTCAACAAAATGTCATAGATAAACCATCTCAGGAAGACTGCAAGAGCAGCATCCTAAAGGCAAACTCTGAACCATGTTTGCAGCAGATTTCATGTTAGAGATGAGCCCGCCCAACCCCTCCTTCCTACCAAAAAAATGTTTCATTAAGGAGTACTTGTTTCATTTTCAGCAAACTTAATCTACCGGAATAGCGGAACCACTTTGGTACAGAGTTAGGGGATCTTGAGTAGATGGTGTATTTTTTACTAGAGGGTTCTTTAGCTACTTCTGGAATTTGTCTAGTTGGGTGGTGGTAAAGATAAGTTCCAGACTCCTGCAGGTTTGTTTGTGTGTGTTTGTCTGCCACAGTTAGAGAAGGTGTCATTGTCTACCAAAGTACAAACTTCAGCAGAGTTGTCTTTTTTGTATAGTTACTCTGATCCTTGCTCATCACTCTGTCGTTTCCTCTTTTCTCAGCTTTGATTGAATTAAGGTCATCCACCTTCACAAATGTAGCAGAGAAGCCTTACATGTTGTGTTCTAGTATTTTTTTGAGCAAAGCAGACCAGATAAAATTGAAGATAGTGCTTTTGTTGCAGAATTTCCATTTGGTTGAATTACCTGATGGATGTCAGAAGGCAGGGAAAGCTTATCTTTATGTATTTATGGGTCTGAATGAAAGAAACAGTTTAAAGAGAGGAAAACTTCTGTTTTCCTTAGAAAATATCCTTCACCCGATTCTTCAACTTAATAAAGTTTCTTTCAAATCAATGTTAACATTACTATATCAACTATGAGCATTCTATGCACACACAAAGCTAAACTCCAATTTTTTTCCTTGTCAGGTTTTTTTTATAGCTACTTAATCAGACAGTGAAGAGAACTGCTGGCTGGCGATGTCACATACTGCAACAGTAATTTCTATACTAGTTTCTGGTTTATTGATCAGATCTCACATGCAGGCTGCACTGATGGGATAGAGCAATGAGTGCTGCAAGAGTTGAGAAAATGTAGCTTGTGCGATAAATATATTTTAGTTTTGTTATAGAGGTCACTGAGGTTTGAAGAGGCATGTCTAAGGGCCGCATTCTGTGATATGGTGCATTGTTGCAGTATATTTGCAGGGTGTGGTGTTTGGAGTTTCCAGGGTTTTTAGAACAATATAACATAGCTTCATCCTAATTTCTTGCTCTTACTCAAGCTTCTGTCATTATTATTTATTTATTTATTTATTTATTTTTCATATAGCACAATAAGTGTGAAATAAGGCACAACTCCTGCTCTGATTTTATACAATTAACATTAATAAATAAAATAACATATGGGTGGGGGAGGGATTAATGGGGTGATAAAAGGAGGAGAAAAGCTGTATGATTTGCTTTGTTGTTGTGTGTTTACTGTATGAAGGGATTATGTTTTGCTGTTACATTGCATGTCTGTACACACACATGCTGAGAAACCTATCATTAGTAGAGGAACGCTAATCAACAGAGTTTGATGGTGAAGCAAGACTAATGACCCTCATGACCAGATAAGAGTTCATGAAAATGAGGTTCAGGGAATGTATACACAAATCGGATAAAATATTGGAAAAAGTTTATATAGGAGCACGTAGCATCTGTTGTATATCATTAGCAGTGACACCACTAGACTACTTTCTCAGAGTCTTAAATTGCCAGCAAAGTGTGATGGGGCAAGGCCAGTTCGCTATAGGAGGGTGCTAGGGAACAGATATGTTAGTGTCAGGCTAAACAAATCCCTGGTACCACTGGAACCTTTTCTAGAAATCAGTAGAAACAACTAGTCTGATTGGGACACCTGAAGCCAATCAGGGACTGGCAGAAACCAGTTAAAAGCTTCCCAGTTAGTCAGGTGGGTGTGGATGTCAGGAGCTGTGGGAAGAAGTTGTTCTGTTGGTGAGACTGAGTGGTAGACACCACATCATATGCAAGGAAGGAGGCCCTGAGGTAAGGGTGAGGTGGAGTTTGAAGAAGTGGGGAATGCTGTGGGGAAGTAGCCCAGGGAATTGTATTATGTTTTGTGGCTAAAAGGTCAGCCATCTTAGCGGATAATATTAGGGTCCCTGGGCTGGAGCCCGGAGTAGAGTGTGGGCCTGGGCTCCCCCTTTTCTGCCTCCCCTAATTAATCACTGAGATTGGGAGACAACAGAGTCTGTGCCAGGAAGGATAGCTTTTCCTCACTGGCTTATGATGAAAATGGCTCAATAGGCTGTGACCTTGTCTCTAGAGAGAGAAGGGCTACGTGGAGGGTCACAGTGAGCCTCTCAGGCTAGTGAAAATCCGCCAGGAAACGCAGAATCCATGAAAATAAGGACAGAACTTTGTCACAAAAGTTATACATTGAAACCTTCAGTAACCCCACTACTGGAAACTTAATTCTGTCTTTACAGAACATCTGTGGGGTAATTGTTTTCTTGTGATTTTTAAAAATTCCTATTTTATTTCCCTTCTTCCTCATGGCATTTATTCACACAATGCCAGTTGCTGGTAGCTGCCTAGTTGTAATGTCATTGAAGATTTTTTTTTCTTCAGGGCTTTGCTAATGGCACTGCCATTGATTAACCAGAAACTGCATAAGCCTTCATTGTATAACCACTCAAATGCTTGTTTCTATTACCTGGTTAATGGTTCTTGTTGACCCTACTGTCTATATTATAAATGTAAAAATTCTTCATTGGCTATTGTGACAGTTTGCAAAGTTCTTAGAAGGGCATGAAATCAGATGTGTCCATATTCCTTTATGTTTAGTATAAATTAAGACATTATAGAGGGTTTAATTGTTTTATTTTATCTTTTTAATGATACAAAACATGCATGGAAAAATATTGATAGAAATATATTCTGGAGTATAAATAGATTACTTTTAGAAAATTACAAAATAATCTAAAGCATCTCAACAAGTACAATGTGGAACTCATGGACATGAAGTTTTTTCTCTAAAGCCATTTGGGGTCAACAGCTATTCTGCCCATCTTAAACTTAATGTAAAGCCAGAATGGTGGGGTTTTTTTTATTTTTTTAAATTTCAGTCTTCTCCCACATCAATCTCTAGCTGTGAGACCAATATTGACTTGCCCCTTTCATACAGTGTTGGTGGAAATCAAGCATATGCTGTAATCCTCTGGGTGGTGTGTGTATAAATACAACAACGATAATACTATGTTAAAAGAACTTTAAGATTGCGTGCTCAAAAAATAGGAAATGGCAGGCGTACGGTTGCCTGTGCAGTCTTAATTGACCCCCCTTTATGAATAAGTGTTATGATAATACAGTTTTTAATTAGATGATTACCAATTATTTTTTCCCTAAGACCCCTGCCTCAGGTATTGCACAGGATGGACCTGCTCTGGGGATGAATCATGACTGTGTAGTGAAGGAAGCTGTTGTCTATAGGATTCTTGCCTCATTTGTTTCAGAAGTTGGAAGACGTGCTCAGAATGAACAAGGCAAGGTATTGCAGAGCACAGGAGAGACAGGATCTCTGTTTTCCATTCTGGGGCCTGGCCTATAGCAGCAGGTACAGGGACAGCTCTTCTGAGCGTTTCTAGCCCTAGAGTGGAACATGCTCAGTCTTTCCATGCACACAGTCTGTTCAGCACTGGGAGCTTCAGAGGATGGATCATGCTCAGTGAGGACAAAATGTTTCTGGAGTTCAGCTGTTAAACTCTAGCACAGGGGTGGGCAAACTTTTTGCGCCGAGGGCCACATCGGGGTGTGAAACTGTGTGGATGGCCAGGTAGGGAAGGCTGTGCCTCCCGAAACAGCTTTGGCCCATCCCCCATCTGCAGCCTCCCACTCCCTGTCCCCTGACTGTCCCCCTCAGAACTCACAATTCATCCAACCCCCCTGCTCCTTGTCCTCTGACTGCCCCCTGCCAGCCCCCCCCCCGAACTCCACTCCCTATCCAACCCTTCTGCTCCAGTCCCCTGACTGGTCCCTGGGACCGCGCCCCCCCTGCTCCTTATCCAACCCCCCCCCCTCCCGCCACCCCCTTATCGTGTCGCTCAGAGCAGCAGAACTGGCAGCCCTGGTGCCTGGATGGAGCCAGCCATGCGGCCTGCACGGCGGCGTGGCTGCGGGGGAGAGGTAATAGCAGGGGACGAGCCGTGGGAGAGCTTCCCTAGCCAGGACCTCAAGGACCAGGCAAGCATGGTCCCGTGTGCTGATTGTGGCCCATGGGCCATAGTTTGCCCACCTCTGCTCTAGCAGGTCTCTCTGGAGCATGGCCAAATTGAATTTTCAGAGGCTTATTACTTGGCCAAAATTGGGGATGGCAAAATTTAGACCCTGACACGCAGGCATCCCGCCTGCTAAATTTGAAGTCTCTGCTCCATAGGATAGACACATGAGAGCGTTAAAAATTTTAAAAGAAAGGGCTTCAGGAATTTAATGTGACCAAAAATTTAATGTGATCCTTAGCCCTATTTCATAAACAGCTGAGCTGTTTTGGCTGCTTTTCAAAAAAAAAAATAAAAAATAAATAAAAAATCAATCTGGCACCTGGCTTGGAAAATTTCAGCCATAATAGTTAAAACTTGGCCAGGTTGTGAGCAACTGAAAACAGGGTCTTAAAATGGGAGGTGGCATGCTAGGTGTTTGAGACTTCCTGCCACACCTGTAATAAATCTGTAATGGCACATATCTGTTGAGCCTTCATATTTGATTAATCTCTTCTTCCTTCCTGGATTTTCAGGATGTTGCTGGATTCTTTTCCACTGTCTTAACAATGAAGACCCTTCCTTTCTGTCCCTTAAACAACCTTGCAGAGATTTCCTTCTCTGTAGTTCCCTCCTGTGGCACAGGTCAGTTGGGCCTAATATTATTAAAATGCTGACAGCCTGCTGGGTGTTGCATAAGATGCAAATGAAATGAAGTCCCTGCTGCTATGACTTAATATAAGGAATTATGTTAGGAATATTTATCAACAAAATAAAATCCATTGTTAGACTAAATAAAAGTTGTTATGCTTTAAAGAGAACCATGCTGTTCATTTTTTGTCAGAATTGTTTTCTATTTTAAAATTATGTGCTTCTCTGCATAGGATCCATGTCAGATTCTGTGAGTTCTTTTGTGTGATGTTGAGTTCGCTTACAGCAGTTAACTAGAAATAATGTGTATACTTTTGCTCATTTAAATTAGGATTTTTTAATCCTAAAGTACCTCAATGTGTCTTTGAATTCATTTTCTGAAAAAAAAAAATAATAGAAGACGTGAAAGATGCAACTAATTAATCTCAATGTTTTTTGCAGCTATAAAGACAGACTTGTTCAGGTCAGCTTTTTCCCATGTTGCCATATTGTCTAAACTTTCCTCCTGTCTACAAAATTGATAACTACAGTGGAGACAAAACAGAAGCATAAAGATCATATATTGTATAATCATCCTGATTACTCTGAACAGTACTGTGCTGCAGGTTTCATTAATGATGATTAATTGTGAGCCAGGCTACATGAACTGCCATGTAGAGTGGGTTGTAATTAAATAAAAATATGATCATTTTAACATTGTGCCACTAATATGTATTTACGATAGATAGTACTTCTGCAAAGAGTTTGATTCCCTACAGTCATTAGGAAGTTCACTTATACATTTTAACTGAACAGATGTTGTTAAAAGCTCATATTTCAGGCCATAAAAGCTTATTTTATTTTCGGGTTGTATTGCAGTATAAATAAGCCTTGTACATCTGTCTATTTTGTGAGGCGCTAAAGCAGTTTTTTTTGTTTTTTTTAACCCTGGAAACTTAAGGAGGGTAGATTTATGAAAACTTAATATGGGAGAGCAGGGTGTACAACAAAACATTTATACTGTTATTTAAAAAACCCTAAAACAAACAACAACAAAAACCCTAACAACTATTGGTTTTTGTCACCTCATTCTGCTTTGGCAGTTTTTGCCATCACAGAGAAGGAGAATGTTAAGTACTGGGTGATCATTTGAGGTGTCTCTCTAAAAATGCGTTGGCAACTCATGGCTATTTCTTCAGCACTATTTAAAAAAAAAAAACAACCAAAAAAGCCCAGCCCCACTTCTCATCTTTATTTAATTTCTGAATGTAAATTATGTAACAAATGCATGACAAGCATTCATAATATATTAACTGTGTGCAAGCAGAAAATATAAAAGCTTTAAAATCAGTAGTTTTCACCATTTCTGCCAAATGGAGTCTTAGTGGATTTTTTGTTGTTTTTGGGCCAGCAGCCATTCCTTTTGTTAGATGGTCACTATCCTGGGTGTCTCGACTTGGGTGTAAATGTCATTGATCTTGATATTATCAGGAGAGTACCATGCACTGTCTCAGCTTTCTGAAAAACTGTGCAAGGTTTGTTCTACTTCTGTACTCCACTAACCGAAGTGCTCTGACTCTGGAGCTTCCTAGGCTTACAGGATATTAGAACTGTATTAATAGAGAGGTCAGTGTAGTGACCTTGCATTATGTTGGAAGGAGCCGTGTTGGTGTCAGAAGTGTATCAAACACTTGCAGCGAGATTGTATCGGTGTTGAAAAAGCTATCCTATCAGGACTAGAGCTATCTCATGCACTTGGTGCGATTGTATCAGCTCTACTTCTCCTGTATGAGCAGACAATATAATTTATTTAAAATATGACTTGTTCTTAAAATATGTAGTTGTTAGACTCAAAAGAAATGAAATACTGATATGCACAACAGAGTGAATTAACAACTGATGGGCCTTAACATTAAGTGTTTATGCAGATTTTATTTATTAATATTGAACATAACATTATTTCAGTGATTTTTCTTAATGATTAATGGAATAAATTAAAATAAGTTTTTTTTAATTCCAGCACTTTCTTTGAAAACCCTCCAACACAGATGGTATTATCAGATACTGAAACATCATGTGTAAGGGATGATGATTATCAAGTTTGCTGGGTGATATGTGAGGCCATCTTGAAGAGAGACTGAATATGGCAGGGATGCTTGAATTTTATCGTAGACGTAATCAGGCATTTCTTTGGAAATGTAAGGCCTGAGTCTCACTAGTGCTCAGCACCAGTTGAAGTCATTGAGAGTTGTGGATGCCCAGCTCCTTCTCCCCTGCCCCCCTGAAAACCAGGCCAGTACAGTTTATTCATGTTTTATGGGACATGAAGAAGAGTTTCTAAAACCCTCTCTTGCTTCATTATTAAAGCGTAGATAGTGTGTTTAAAGTTTCATCCTGCCCAGAAAATATTGTTCTCATATCTTTTAATTACAAAAAATATTTTTGTTAAAAAATACAAAATAAATATCAGATTTTTCAGCTACTAAAAGCATCAAATTAAGAATGGCTGTTATGCTTTTTTGCACTTTTCCTATTTGTGCAAACAAAAGAAACAAACAAAAAAAATCCAGAGTATGCTCTAGAAAGTGCAGTGCCTGCCAGAGATAAGGAAGTGTTTTCTCTTTCTAGAGATGTTGTAGAAGCTTCAGATTAGTTGTCAGAATGGCCAAAAATAATTACTTTGTGATTGACTTTGAAGCTCACCTGTTCTTTCTATCTCTCTCTGTCCCTGAAGTGTTGCAGTGTAGGGAGTAGTGCAGTAGCCTACTAGTACCTTGGTTCTGCTTCACCCTAAGCCACTCTATTTTTTTGAGGAATGGGACAGTTTTGCCAGAAAATAATCAATCAAGGCGAGTGCTGCCGTTAGGCTTGAGGATATTTACCCCCCAGGGTTGCTGGAATGGTTCCAGCTGCTGCTTGCTGAGGGCAGGATGCACTTAGGGATAGAAGTGCATTTTTTTGTGGAAAACTAAGCAACTATTTTGTTAAACATAAAAGCACACAGTAGCAGCAAAGTAGTTTGTGCTGAGTTAAGCCAGAAAACCTCTGAATCTCATTTGCCAAAGCATAATATGCAGGCTGCAGCCAGTTTTTCAGCCAATAATATCTAAAATATGTATATTTAGGTATTACTAATTCAGGCTCTGTTATTCATAGGTACACACAGTGTACCTAATAGTTAAAATTAGCGATGGAAAAACCCTGAAGGGGTTGGTCTCTGATAAACATCCAGAATTCAGTGTGATTATCTAGCACTTCAGTCTACATAAAACTCCCACTTCTTACACTGTAGCAGACATTAGAGAGAGAGTATTCTTGCTGCCTGTTTTCATTGTGTAACTGTGAATCCTCCTTTCCCTTCCAGTTACTGTGCTTTCAGTAGGCAATCCGCTCTGTCTTGTGTTCAGAGCAACCGGACAAACTGCTGCCTTATCGTAGGCCCCCACCAGCACTACACTTGAGCATGTGCTTAACTTCAACTTTCATTGATTTCACTGGGATGATTTATGTTTAAGATTGACCGACCATATGATCAAATGCTTTGCTGGATCATGGTCCTAGTCAATAGGAACCAGAAACTCTACAGGTGGGAGGTTATGCCAGAACTTCTAATTAATGTGATTATTTTTTTAATTGATTGACGATGAAAAGTAGAAAAAGTAACTGATTTGTAGCTTGTGTATGTTTGCCAATGCCACATGCTTCATGGGATCTCCAGTAAGATCTCTTAACTTCATCAGCTGCATAATTATCCCTGAAGATAGTGGAGGAGTGAGCCACCTGATTATCCTTTAACAAGCAATACCAACTTTTCCTCTCACTCAAGAAGACCTGATATCGGTTAAGCAGCTTTCCTTATATGGTTATTCTGTTTCCAAACAGATTTTTGTATCTTTATCTAAATTTAGAACTGGTCATGTGTGTATGACATCATTATCCAAATAACATTGATAAAAATACATTGTCCTGAATTTCATTGCACATTACTACTGAACTGTAATAATATTTACCTAAAGATCTTCTATGAAACCCTGTTTTCCTGGCTTCTGCTGTGGAACTACTTTAATTCTAATACCTTCAGAGGAATTTAACATTTTTGACATTAAAAAGTTACTCTCTATATAATCTTCCCAGTTTAATTTACAATGGTTAAAATCTATAATTTTGTTATTAACTTAATACAAAAATAGATTTTGAAATTTTTAATTGAACAGAAATGATCTTGCTTCATATTTAGATGTTTGTTGTTTTTTTATTATGTGTTTGGCCCTGTGAAAAACTATGGACATTTGCATACCTCAGTTATGCATGAAATCCAAGGTATTATTCTACTTTAGATTGCATGAATCTGTTGTTATATTATCATTGATGTAGCTATGTCCACCAACTTCCTCCCTCAGCAGTATTTTTGAATTTATATTACTTGCTGTATTTCCCCATCTACATAGGTCATGTTCTTATTTTCTTTTAATAGGTACTAATATTGCAGTATTATTTGTTATTTTAACAGGGACAGACTAAAGATTCTCCTGCTGTCTCTTCAGAGACAAGTGTATTTCAATTCTGCCTCTTCCTGTGTTTTAAAAATTTAAAATGTAGAATAGACTTTATATGTGTGCATAATATTAATAAGTATTTCTTTATGAGCTTGAGCTTCTGCTTCTTAAACCCCTGTACTCAGCTAGCAATTCCATTTGCTCTCAAAGGTCTCATTTCCTCCCATAGCTAGATATCTTTTAAGAAGGTATAGTAAAATCAGAATCCTGTTACCAAATTACTAAAATGATTTCCTGTACAGTTTGATTCCACTAGATATGCTAGGTAGATCTGCTATTATTGAGTATGGGAAAGACCGTTTAAACATTTCAATTTATTTCCAGAGACGGCAGAAACCTCAATGTTTCCTTTTGATATTGCTGGGTTATTCTATTACAGAATTAGTAGATGGGTTAGATAAGCTAGAAGGTGCAGAGTGTGAAATGCAGTACAGTCCCTCAAAATGATGAGATGTATTGGTAATAATGGGAATAAGAACTTTTTTGTTTTTACGAAATTAACTATCATGTTGCAATCAAGTCATCATTTTGGCTTCTTGATTGTCTTTTTTGCTCTTTGTGGCATAAGTAGATATTCTGGCCATCAGAGATACTTGTAATTTCTTTAGAAATCTCGTATGTAATTGGATAGTGGTATCTGCTTCCAAAGCAACTTGATTCCTGTTATAAGCCATTGATAGCTCCTTAAGAGATTATCTGCAACTTGATTAGAATTTTACAATTCACATTCACCAATATACAATGTGTGTATAAATTACAAAATATACTGCATAAGATACTCGATTTTCAAATGCCTTTTGAATGAATATGAGACCAGGTAGAGGATATTATACTTCAGTGTGGCTGATGGAAAAAATACTGATTTCTGTTGTGTTCGCAGGTTGCCATATATATAGCAGACCAAAGTAATAACAGAAGCATTCCATATTTATTAAAGCATAACTCAGTGTGACATACTTCCAGTCTAGCCCATAGATGCAGCATCCAGAGTCCTGACATAGTGGGAGGAACAAAGTAAGGTCACAGAAAAGTCAAGTTCAGTAAAGCACAATCCCCTGAACAATCCTCCAGATAGAATGGATGTTGGTAATACCCTTAACAGGCCTTCATTAAAGTTTCTGAGAAGTGAAGTGGGTGGGAGATGTACCAGACTTTTCATAAAAATCCTGCACCTTTCTTCTCCAGGCAACTTTCCAGTTCCAAGGCCTTGAAAAGTGATCCAATATTGATTAAATTCTGTGCAACCAGTCCTTCTATTACATAGAAAGGAGGTTAAGGGAACTATAAATAAGAGAAGAAATTTAAAAGCATGTAAACTAAAATAAGTCCTTAAACGTGGTGGTATGAAGAGATCAGACCCACAATATTTCATAGAACAGGAGAACAAAATAATGTTTGTCATAATAAAAGTCTTTTGTAGGTGTTATCTTAGTGACAGCAGTCTTAAACAATTTGAGCTTGAGTTTATGTAATGATGTGACAAATGAGGTCAGAGAAGGTCGAGTTTTATTAGCAACCCCATTGTTCAAATATTTACTTAGAATGAAGGCAGCTGGCGACTTAGAGTAGCACAGGATGCTTGATGTGGACCTGGGTACTGTAAGTGCTGGTTCAGGGCTGAAGAGTGGTGACTCAGCCTTATCTTTCCTACAGTGCTAACATAAAACAATAGAGCTCCTGACAGGATGGGTAATATGCTGCCTGCTTGAAAGTGAACTTGGGTGTGAAAGGAAACTGCAAGGAAGAGAAGACGAAGGAAATGAGAGGTGGAAGAAAAGAAAAGAGGAACTGCATTTTCTGTGTGAATCACATGACTTCATGGTAATGCCAAGAAAAGCTCATGGTGTGGTAGTTCAACAAATCTTTTATCCTCCTATTCATGTAGAAAATTGAGGGTGTCATGAACTTCAGCAGCAGTCTTTTTCAGATCTCTGTATGTGTATCAAAACTATGGACTAGAAACAAATATGTGCAAACTGAGTCATGCATGTAATGCAGAGGTTCTCAAACTTTTTTTTTACTGGTGACCCCTTTCACATAGCAAGCCTCTGAGTGTGACCCCCCCTTATAAATTTAAAACACTTTTAAATGTATTTACCATCATTATAAATGCTGGAGCAAAGTGGGGTTGGGGTGGACGTTGACAGCTCATGACCCCCAACCCTCGTAATAACCTTGTGATCCCTTGAGGGGTCCTGACCCCCAGTTTGATAATCCCATATGTAATGTAAGCTAAGGATCTGCTTTTGTAAATTTTCTATAAACCCTTATAGACACTCCAAAATCTATAGTCCTCTTCTGTGTTTGGTAGAAGATGGAGTGTGATAGCCCAGAAGTCAGTGGAAAGGAATATGAGCCATAAAAGAATTTTTATTAACGATGGCATGATGTGAACTGCGCAAAGATCTAGAGTATATATTCAGATCATAAGCATTTCAGATGTCAATACCTTGAATATGGATTTTATAGTAATGGCTATAAATATATGTACAAAAAAGCCAAGTTAGCAAAATAATAGCTCACATGTAAATTATAATTTTTATTTTATTTGTTGCATCCTGATAGTGCAGAACTGTATACGAGCAAAAGAAGATATGGTTCCTGCCTGAGGAACTTGCAGTGCGAATGTGCAGATAACAAGTACCAGACACAAATGTGCTGGGGGAGACCTATAAACATTTTAATTTTACTATTGAATCACATTGTGCAGAGTAGTTTGATGGTTGACATACATGTTAAGGATGTGAATTGGTTTGTTTGCTTTGTAGAAAAAGTGAGTTTTATGGGAGGAGGAGAGACTTTTGAAGCTACAGATGGTAGTGCCTGTCTGCCATTGAAAGTTGATAGGCGTTAGCTGTGCAGTTTGAAAATATCCTCCAGACACTGCATAATGATTTAGGTCAAAATTTTAGGGCGAGGTTTATGAAGGAGCATAAGGGAAATTATCTAGTCATCACCCACTGAATTTCAGTAGCATTTGGATGCCCAGTTCCCTTAAGCTTCTTTGAAAGTCCAAGTTTGGATGCTTATCTTAGTATCCTAAATAAAACGCCTAATTTTAAAAGGTGTTAAGCATTTATTGGTTTTATTAATGTCAGTGTGTACTGCAGGACTAGCTATTTTTATTTAGAAATGTAAGTTTAGTCCTCAAAGTTTGAAAATGTTGGCCTTGATATCTAGAAAAACAGCTGTTAGAAAATATTCAGCTATTGCATAGATCTGTCAAGTTTAAGGCCAGAAGGGACCATTAGATAATCCAATCTGACATCCAATATAACAGAAGCCATTAGTTTTCATCCAATTACCCCTGTATTGAGCCCAATAATTGGCATGACTATGGCATAATTTGTGTTTGGCTAAAACATATCCTCAAGAAAGGCATCTAGTCTTGATTTGAAGACATGCAGTGATGGAGAATCCACCACATGGTTTGTTCAAGCAGTTAATGATTGTTTCACAGTGAGGATGAAGTTAAACTAGACCTCACTGGAGTTACAGTAGAGTTATAATAACCAGAGTTATGAACTCACCAGTCAACCACACACCTCATTTGGAACCAGCAGACAGACAGACGACCCCTTCCCAGGACAGTACAGTACTGTGTTAAATGTAGACTACTAAAAAAATAAAGAGCAAGTTTAGACAAAGATTTGACAAGATAAGGAAACCGTTTCTGTGCTTGTTTCATTTAAATTATGATGGTTAAAAGCAGCATTATTCTTCTGCAGAGTAAAGTTCAAAACTGTTTTAAGTCAATGTTCAATTGTAAACTTTTGAAAGAACAACCATAATGTTACTTTCAAAGTTACGAACAAACTCCATTCCCAAGGTGTTCATAATTCTGAGGTTCTAGTGTAGTTTCACCCTTTCTTAAACTTTGCAAACTAATACTTTGGAGCACTGAACTGAAGAAGAGGGGAAACCAAGTCACTTTAGCAATGTTTTGATAAGGGCATAGACTGTTCTTTTTGTCAATATCATGTCTCTCTAGCTAAATTTTTTTTTTCTATCTAGGTTTTTTTGTACCATACATGTTTAATCTAATGGTTGAGGACAAATCACTATTTTGCTTTAGAAAAGAGGGAAGATTTAATTCTACCAAGGGAAAAAATTAATAGAAATTTTAATACAAACAAAACACAAGTCAAAATAATGGGAAATTGTGAAGTTAAGTCAACAACTTGAGAGGCCCTGTTCAGTCCTAGTACATGGGAAGCCTTTATTTTGAGAGAAAATAAACATTTAAATTTGCTACAGATTTCAAACACACTTAGTATCCGTGTGGTGTGGATGCAGAAGATAAACACAAACTGCCTTATACAAAATTTCATGAAAATGTTAAATAGCCTGTCTTATATCTTTCCCCAAGAAACTTATTACATATTTTTGTTAACAAAGTGTTTTAGGACTCTAAAGATAATTTACTATGGAGAATGCAGTTTTCCATTTGAGGAAATAAGGCAACAAGGAAGCATTTTTAATAAAAACCAAGCACCAACTATGTTTGTTCAGTACTGCCATATTTTTTAGGGCTGTCAAGCGATTTTAAAAAAAGATCGTGTTTAATTGTGTGATTAAAAAAGCTAACTGTGATTAATTTTGCTGTTAAACAATAATAGAATACCATTTATTTAAATATTTTTGGATGTTGTTCTACATTTTCAAATATATTTATTTCAATTACAACATAGAATACAAAGTGTACAGTGCTCACTTTGTATTTATTTTTGATTACAAATACACTGGACCCCCAGTAGACCGTGGGATTTGGGATTCATGCCAAGTACTGCGTTACAGCGGGGACCGTGTTAAAATGAAGTTACTTTTGTGACCACATTTTATTTTGGGATCCATGGCTGTGACTACATTATAACCGAATTCACGTTATATAGTTCTAGCGAGGGTCTGGTGTATTTACACTGTAAAAAGAAAATAAATAATATTTTTCAATTCACTTAATACAAATACTGTAGTGCAATCTCTTTATCATGAAAGCTGAACTTACAAATGTAGAATTAGGGGGACACGCAAAAAAAACCTGCATTCAAAAATAAAACAATGTAAAACTTTAGAGCCTACAAGTCCACTTAGTCCTACTTCTTGTTCAGTCAATGACTCAGAAAACCAAGTTTGTTTACATTTGGAGGAGATAATGCTGCCTGCTTCTTGTTTATAATGTCACTTGAAAGTGAGAATAGTGTTTGCATGGCATTGTTGTAGCCAGCGTCACAACATCTTTATGTACCTGATGTACTAAGATTCATATGTCCCTTCATGCTTCAACCACCATTCCAGAAGACTTGTGTCCATGCTGATGACGGATTCTGCTTGATAACGATCCAAAGCCGTGCAGACTGATGCATGTTGATTTTCATCATCTGAGTCAGAGGTCACCAACATAGGGTTGATTTTCTTTTTTGGTGGTTCCAGTTCTGTAGTTTCTGCAGAGTGTTGCTCTTTTAAGACTTCTGAAAGCATGCTTCACACCTCGTTCCTCTCAGATTATGGAAGGCACATCAGATTCTTAAACCTTGGGTTGAGTGCTGTAGCTATCTTTAGAAATTGGGTGTTGAAACCTTCTTTGTGTTTTGTCAGATCTGCAGGAAAGTTCTTAAATCAAACAACATATGCTGGGTTGTCAACTGAGACTATCATAACACAAAATATGTGGCAGAATGCAGGTGAAATCATGGAGCAGGAGACATACAACTCTCCTCCAAGGAGTTCAGTCACAAATGTAATTAACACGTTTATTTTTTTAAACAAGCATCATCAGCATGGAAGCTTGTCCCCTGAAATGGCGGTCGAAGCATGAAGAGGCATATGAATGTTTAGCATATCTGGCACGTAAATACCTTGCAATGCTGGCTACAGAAGTGCCATGTGAATGCCTGTTCTCACTTTTAGGTGACATTGTAAATAAGAAGTGGGCAGCATTATCTCCCATAAATGTAAACAAAATTTATTTCTCTTAGTGATTGGCTGAACAAGAAGTAGGCTCTAAAGTTTTATGTTGTTTTGTTATGGAGTGTAGTTATGTAGCAAAAAACCCCTACATTTGTAAGTTGCATTTTCACAATAAAGAGATTGCACTACAGCATTAGTATGAGGTGAATTGAAAAATATATTTCTTTTGTTTGTCATTTTTACAGTGCAAATATTTATAATAAAAATAATATCAAGTGAGCACTGTACACTTCATATTCTGTGTTGTAATTGAAATCAGTATGTTGTAAATGTAGAAAAACATCCAGAAATATTTAATAAATTTCAGTTAGTATTCTGAAGTGACAAGGAGTCCTGTGGCACCTTAAAGACTAACTAAAGTTTTAGAGCATAAGCTTTCGTGGGCTAATACCCACTTCATTAGATGCAAGCTTTGATTAATTTGATGGCCCATTTGTTGATGGTGAGGGGAATTGACAACCCCCATACCTGAGTTCACAAATTAAGAGCAAAGATTTTCAAAGTTGTAAAGCAAAAATTATATATTTTCTTACAGCCTGGAATAATGACATTACAAGTCTGAATAATGCGTGCAGAAATCTACAAGGATTTCATAGAGACTAAACACGTTCTTATAAGAATAGTGCCTATTTTGAACAAAACTAATATACAGGTGAATTGGCCTGGTCTCCAACTATGAGTTTGTTAGTTCTTAGCTAATGCCAGTAGCCTAGACAAGAGCTGGCAATCTGTTACATTCAGTGTAGTAATAGTGCTGGTACCCATGATAGCTCTATCAGATTTTTACTTGGTCACTAACACGGTACCAGCATTGAATTCTAAAGGCAGGCTCAGTGTTCACTGTCTGTGCAATCTCTGATAAAACATGAATCATTGGAAGGTTCCATTCAAACCCATTGACAGAAATTCTGAAATGTAATTTAGCTTTTGAAAAGAATGAATGTTTTCTAATAGCTCTAAGCTATTCTGTCATTTATTGGTTCTACTGCTTAAGGGTTTTTATAGTCTAAATTGGTGATTACAAATGATACATAATTCCTATTTGTGATATATATTGTGTGTCAGGTGAAAATCATAATAGGTTTTTTTAAACTAGTATGATTATTGGTACATGCAATAGCGTATTCACTATTTTGGAAACCTGATGTTAATTTTATCCACCTATTGTTCTTCTTGGCTCATTCAGTTTGTAAAACTTACTGCTATCACTGTAATTCAGTGGGCATACAGATGTTTAAATATTGCATTTCTTGATATTGCAGAGTTGTCAAATGGAATAAAATAAGAATATGCCTGTGGAGTGTCAAGTATCTAGTTCTACATACTTGATAAATGTGTTATCTGTTTCTCTGTTCTAGTTTTTGGTTTGTACTGGTAGCTAATGTTATCTTGTTCATTGACTGATCCAGGATTATAAAGGGGTCTTGTAGCCTAATAAAATATCAGATTAATACTGTTTAAGGGAAAAACGTGCATGACTCCAAAAGACTGCAGTGTAGTCAGATCCCCACTCTTCGAAAATATAGCTAAAACTTGGGGGACATGAGGCAAACAGCTTTTCACATGATAGAAATAAACCATTTCAATCATGTTCTAATCTGAAGCATTATTTCACATCCCCGTCTGCATATCCAAAAATGACTTTCGTAAAATGCAAATATATAAAGCTGAACTGCTTTTCATTTATTTGTTTTATGACAACTGAAATAACAGGCCGACATGGCCATTGTCAATGGAGAAGTTTTCATGAGGCTGTTGCAGTGACAGACATTTAAAACCCTGCCCCAGCAAAACAATTAAAATGGCTAGTGTGGAAAGTGATACTGTCTACTGCATCTCATTTGTTAACTGTTCCTGTTCACAGATCTGGAAGTTTTGCTTGCACGTTTTGACTTCTTAGCTTGGAGACAGTCGGAACAGGGGACCCACAATTACCCAGAATGTTGCGTGGCTTACTTTTTCTTCATCATAACTTGTATACACACAGTCAGAGTGGCAGCCGTGTTAGTCTGGAATTGCAGAAGTGACAAAGAGTCCTGTGGCACCTTAAAGATTAACTAAAGACTAACTAACTTTAGTTAGTCTTTAAGGTGCCACAGGACACTTTGTCACTTCTGTATACACACAGTAAATCTCATTAAATACACCATTATATAGGATTAATGATGTAGGAAATGTGATTAGAAATTAATTATACTGTGAACCAAATCTTCACCAATGTGTATCACATTCACAGCAATGTGTATCTCTATTCTTATTTATTTCGTTTATCTCTAAAAGCAAATCAGCTTCAAAGAGAGCTTTTAAAGAAAAATAGAGGTCCTTTAATAGGTTTAGCATATTTCTAAAATGCTCAGTTTTCATGGTGATGAGCATGTGGTGTTATTCATGGTATAAATGCCCAGATGGAAAAATAGAAATGGTAAATCTTACTACTCCTTGGGTGCAAGCGATGAATTGAATTGAGCATATAGATAACTTGATTTTTAGATAATGTTCTAGCATTCATAAGAGGGGACTTGCTTGAATTACAAGATTAGAGTGATTTTCTACAAGGAAAATCTCTTTTGATTTACCAAAATCTTCTTGCTAACCATACTATCCTTTTTTCCTCCTCTTTTGCAGTAAATCTAAATCAGATTTGTCTGAAGCAGTAGTAGGTGATTAGTTCCTAATTGCAAAGTACAGATGAGCCTCTTTGGTTAATCTTATCTTGCTTGCCATCTACAGTGACTGGAAGAAAAGAGAGACAGGGCTGGTCTTCACTAGGGCTAGAGATTGGCTGTAGATATGCAACTTCAGCGGCGGTTGGCGGCGCGCTCCCCCATTGACTCCAGCTTATGCCTTTTGGCGAGCTGGAGTTCCGGAGTCAACGGGGGCAGCGCTGGTGATCGATTTATCGTGTCCTGACGAGAAGCGATAAATCGATTGCCAAAAGACCGATTGCTGCCGCACGTAGTGAAGACAAGCCCTAAGAGACGACTTGAAAACATGACTTCTCTGAGGTCGTTTTTCATAGGAGGTGTAATCATGTCCAAGCGCTTTGCAAAATGCAGGGAGAACTTGGCAATCGGTTTTCAGCATGTGAAATGACTCTTTTTTTAGGGCTATTTCCCGTCTTTGCATAAACAAAGTAAATAGAAGTTATTCTTTGGCTAATGTTATGACAATAAAGGATGACTTCCACTATTACTTGCTTTTCAGCTTTTGTTAAACTAGAGATGTATTTAGAAATGGATATTTAGGGGTCATGTGACTGCTGTTATTGTTTCTGCTATTTTTCAGATATTCAGGTAACGTGTTTGCCTGTTTCAAAATAAGGAAAAGTTATAAAATTGAAATGTAATCCTTTAAAATACCTTTATATTTTTAATAGAAATTCAAAACACAAATTGGACTGTTTTTTGAGTGATGGCCCCTATTGTATTCCACTGAGGGTTATATGCATGTGCCATATAACTGGAGCCGAGAATTATGAAAGTAGTAGTGTCTGGTGGTCCATGCCTGCGCTCTTGTTTTGCTCCATGTGTTTTATCCAAGGTGATCCTAATCTCGTCTGGTCGGACAAGATCAGTTATGCCTTTCCTCCTGCTGCGTGTCCTATAAAGGATCAAATGGGAGAGTGTGACAGTCATTCTGATCATCCATCCCATGCTGGCCTCACCAGTTCTGGTTTCACCTTCTCTGCATATCAGTGTCTCCCCTGCTTCTGCTGCCAGCGTTCCTGGAACTTCTCCCACAACTCGGTGGCAGGATCTGGCATCCTGAGCCACAGACTCTTCACCTCAGAGCTTGGTTTTTGGATGGGCATCTTCACTAGAGTGGGAATGTTTGTCACCAGTACAAGACATCCTATGGAGTAGCAAAAAGGGTCCACAAGGTGGTCCTGTAGGGCAAGTGGAAGTGTTTTACCTCGTGCATGAGCCCAACAGAGGGGTCTTGCTCTTGAAAATATGGACATCCCTCTTCTTTTGGACTGTCTACTCTCCCTGAAGATGTCAGGCCTCACTCTCAACTCTAACAAGGTACTCTAACAAGCTGCTATTTGTGCCTTCCATCCCCCCTGTGGAAGGGCACTCTGTCTTTACTCATCCTTTGACTACCAGGTTTTTAGAAGGGACTCCTATCCTCCCATTCAATCCATCACTTCTGAATGGGACGTCAACCTTGTCTTCATGGTGCTGACTAAATCACCCTTTGAATCTCTGGCTTCCTGCTCCTTGTATCTTGTCTCCCTGAAGGTTGCCTTCCTGGTAGCTATTATTTCCACGAGAAGGGTTGGTGAACTGGCAGGGCCATGATGGTGCACTCCCCCTTTTACCATGGTCCATAAGGACAAAGTTTCCCTGCCTTTGCACCCTAAGTTTCTGCCAAAGGTTGAATCCTGCTTTCATCTCAACCAACTCATGCACTTGCTTTCTTTCTGAAATCTCACTCCTCAGCAGAGGAACGAAGCCTTCTCTTTCTCAATGTCAGCTGGGCGCTGGTTTTCTACTTGCAGAGGACACGGTCAATCAGGAAGTCTCCTAGACTTTTTATCACACTAGCGGAAAGGACTAAACAGCAAACAGTCTCCATTCAGAGGATTTCTATGTGGGTTTTAGGGTGCATTTTGCTCTCTTGTCAGTTATTGTGACCGTGTCTGCCTTTTGGGGTATGAGCCCACTCCATGAGAGTGCAAGCATAGACTATGGCTTTGCTTCACAGTGTACTGCTTATGGACATATATGGAAATCTCTTCCTTTTGCATCTTAGTGCTAGACTCTGCAATGCATGCCTCACTCGGTGCAGCTGTTCTCTGTTCTGCAGTTCCATCATCTTCCTCGCATCCTCTTCCCAGCTAGGGACTGTTTGTTAATCATCTCCAGTGGAATACAATAGGGACCATCACTTGAAGAAGAAGAAATTACTTACTTGTAACTGGAGGTTCTTTAAGCTGTGTGGTCCCAATCTGTATTCCAATCCTGCCCTTCTTTCCCTCTCCTGTGGATTTCTTCATTTGTGGTGGAGAAGAAACTGAGGGCATGGTCAGTCTGACTGTTTAGGGTGACTAGACAGAAAATGTGAAAAATCGGGACGGTGGGTGGGTGGGGGGTAATAGGAGCCTATATAAGAGAGAGACCCAAAAATGGTGACTGTCCCTATAAAATCGGGACATCTGGTCACCCTAGACCTGGTCTTTATTGCATCAGATGAAACCATGAGGTGGACCAACGGACACTTCTACTTTCAAAATCTCCCACTCTGATGCATGGTGCATGTGTATACACCACAGTGAAATGCAGATCGGGACCACACGTCTTGAAGAATCTTCTTTTACAGGTAAGTAACCTCCTTTTCTCACTCATTCATAGGTTTATTTTAATTAGCCTTGTTTTTTATTTAGCCAAACTTTCTGGAATCTCTGCACCACTTCAGTTTCCTTAAATATAAGGCTCCTTTCCATGAATCTCAGGGCTTGGCTGGACTTGCAGCTGTAGAGCGCTTTGAGTTAAACCAGCCTTCAGAGAGCGCACTAGGGAAAGCGCTCTAGTCTATCCACACTGCGAGCTGAAAGTGCACTGGCATGGCCACATTTGCAGCACTTGCAGCTGCATTGGGAGCAGTGCATTATGGGCAACTCTCCCAGCATTCAAATGGCTGCAACTTGCTTTTCAAATGAGGGACGTGGGGTTGTGGGTGACAGGGAGTGAGCGGGGAGAGGGAGTGGGGTTTTGGAGTGCTGAGTGTGTCTCAGCACGCTGTCTTGTGCATTCAGACCAGCCCCCCCGGCCCATTAGCTGTTTGTTTTTTTTCTCGGAGCAGCGGGCACTCCGAAATGGAGCCCACCCACCTCTCTTTCACTCACAGCAAACATGAGTTGTTTGTTTTTTTCTCAGACCAGAAAAACAGCCAGCAGTCCCAAGTTCACAACAAAGACAAGAGAGACCCTTCAGTTAAGGGAATTATGGGGCAGTTTCCGGAGATCACTGAGAGCGCAATGTTGTTATTACCCATTTACACTGGATCATCTTACCCAATACGCAACAGCTGAAGTACCAGGAGCTCTCCAGCCAGGGAGTCAGAGCCCTCTAGGTGCCTTGCCAGTGTGGACATAGTAAGGTAGAGCACTTTGGGAGGCTTTATTGCAGTATAAAGAGCCAGTGTAGCCAAGCCCTCAGTACTATTTACAGGTGGCCTTTGCTGTTTGAGCTGGAGGATTCATTTGTAGCTTGATTAGCAAAGACTTTTGCTTGAGACAGATTTGTAGGTGCTTGCTGAACCTGGTTTATGGGAGGGAAAATGTTTGCATATCCAACCCATTTGCCATCTGGTCCTTTTATCCTGACATAAGTAAAGATACTTTCCCATGACAAAAGAGCACTATACTCTGTCATTGATCTCTGTGCAGAAATCCCATTGCTATCAATGCAATTTGGAAGGCATAGGTAGGAAAATGGAATACGTTGTAATTTCTCAATTTGTTCATTCGTTCAGCATACTCTCTAGTTTTTAATGCTTTGTGCATTGGAACATAGATCAACCTGATTATTAATCTGAAGCTAATGTTGCATAAAACTATTAAAACCTCCTCCTTCAGATTACTGGCAATCATCCACAGTACTTGTCCACTGTTGTGTTACAGAGTGGTATGATATAAATAATGTATGGCATGAATTGTATGTTAAATGCTTTATCTACATGTACAGAAATTCTTTTTGACTCTGTAATGAGTGACCTGTCAATTGTAAAATTCATGTAAATAAATCTAATATTTTGGGGAAGGTCATTTTGCATGGACAAGTATTTTAGAGCTATTCTCTGTAATTAAATCAGTCTACTGTGCAAGGTATTTGCACCTTACTTGATACAATGATGTTCACCTGACCCAAATTAATACAACTTGCCCATGTAAAAATTGTGTTAAAAATGTGTCTCTGAGGCAAAATCAGTCAGCTCTTTCGTATAAGGGACATATAGTCATTAAAACTACATCCCTTCAGTTACATGTAGGTAGCCCAGCAATGAACCATACAAAACTGAGTTTATCACTGAATACTTATTGGGGTAACCAGACAGCAAAAGTGAAAAATCTGGACCTGGGATGGGGGGGTGGGTAATAGGAGCCTAAGAAAAAGACCCCAAAATCAGACTGTCCCAATAAAATTGGGACATCTGGTCACCCTAATACTTATGGACCCTACACATTGCTTCCACTCTTTGGAGCTTGCAGGGGACTCTGTGGAATCCACATCTCTTAGCTGTTCATTTGAACACAGATAGAACATACAGCTGGATAAGCCATTTGCTTTTTAGGATTACAACAAATCAAGTACCTTAGTTTGATGGTGTGTTGCCTGACTGAGTATCTAGAACTTTACAAGATTCTCACTCCTAGCTCTGCAGGGCTGACATAGGAAATATTAAACATTGGACCTGTAACCTGGACACTGCCCCTTTAGTGTGGTATAAAGCTGTCTTTTAGACTCTCACTCAATCTTAGTGTTGTGTTGTGCTGTGAAATTTAGTGTTCACAGAGAAAATACACTGCAAAATGAAAAAGTTTTCATTTAAAAACTGTAGTCTTCCATTGATTAATGACTGAATGGTATTAAGACATTAAAGCGAAACTCTCTGCGGTGAGTTTGCTAGTGATTTTATTCATTCTCTAAATGAAGGTATATCATCTGGTGATTATCCTTTTAAAGCTGTATCATTTAAATGGCTCCACCTTCTCTTCCTTCCAACTCTTGGGTGGCAAGGATGATCATTAGCTATATGACTGTACTTAGCAAAATGCAGACCCAATTGGGTTGTGGCCTCTGTGCACTAGTGTAATAAAAATAACAAACGATGAAAATTGAATACTTTTGTTTCTAGTATTCTTCATGCTGATTTTAAAAGGACAAAATTAAATGACATGGGGACCTTTTGCAAGATTACATGATTTGCACTTGTGGTTAACATTCAGTATAATTTAGTTAAAAAGGTGTCTTCAGCTTATAGCCAGAACAGAACTAATGAGAGTACTATGAAGAAGAAACTGGGTTATAGTTTTCCTGGCAATTCCTCTGCCCCAGTGCTACTCAGGGAACAACTCAGATTTATGTGTTTGTCACACCACAAGACCTAAATGGGAAATGATTTTTCTACAGAAGCACTAATTTACAGTAGAGAGAGGTGCATGGAAACGCTAGTGGTGTTGACCTTTACCGTAAAAGCAATGTGATGGCTCAGGGGTGAGCTGCACCTGTGAGCTCTCCCAGGTGCACTTGTGGAATGTGACAGACCTTGACCTGCACTCTCCCCAGGGTGGAGCTCAGTGGTTTGCCCCACATTGGGCTGGATCAGCAGGCCTACAGCATGCCGTACTCACACCGTCTTGCCAATGTTACAATGCAAGCAGTGTCTTTGGAGTCCCTCACAAGTGCACCTCTTCAGGTCACAGTTTCTACCATCTTCACCTCTGTCCGAATGTGTCTCCTCTCCTCCCCTCCCCCCCTCCCCCCCCCCCGGTATAACATTGCTTAGATTGGTGGTGCTCCCCCCACCATCCCCATTGCAAGTCACTTCTCTTTGGGTGCTTATGATCAGTGGCTTCCAAGCAGATGTATTTTTGCATTCATTCAAAATACACAGGAAGCTGGCAGAAAGGGTTAACCACACGACAGGCCCCAATTGCCTGGAGCTTGCCTGCAGCTCATCCCCCCCCTCCCCCCCCCATAGCTTAGTGAGCCCAGCTGTCTCAGGCACATCCTACAGCTGCTGCATGCATTGCCTAATTCAATCTCTCTTCCTAAGAAGCTGCTGCTCACTCCCTCTATTTTTCCTCTAGGCTGGGGGTTTTAACCCACTGAGTGTTCATTTGATCTTAGTCTCTGGCCTTATGCAATCAGCCAGAATAATATCAAGCTGGTAAATTGAAGCACATATTTACGCAAAATGCTACAGATATCTCCCTCATTCTCCGCATTCATTCTGCAAGGTATGAGCTTTACTGACAAAGGTGTTAGCTGTTCTTGAGAGTGAGAAATTCTGACAACAGCTCTTCAGAAACATGTAGGCAAAGTTTCTAAGATGCCATTTCCATGTGGCTGTGGAATCACGGATCCACTGCAAGCTTAATATACTAACTAATGAATTATGGTAAAAAATGTGTAATTTCAAAGATCCATGCAGAATAGAACCAGTGTCTTAAGAAGCAACGGTGACTGTTGACATTTTTCCTTCGCTGCAGAAAGATCTGAATTAAAATAGCTGGACTCAGTATTGTAGTTCAGGCTAGCAAGGTATACAAGGATAGTCATGCAAACTGCTTTTTCCACATATTTTAATTATTTTAGTAAATTACTAAGCGGTATTGTTACAAGGTGCAGTTTAAGAAATCTTCATGGATTTATATTTAATAACATTCTGGGCACAATAATATCTTTTAAGAACAGCAAATAAGAAAGCCCAAGGAAATTAAACGCATAATTCTATATTTTAAAAAGGCAGTTCTACACATCTATCAAAGGCAATGCCAAAATTTACTTCATTGTTGCCAATCATATCAATTAAAAGGGTCATATATCTCAACCTAAATGTATAATCCCTACTGTTCCTGGTGGGTGGTGTTACTACCACTGCAAATCATTTATATTATAGTAACCAGCAATTGTCCTAACCAGGATTAAAGTGTATGTTGTAAAAATGCAGATGAAGAGTGTCCCCATATCCTAGAGAGCTTAGTCTCCTATCATTAATAATTCTGTTGGATATAACCAATTTCCGTCTCAGCTTGCTTAGCTTTGCCTATGCCCATGATAGCTGTGGTCTTTTTTCGAAGAAGAGATTGCATGTCCTGGTTTTCTTTATTTTTTGTTGTTGTTATACTCCTGGCTTTGTGGTTCTGTGGTCAGAGTTCAGTTTCTTTTGGAGGAAATGACAAACCTACCAGTGTCCAAGACTCTTTTCAGGTTATCTTTTTGGCAAATTACAGAACTAGAGAGAAAATCATTAAAAAAATGTAGTTAAACACAAATATTGCCCCCATAACGCAAAATATTGAGCTATTAGCCATGACATGTCAGGAAAATAATTCTGAGCTGGAGCATGCTCTGTCTCTGCTTCGCACATAGGGGTGGCACTGCTCTGTTAGCAAACCCCCTTTATTTGTAGGAAATACAAAATCTTTTTGTAAATAAGACGAGGAAGACTTGGTTAGTCTCTAAGGTGCTACAAAGTCTTCCTCGTCTTATTTACAGATACAGACTAACACGGCTGCTAATCTTAAAATGTTTTTGCTCTCCCCAATGCTCAAATAACTTTCTAAAAATACTCGTCTCCTCTTCCTAGCCCCAAATATGAATACATTTGAGACTTATTTAAATGACCATCTATTGGCATTAATGTTTCTTTTATTTCAAGGAGATAGGCACTTGTCAAGTTGCTAATTGGGCAGTCTCTCCCAGACTGTGGAGTGCACAAAATTAATGGATACATATTAATCTTTTTTGGTAAATCTGACTGTAAACACTTTGAATGAGGATCCATTTACCATGCTTAGCGAGAGAGAGACCTTTTGTATGAGCATCATAATGCAGAGTATTAAAATATATCTGCGAAAGAAGCATAGCGCGATAATACTTGTTTATGCATCAGGTAAATTTCATAGTGGACAGGCTAATTTCAGATCTGTGGCTAGACATTTTGCAATTCTATCCAGTCTGCCAAAATGCATATAAAATTAGTTTCTGAAGAGTAGTTTCTGCATTGCCTAATTTAGAGCTAATGTTTATGGCTCAGTTGCAAATAATAGTGCAGTGTGCTGCTTTCAACATCTCCATTTCCAGTACTGTGCTGTAATGATGTATGGTGCATCTGACTGTTCAGGTCAAACCAGCACATTTTCCGCTGATGTATGTTGTCCACCCAGAGCTGCTAAAAGGATTAAGCAAATTCCAAGGCTGATAAATGATTCCATTGCAAATTATGTGGACATGGATTTATGAAATGGATGTATTGGTAAATGTATTACACAGGACTGTGTGGGAGAAATCTATGGAAAAACTAGTAATATAATTTGGTTATCTGAGATCTAACAAGGGAAGATTGTGAAAGCTTATTTCTTTCTTATGTTGTAATTACTGAAGGTAAACAAATTTATTTGCTTGAATTTTCAATTTAATAAAATACATGTTTCATTTTAATTTGAATTTTTAAAAAAGATGTTATTCCGTTACCTTCCATTCAGAAGTCATTAATGAAGCACGCTTTGGTTAGTCATTAGCATTCACAGCTCTATCAGACTGCAGTTCAAACTTTCACTTGTTTTTGTCACAGAAGATGATTGAGCAAGGTTGCTTAGAAACACTTAGCTGCACTCACAACCGGAATTACCAGTCTGGTCTGTGTATTCACCTCCACGTGCAGGGGAGAAAATTGAGTTTCATTGCTGACAGTGTTAATTGATTGCTAGTTGTTTTAGCAGGAATATGGTGTCTAAACTCAGTGTTCCTTTCATTTCTTTCACAAGATGTAGGAAGAAGATAGAGTAAAATATTCACTTCAGTTATAATCATTTTTAATTTTTGCTTTTATCTACAATTTTTACTATACAAATCTTTATTCTGGTCTGTGTTGTTAATTATAGAAAGTGTATCTGATCAACAAGTTGGATAAATTTAGGATTATTTCAAGACCTATTAAAATATTAATAAACGTGCTTTGAGTTTAGAAAAAAAGAGGTATTCTCTGCTTTGACTATCAGTTAGCAAATCTTATTAAACCAAGAGTATGTGCTGTCTTAAAAGGTCAAGGATTTCAAAATAATTGGTGGATTGGCCTAATTTTATATCAGCTGTAACTATTAATGATTAGGAATGCTAAAGTTATCCTAAGGCTTCTATCAGATTAGTGTCTAAGCACTAAAGTTAAACATATTTAGTTTTTCACTGGATTTGGGTAGGGCACTCCATTATTTTAAAGGAGCCCTCCACTGCATGTTAGGTACATGCTTTTTTGCTTGGCGGTGGCTGCTTAATGGGTCCTTACCGCTTGCACTATTTTTCACCTCCTTTTTGAGCTGAACACCTGTCTCCACACTTTGAAGAGCAAAAGACCAGAATAAAAATCAAAGTGTGGTCCATGTGCATGGCAGACAAGAGTTCTATCACAGGCTTATGAAGAGAATAGGGTTACCTTACAGAAGTTAGCTATTAAAACAATAGAAGATAGTTTATCCACCGTAGTAGTTTTCCTGCAAGTGACTGACGGATAAAGCAGTTATTGCTAACAAGCAGAAGATTACTTAATCATCACTTTATTAAATTTTGCTGTGCTTTTGATGAATCTCACAATCCAATAATATCATTTATGAAAGTATGCCACATGTTGGTAATCAAAGAATAATTCCAATTTGCTTAAATATATTAAGTCTATACAATATCTGAGTTGCAATTTACGGCGTTCTCAGAATTGTTGAATCTGGATTGTTAACTTATGAAGATATAATTTAGAAATTAAAGCCACTCTTAAAAAAACTAGATATAGTGTGTTAAATATTAGGCTTATCGTGAAACTTACTTAACCAGGCTCTTCATTTAATCAGTATGTGTACAATACAAATGGAGGGTGAAGTTGGCTTTCACAATGATACACCTCCATTTGCCCATCTTTACTTTATTTAGGTGTTTTTGTACTCACCATTAGCTTGATGTCACAGTGAGAAACTATAGAACGTGTTGGTTCTTGCCATTGTTCCATTTTATCTGTACATTTCTTTTCTCCAGAGATAGCATCTGTCCCAAATAAATCTAGTTTTGGGGATGATATATTTGGTTGGCCCAATTCAGGAGTTGTAAAATTGGATTCCTGTTGTTCTCTGTTTTTAACATACTTCTTGATGAAATTGACTATTATTTCCAAGTTTCTTTACAACTCTGTTTTAGTCCGTTCTGGATTCCAGCAGGCAGGTCTGTAGTCAAAACAAGACCATTGTTGGCTATTCTTGTATGTCTGCACTTATCAGGCTGGTCAAGCCTGGTCGTGTTGATATCTGTGCCTTCCTGGAAAATCTGAGCAACTATCTAACCTGCAGTTCCTCCTCAAGGGATAGATAGAGGGCTTGGAGGACATGCACACAGAGCCAGCATAGGGATGTGAATGAAGGGGGCCAGCCAAACAGGTCATGTTGGAATGGTTAGCTCTTTTATCTACCCTGGAAAACAGCATGCAGAACTGATTATAGGAAGGCAATTGCAGCCGAAGATATCCTTTTAGCTGTCATGATCATTAGTAGGGCTTGTTGGAAGAATTGCAATGAAATTTTTTTTCATTGGTGTTTACTGATTGATCAAAATAAAAAAGTTCTGCAGAGACAGTTTATTTTTTTACAAGCACTGATGAAACTCAGGCAAGACTGCTTCAGACTCAAGGACTTCGGGGCTTCCGTAGCCCATGGCTCCAAGACATCCCTCCAGTTGGATTGCCCGGAGCCGGACCTCCAATTTCTTTGGAAATTTTTGTTCCTTGTTCTGAATTGCAATGAAAACAAATTTCGAAATATCAAAATCTTCCATGAAGTAGGGATTACTTTTGTCCACTCAGCTCTATTAATTAATCAGAGTTTTATCTTCACTGCAAAAAAAGGTAATTTTTACATCAGGGTACTGAACTCGAGTTAACTAGCTCAGTGTAAAAACTTATCTCCCACCCCAGTGTAAACGTAGTCTTAGTATTAATCTGTGTAGAAATATATTATAATTAGAGTCAGCTATGTCACTATGTGTAATACAAAGCCAGTTATAAGTTATAGTCTGAATAGAGCTTTGGTAGGAAATTCAAACACCTCTCCATTCCCAAGATAATAAGAGGAATTCTTTAGTGAGTCTGCATACCCAGAGTGTCACAGAAGCACAAATAAAAATACACCGAGAGGAAAGCAAGTTGAAGGATGCCTCTTCTGGTCTCCCCTCTCACTAACTCTGAAAAGCAAGGCCTTCCTTGGATGAAATCCATATCACGTCCCCACTCACAGAAAGCAAGAGTAACTGTGTTTTATGAAGGTGAAGTGTGGGAATGGGGGCAGCAAGTGCAACGTACAAAACTGCTTAGGCCTGTGTTGCCTCTAAGCCAGTGTTTCTCAAACTTTTGTACTGATGGAGCCTTTCACATAGCAAGCCTTTGAGTGTGACACCACTCCCCCATTATAAATTAAAAACACTTTTTTATACGTTTAACACCATTATAAATGCTGGATGCAAAGCAGGGTTTGGGGTGCAGGCTGAAAGCTTGTGACTCCCCTTCCCCCATAATAACCTCACGACCTCCTGAAGGGTCCCAACCCCAGTTTGAGAACACCTGCTCTAAGCAAATGCAGTGCCACCTCTGTAGAATACATGCTCAACATGTTTGGACCATTGAATTCACATAGCATTAGAGCCTCTGGACCCTTCTCCATCTTGTTTCCAGTCAACCCTCCACATTGACTTTTCTGAGACCAATGCAGAAACTCCTCCCCTTGTGCAGATGGCACAGAGATACAGCCCCACTTAGGGTATCAGTGGAATACAGGGATGAAAAGTCCCTATAGACTGAGGCTGTTAGTAAACCATGTCCACATTTGCTTTGTTCATAATATGGAGGAAATTTCCTCTCCCCTCCTCCCTGCCCCAATATTTGGAATTCTGAAAAAGCTTAGGTGTCATCAAATTCTTGTCAGGCTTCTATGAGACTATTAAATGGAAAGTATTTAAAAATCTAGTAAAAGTCTTGAGGCTGTTTATTCAAGTTTAATTTTTTCTTTGGAGGGGGAAGAAGGAAGGAAGGCAGACAGGGCCTAGGACATGGAAGTGTGGGTTCCTTTTGCTCACACAGATGTTTGCCAAGCTGCTGCTTTCTTCCCTGTGGCAGGAACATAAGGATTCTACAAGAGGGATCACAAGTTTTTCTAATAGTCTCTTTGAGCTGTAGCCATCCAGAATTATCTCTGCCTTTTGCGTTGTAGAAACTGTGGAAGTCTGCATCCTCCTGGGCTATTTATTAAATACATAAATATATCTATGGAACACTTTTTTCCCTCTGGTATAGACTAAAGGAAACAGAGTGGAGGTGATAGAGCAGTGTGCCATTAATGCTGAGGCAAGAAGAACAGTGTACGTTACTGTCATGTCTGCCAACCAAGTTTGTGCCTGTTGTAAGGGGTACTGTCCCGTGAAGGCCAGAGGAGGTACTTTGAAAGGGCAGTTACCCTATTCCAAGTAGGGTGCCCAGAGAGCAAATATGAAAAATCAGGATGGGGCTAGGGGATAATAGGAACCTATATAAGAAAAAGACCCCAAAATCAGGCCTGTCCCTATAAAATCAGGACATCTGGTCACCCTAATTCCAAGTGTGTGGAGAAGGCTGCTAAAGGAAAAAGCAAAGCAGACACTGGGTGAGAGGAGGATGATCCCAAGGAACAGTTAGTGTCTGGGAGAAGGGAAAGTAGAGGAAAATCCAGGCCACTGATAGTGGAAGGGCCCCGGATCAGGAGCCTTGTAGAGTAAGAGAGGCAGGGCTTGGTTCTCTCCCAGCCAGCCCTGACTGATATTAGGTAATTTGACCCAGCTGGGAAGGGTAGGGGCATGGTCAGATGATGAAAGCAGATGCCTCAAAAAGGAGGCTCCTAATGCTGTCAAAGAGAGCTTGGTGAGAGGAGGGCTCTGCCAGGACACAGTCCCAGAAAGAGGGCTGTGAAACGTGGATTTGAGGGTGAGGAGGCTCCATCCCAGGAAGGAGGACTTATGGGGACCTCATCCTGCGAGTGGACAAATGAGCTCTTTTGGGAGCTGGACTGTGTTTAATAAATGAAGCCCCAAGAATGGGAGAATATTGCTTTTAAAGACTTTTTGAATGAGTGGATGATTTCCAAGAATTCTAAGGGGAAATGGGGCAGGAGACCACAGAGGCAAAAGGGGTGGACGCAGAGCCTGCACCCCTCCTACACTATTCCTAACAAGACTGAAGGCGACACCATACCAGAACATTTGGGTGTTGACAGCAGTGTTTCAAGAGCCTAGTGTGTGTGCTAGAGTGTTAGTCACGTGACTCAGACATTCTAAATAATGTACAATTGTGCTATGTGTAAGCAAGTCTGAAAAGAAACATGAAATAGTTATCACCATAAATGGAGTGCTTCTGCAAAGCCTCTATTCCTTACTGGTCTAAGGATCACACCTTCAGAGGTCTTTCCTGAGCCACAGGTCTGCTGATAAAGTAGTGTGCACTAATACATTGCTATATAAATGAAATATTTTCTTCAGTTTGTTAGAACTTTTTCCATTTATTATATACATATAATTGACATTAAAATTTCAAGCTTCTGATGTAAGGGCATGTGTTGTGTTTGAGTTTAATTTACATGTAAATTTTATGGTTCTAGCTAAGCTGTTGTACAGACATGAGCATTAAAGAGATGATTTAGGAGCATAGATGTAAGTACATAAACACATTTTTTAAAAATCAAGATAGTTTTAAACTAAATGTTCAGGTTTCCTAAATGCTGAATGAAACTAAACACTGAAAAATTACTTTTTTGATATTTCAAGCATCCATTAAATTTTAGTGGACTATTATGACCAGTCTAATTTTACTTGTTACAAACAGGTTTTAAAAAATATTATATATGATTTATGGAATCTGTGCTTGTAATTAGCTCTGTGCTAATGAGCATCAACATACATTAACATATTATACAAAAAGTACACCCAGACATTGCATTAAATCTAGATCCATTTATTTTCACTCCACCAATAAGAGTACATTGCTGCAAATTGTTCTCTGCCTCTAAAGACTAATTATAATGGGCAGTTGTACTGTCAAGGCAGAAAACAGTAATGCATGTTCTTGGTTTTGTGCAGCATCCCTAGTAGGTGTTTTATTTAAACAGTAGATCTACTTAATTTCTCAAGGTTTTTATTCTATGGCCACTTGCTGTAGAATGTAAGGGTACGTCTTCACTACCCGCTGGATTGGCTGGTAATGGTCGATCTTTTAGTGATCGATTTCTCGTGTTGCGTTAAGACATGAGAAATCGATCACTAGTGGCGCCCCAGTTGACTCCAGCTTGCCGCGAGGCGCAAGCTGGAGTCGATTGGGGAGCATTCCGCCGACCACCGCTGCCATGAGGACGGCAGGTAAGTCAGCTGAAGATACGCCAACTTCAGTTACATTATTCACGTAGCTGAAGTTGCGTATCTTCAGTCGACCCCCCCCCCCGCCCAGTGAATATGAGCCCTAAGGGCTATATGTGTTTCTATTCATTTCAGATCTTATTTTTTCCTCTGGATATGTTACATGGATTTGAAGCACATCTACATTGGGCATCTAAAGATAAAATCCTGTTCAAGGCTGTGGTCCCTTACACAAATAAATCTGACTTAAGGTTGCTTAGCATGTCACAGGATCAGAGTGCTAGCTGTCTGTGTGTTTTTAATACAACTTTTAAATATTTGAGGGTATCATCTTTTAGACAAGGTTTGTCTGGCTAATGGACACCAGGATGGACTGTTTTGAAAAATAAGTCTAGGGACCTAGACTAGAACATACCTTTCTGGAAAGGTTTAAAAACTAAGTTTGCCTAGAGTTGGCAGAGACCATCTTAATTCTGCTGTCCTTGACTGTCTTTAAAACTGGTTCAGCTCACGTTTTTTAATCCCCAGAAGAGATGGGCTGCACCTTGGGCTATTTAGGGAAGGAGTGGGAAACTGACTGACTGCCAGGATACAAAGATCATTCTTTAAAATATTTTTAGTAGTCTAAATAATTGCACCATATGTACGATGGCCTCTATCATGTTCCCAGTCTCTTCCCTGATTATCCCCTCTCCCATTAGGGAGTAGCTGAACTAGTTTGATCTATGATTTAGATAAGAAAATTTTTCAGTTAAATGTAGTTTAAATAGAAGCATTGCATTTTGTCAAGATGACTTTGATAATGACTTATGCCAAGATACACATGCATAGTATTGAGGTATTACATTTCAGTACTTCCAACCCCAAGTATTCAACAATCATGAGATTGGCTTAATAATTGTGATTTAATAAAAAATTATTTGATTTCTGTTTTCTGGACCTTTAGGATAATACTCACTTTGTGGTGTTAAGCTTTTTCTCCACAACCATGAGGGCCAGAACCTTGGTATTCTTTATTAAATGAAATCTGAGTCCCACCTATAAACACATCTCCAGGAACAGGCACTTAACCCCCCCCCAGAAGATTGTAAGATAGAGTTGTGGGAGTTGGAATATATTACTTTGCTTTTTAAAAACTGGGTGACTGAAATAATAAAATAACCACGTAATTCCAGGATCTGGAGTTTGATTAAATTAATTTTTACTACTAGTCATTTATTACTCATTCTGAGCATATTGTTATTGTCCGTTGTTTAAAGTTTATCTTGAGTGCAGTCATAATCACTCTCTCATTAAGGATTTTTGGTTTTAAATATGTCCTAAAAATAGAAAATATCACAGTGAACTTTATTGTATGTTGTTTTTATACAGTGTGTGTGCTGGAGAATGTGAATGACATGGTTGTTGTCACTGCTTAGACTTTGTTGGTTATATTAAATCAGGCCTGCACAACTCGGAAAGCAGCGAGGGCCATATTACTGCAAAAAACGCAGCTGCGGGCCGAAAAGCCCTGCCCTCACCCCGCCCCCATCCCCTTCCCTCCACCTCACTGCTTGGCTTGCCCCTCCCCTACTCACCTCCCGCGGGCCGCACAGTGAGCCCGTGCGGGCCACATGTGGCCCCCGGGCCGCATGTTGTGCAGGCCTGTATTAAATTAACAAGTGATTATTTAAGTGTAACTGTAAATCTTATTTCAAAAGCAAATAGTTTTAGCGTGTGCAAGGGAGCTTATGAAAGGACACCATTAGGACTAAGTGGACCAGATATAAAAACTTTCCCAAATGTTGGAATCCTTGACGTTTAAAATTCATATGAATAGAGACACATATATACCTAAAAATAACATTCTACTTTGTGGAGATGCTGCCCATGGACACTGCATACCCTAGGGCAATGCTTGATGACCATGGGCTGTATGGTAAATGGAGACTTACATAGGCTTCCAGTCAGGTGGGCTGGAACTGTGGCATGAACTGGCAGATGGATCGACAGCTGTGTTCGGTGACCACCACAGAGCCCACCACAGAGGGATGTATGCAGGGTCTGCTGTTGCCCGTGGAGACCTATGCCGTGGAGACCTATTCAGAGTGGGTGTTCTAGTGTTTTCAGCTTGATGGGAGGATTCTGTTTCTTCGCAGTCTCTGTGGAGAAATCCCTGTGTTTACTCAGAATTTGTACAGAAGTTAAGGTTTTGGCCCCTACTGTGGAAAATAAACAGTCTCTGAAGGGTGTGTTATGGTCTGAAGATCAGATTTATTTTTTTAATGCACACTGGATGATATTTCTTCTCTAACACATGAGTAGGGTTGCCAATTTTGGTTGTATGTATGCTGGAGGTTGCGTCACATGACAATCTTTAATGCAAGATTAATCTTGAATTCCCGGAGACTCCAGGGCAGTCCTGGAGGGTTGGCAACCCTGCCATTTGAGAAACTGCTGACGTTTTTTCTTCCTCTTATCTTCTAAAGCTGCCTTTGGGTGTATACATGCAGCTTCTTTTGACATCGATGGGACCCGTGTTACCACATCTAAAGGAAAATTCGACCCTAACCATAGTTTTCTGATTATTTGCATAAGGATAGCTTTTGTGACCTTTTTCTTGTGCAAAAATAAAAATGCCTGCACCTTAATGAAGTGCCTCATGCTGTCCCTCGCTTCCATGGGTGGAGGGTGGCAGAACCTAGGTACCGGCTGCACTGCCCTGCCCTGCATTTGGACGTCACATGAGAGGGAGTACTGGCTCCGAAGCATGCTCTTCCTTGCCCTGTGGAAGTCCTCTCTGGAGTAAGGTGGTGGTGGGAAGGGATAGGGCTGGGGTAATGTCACTCCAATGCATGGTTTCCTAAAACGTAGAGGCCAGCCCTTGAGAGAAGTCTAAGGGTGAAGACTAGCAGGTCAGTGTGTCTCTGCATGACAGAGTTGTGCGGAGTGAACAACACAGAGGACATCACAGTAATTTCTGCATGCACAGAATTTTGGAGACATGCCTCTTTGCCCCTTCCATGGGAATGGCAGTGAGTGCACTTCCTGACCCCTTGAAGGATGAGGAGGAAGCTCAATTAGTGAGACCTCTGGAAAAAACTTGCCTAGGGAAGAGTGATCCCAGTACTTCCTTGGGAAGATACCCGCTATCTATTCATGGTCAGAATCCAGTATAGAAATGAGATCTCCCTCACCTTTTTGATGCTCAACATTTTGAACATTATGATAATTTGCAATAATTTGCAATTCCCACCCATAGAATTTGAGGCTAGAAGGGACCATTATGATCCTCTAGTAGTCTGATCTCTGCATAAGATAGGCTAGGGAGTTTTTATCTTGCGTTTCCTGCACCAAACCTAATAACGTGGTTGAGCTAGAGTATCTACCATATCCTTGTTCTTCCTTATGAACTGCAAAAGAGCTTGTGACCGTATTATTTTCCATTCCTTCCTCCTCTCCATTTTCCTCTAATACAGGGATTGTCAACCTTTGGCACACAGTCTGCCAGGGTAAACCCCCTAGTGGACTGGGCTGGGCCAGTTTGTTTACCTGCTGTGTCCACAGGTTTGGCCGATCGCAGCACCCACTGGCTGTGATTCACCGTTCCAAGCCAATGAGGGCTGCGAGAAGCGATGTGGGCCGAGGGATGTGCTGGCCACTGCTTCCCGCAGCCTTCATTGGCCTGGAATGGCAAGCTGCGGCCCGTGGGAGCTACGATCAGCCAAACCTGCGGACACGACGGGTAAACAAACCGGCCCCGGGCCGCCAGGGGCTTACCCTGGCAGGCCACGTGCCAAAGGTTGCCGAATATATTTTCAGCTATACCTGAAATATACTAAATCAATGAAAGTACTTTTGATGTATTTTTTGCCTTTGTTTTGTGTCCATTGGTTTGTTTACCCGTCGCATCCTCAGATTTGGCTGATTGTAGCTCCCACTGGCCGCGGTTTGCCATTCCAGACCAACAGGGGCTGTGGGAAGCAGTGGCCAGCGCATCCGTCGGCCCACATAGCTACTCGCAGCCCTCATCGGCCTGGAACTTAGGTCTCACTTGAATTTTATCAAGATTCTGTTTTTGTTTTATATTTACAGTTCATCACTATTACTTTTTATCCATGTTGCTGAGCATTGTGCAGTAACTATTGTCCGTTCTTGTTAAGGTGGTTAAATGCTTCAAACCTTGATTTAATGGCACTCCATTATAGACCTAGCACCAATTTTGTTTTGTTTAAAACAAAACAACAAAATAAACTGAGGAAATCTTCACAATAAACCTCTCTCTATGGAGTCATGCCCAAATCTGATGAAACTATGATTGTGGATTTCTATCTTGTACAGCTAAAAGCAGCTTTGTTTGTAGAGTGTGGAATAGAAACACAGTGAAGAAAAGGAATATTGACTTTTCTTTACCAATTTAAGCAGCAGTTTTCCAAGTGACAGACCTCAATTATATTATACTGACAATATGACCATTTAACGTATACCTTTTAGTGAAGTGTTTGTGGTTACTGGTTTCCTGTATCCTAATTAAACCAATAAAACATATTGTGAGGACAGTTTGCTAGAGCATAAATTTGAAAATATAAATGTCAGGTTAAGTCTTGATACAATAATCTATAAAATATTGTTAGGTTGCCTTCCAGATGTAACTGTTGGGGGCAACATAGCCTTTTTTCTGTGTGATTGTATAATTGAATCATGGTACTGTCTCTTTGATAACTACTGGGATGCTCCAAATTAGATTAAATTATAAGTGAGTGTATGAATGTGGTATTTAAATCTTTACTTAAACTAATTAATGAATAAGTGCTCCACAGGAGGTCAGCCTTGAGGCCTGTTCAGAGAAAGTGTGACAGGAGGTACTATTAATTGTAAGAAAAATGCATGTATCAAATGGGACAGAAACCTCACCAGAAGAGAAGAATGCTCTTCAGCTCTGAGAATACCCAATACGTTTGATTCTGAATGTTTGATAAACTCTGTCACAGGACACTTGTAAAAAGTTACGCAAAAATAGAAAGCAAGGATGAAGATGTTGTAGCATAGTACAGGACTGTTTTGTTAAACTAAAACAATAAGTCACGTTTTGAATGTGTTTTTATTTTGAAAAATTATATGGTATTGACTCTCATTTTTAAATGGTTAAGATGGAAGACAGAATGGTTACACAATAAGTGTTGAGAATTTTTCTCTGATCTTGCAGAGAGACTCTGTGTGTGTGTGTCCCCTTGCACACATGTGTACATGGACCCAGGAAATACCTAGCAACACATAGTGGTATCTTGAATATTCTGGGAGACGTTTACAGATTCACCTTTGGTAGAGACCACGATTTCTATTTTTGTGTGAAACCGTCACCAGAGTTACTGTAAAAATACATTAAAAAATAGAATTGTTGCCAATAGGTTTCATTAACCTTTTGTTTCTATGTGTGATTCATAACCTCTAACAGCTGTAATGTACATTTTGAGGTTTGCACTTCCTGCTGTTTGTTTCTTGTATGTCCCACACCCCTTTTTCCTAAGCAGCCGTCACTGCTACCCATTTCCAGATGTTTATAGGGAAAGTAGACATAAATAGCAGGATAGCTATTACAATCAGCCTTCAGCATGAAATGCAAACATTAGTCTCTATACCAGGAAATCTCTTAATAGCTTGGGAAGTGTATTTTTTAAATGTTCTTTGTATTTTGCACGTCTTTATTTCTTTTAAGTATTGTAAACAGTAATGAGTTTTATTCTAAAATTGATTGAGATAGTGCTTCATACTAAAGATTTGTTAACTGGTCAGTCAACTTTTAGAAAGTTTTAAAATTTTCAGTGTACGCACCAGGTTTGATTTTAAAAAAATGACTGTTTTATAGTCTTCAATGTATGCAATTGATGCTTTTTGTGTTCAGCATATTGCTTTTTTCTGCCTTTCTTTAGTTTATTAGGATGATCTCTACATTTTGTAAAGTGATAACTTAAATATCTTCCATCTATGTGACTGAAACATCTCTGTAATCAGTAATGAAATACAGAGATACGGCATCCTTTGTTTAGGGGATAAGTAAATTACCATCCTGTTATCATAGAACTTCTGTGCTGTTTTCAAGGATATGACCTTTCTCTTATGAATGTATGTAAAGTGTATCTGGAGGAATGATTCTCTCTTAAAATAATGCACATAGATTAGGAAAAAACAACTTCATGTTGTAAAGCTTATTTTGGTATTTACCTTCATGTTGGAAATGTTTCTTTAAGATTGATAGTGCACATGTTTATGTGACTATTGTCAAATTCTGATGCTTCTAATTCTTGGTTCCTGTGGTGATCTGATGCACTTCTAGACTATTAGAACAGACAAAAATGCCTGTGTGTTAGTCGTGAATATTGTTTGTTTGGAAAATTCCATAGTTTAGGGCTGAGAAGCAGTTTTGTGACCAAAGTGAGCCAAATGCTCTTTGCAGTTTGGAAGAGGTTTGTTCACCTTTGAAGTAAAAAGTATGTCATTTCATGAAGATACTTGAGGTCCTGTGAGAAGTTTTGTTCTCGTGATATTTCTGGTTTGGCTGAAGCCTACCCTAGAAATAGTGGAAATCTTGTAAGAAAAGATGACTGGATGGCTGAGAGATTCATTAAAAAATATGAACTTTGGATGCTTCTCTGCATCTCCCAGGGTTTCAACTCTTGCTGCTTCTGTGAAGTGTAGGGTCTAAGTTAACAATTAAAGCACAAAACAATGTTGTTGTGGAAGTTATAGTTGTTTTAGGGCCATATTACTAGAAAAAAATATTCCTCTTTCTGGATTGTTTTTAGAGCAACAAGGAACAATGATCTATTTTTCAGTGCAGTATCACAAGTTACCAATGAGACTAGGAGAATAAAATATCTCAGTAAGAGGAGATGTTCTTACTCTTTCAGCAGACACCCCCCTACCCCCCAAAAAATAAAAAAAAAAAAATTAAGCCACTGCCCAAATAAGATACTTTCTTTTGTCTCAGAAGAATTTCTCAGATCTGAGGGAAATGTCTGTATGGAATTACTGCAAGGGTGAACAACCTGCTAGAAAGGGCAAAGATATAAGATGCAAATATCTAGTTTAATATATTATTTTAGGGGATGGATTACATTGAGTAATATGAAGGATTGGTTGTGTTACAAGGAGAAATGCTGTATATAAATCTGGAATTCACATCTACCTGCCCCTGTCCTTTTTAGAATTTTTAGCAGTATAATTTTTCCACTCCGTTTATCCCCAAACCCCTGTGTTAGGTGACTTCAGTGAAATTATAAGTGAATTATTTTTTCCTTTCTCTGGGATCTTAGGACCCCAACCCAACTCCACTTCACCTGCATGAAGCCTTAGGTTCTTTTTGGAGAAGTGGCTTGTCTGCACTTGGAAGTTGACCAGTATAACTGTTGTGCAGTAACTATTCCACTATAATCCCCTTGTGGGGACACTCTGGAATAAAAATGAATTTATTACAAAATGGATTGATTATTTTGGAACTAAATCACTTTTATTCCAGAATAGTGTGCCCACATGGGGGAGTTATACAAGAACAGCTCTTCTGCATTGCTGTGCCATTTAGTTTCCGTGTGTAGACAAGATATTTACTGCTTCACTTGTATGGCAGTTTAACTATAGAAGCGTAGATGCAGAGATGGAAAAGACCATCCTGCTCTCTTTTATCTAGATACTCATGTGGCTCCATCTGAGAACTTCGCAAATATTAATGAATTATTCTTACAATACTCTGTGAAATATTTAGTGATGGGAAACTGAGATAGAGATTGAAGGTCTAAAGTCAGTGGGAGGCACATTTGAAAAAATCATGTCCTAAGTGGCTTGGCTGAGAATACTGAGGAAGTCTATAGAAGCGCTGAGAATTGAAATCCGATCCCTTGAGCTCTATTCAGTGCTTTAACCCAAGCATGGGCAAACTATGGCCCGCAGGCCACATCTGGCCCGCAGGCCACATCCAGCCCGCGAGCTAATTTTGCCCAGCCCCGCTCCCACCCCCACTGCTCTTGGCTCGAAAGGCTACCCCTCCCCCCCGGCCTTCCCCACTCTCCCGGAGCTTCAGCGCCCTGTGTTCAGGAGCAGCCCTGGACAGCGCTGCAGTGGCATGGCTGGGGGGGTGGGGGTGAGCTCCTGCCACGTGGCCTGCTGGAGCTCGCAGCTCCACCCCCTTACCACGCCATTTCCCCATTCCCTGGAGCCTTCTGGGTGCTGTGTCCTGGAGTGGCCTTGGACAACACTGCAGCGACGGGGCCTGAGCTGTCACTGGGAGTGGTGTGGTAAGGGGGCGGGCTGCAAGCTCCAGAGCCACACCGCTGCAGCATTTTCCAGGGCTGTTCCTGGACATGGCGTGATGAGGTTCTGGGAGGGGAGTGGGTAAGTGGCATGGTAAGAGGGTGGGGGTGGAGGGGGGTTTGGATAAGGGGCAGGGAGTTCTGGGGGCAGTCAGGGGACAGGGAGCAGGAAGGGTTGGATGGGGAAGAGGCTCTGGGGGGGGCAGTCAGGGGATGTGGAATGGAGGGGTTGGATGGGGGGGAGTCCTGGGGGTCTTTCAGGAAGCGAGGTGTGTGTGCGCATAAGGGTTGGGGCAGTCAGGGGATAGGGGGCGGGGGAGTGGGATGGAGTCCCAGGGTGGTGGTTGGGGGAGGTTTTGTGAGGGGGCATTCAGGGCACAAGGAACAGGATGGGTTGGGCATTCTGAGGGGGCAAGTCAGGGGCAGGAAGTGGGTGGGGGTCAGATAGGAGGTGGGGTCTTCCCTACCTGGCCTTCTGTACAATTTTGAAACCCAGATGTAGCCCTCAGTCCAAAAAGTTTGCCCACCCCTGCCTTAACCAAAGGTTTATTTGCTGCCTTTCAGCTACTTCGTTGTCAGTGTAAAATTGTTCCTAAGATTATATTTCTAGTTGTTTGTTTAGTCCAGTTTTGAATGTCTTGAATTATAAGATGTCCATCCTTGACTTGGGAAATGGGGGAGGGTGAAGGGAGAAGGGGTGTGGTTCCATAGTTTCACACTGTATGGAAACTTATCCTGTTGTTTAGCCTTTCACAGTTTAGTGCCTGTTCTCTTGACTATATTCCTGTTTCCCCTTCACCTTTCCTCTCTCCCTGTGTTTTATAATGGTCATTTCTAGATTATAATTAATTTTCTGACATGCCAGATACAAAGAACTGAAAGTTAGTAATTTGAGTATGTGCTGCAGAAGATGTGGTCTAGTTGGGAACCACTGAATAATTTGGGGGATATTTCTGGCTGTTTCAAGTTTTGGAAATAGAACATGACTCAAAGGAAACCATTATCATAATTTGAGTAAGATCTGCTTTTAACTATTTGCTTGTTATGTGATAGACTAGGCATTAGAACTCTTCAATTCATAAAAATATAGTTTACAAAAGTTAAATAATTCATGCCTTCAGGGGACTGGACTAGATGACTTATTGAGGTCCCTTCCAGTCCTACACTTCTGATTCTATGAAATGGAGAAAATTATAGTTAATCTGGCACACAATCAGGACCTGTTTGTGCCAGATAACCATCAATACTGGCCTTACATAATCAACTCCCTGATATGTAGTCCTATGAGCTGTTATAGATGGAATAGAATAGCTAATGCTCTTCAACTCTTCAGTTTGAAATTAGCTTTTTATTTTGGTGTCTTGTTATTAATTGAATATGGTTATCATTAAGTTATATTCTGAGTGCATAAAGAAACGATTTATGAGATGTTAAGTTCTTCACGTTAATATTGCACTGAAAAAGAATACCATTGAATGCGCATTTCTGTACAAGTATATACAAAGAAAACCTTAAAGCAAAAGAAAATATGTAAAGGTAGGCATGCTTTGATCGATGAACTGATACCGAGTAAAAGCTGCTAAGGCAGCATGTGATACATATCAGTACTTTTAAGTTGATCTTTGGAAGCTTAATGATAGGATTGATTGTGTTTTCCCCTTCATAAACACTGAAAGTGCACATGAGAAATGGTAGGGAAAATGGAATAAGAGGTAACGGGGAAAAAGTAGTCAGTATCACCAAGTTGTATGGTATAGGGAGCATCTGCTAGCACTACATTTTTGTAATGCAGAATGTATTTCAAAGAACAGTATCTATTTCTTTTTATTCTGTGAATTACAGAATGTCAGTAGTTTATCCGTAGTTAAGACCCCAATCCTACCACTGCTCATGCATATGAACAACTTTACACACTCAAACTGCCTCATTGAACTTGATTGAACTTTCTGCATGCGTAAAGATATTCTCATGTGGAAGTGTTTACAAGATTTGGGCCTGTGTTTCAGTTATAAACCAGGTATTGCGTACACCACTACTCCTTCCCCCCTATTGTAATGGAAAATGGAATATTGACTTTATATGTGTTAGGTTAGTTCTGAGGTGGAGATAGAATTTTTTAAATAAAATATGAAGTTACTTGCCCAAGAGACTGTTGAATTATGATACCCTGAAAAGAGATGTTCACCACATGCCAAAAAGAGAGAGAATGTAATTTGCAGGATTTTTTATACTGAATGTTATCAGTCATGCTGGGAATTTGACAAACCTATGTCTGGTAGCTTTTTGATAATATTCATTGTGTTAATAACATAGTACAGGAGCACTATGTGAAGGTTGTCTTAAAACTTGTGGGCACAACATGGGATACTGATGCGCACACTTTGAACAGCCACTCTAGAACTGACTAAAATCAGTTGCTTAGTGTTGTGCTCCAATCTGAGCAGACAGCTCGCATACTAAATCTCTGGATCTGCAGCTTAATGCTGCAAAGAGAATTATAACCGAAACATTAAGATCAACATCTGTGTGCTGGTTGGTTGGCGCATATGTCCCCACCCAGGATATGGAGATAAATGCATACAGCTCACGAATACAAGAAAGCCATGGGCAGCGTGAACATGCCAATTCGTGAGGATCTTCAGAACCTTCCACAGACAGGCCTGAAACTTTGCAAACCCTTCTGGGATAGGGTTAAAGCTCTTAAAATGTCCTCATTCAATCCTGCATCACACTGGAAAGAATTGTGAGACAATGCTGATGTTCTAGACAAATATACGATTGCAGAGTCCACAAACAAACTTCTAGGCTTCAGTCGATTCTGGCCACAGTGGTTGATGATGAATCATTTCAGAACATCGCATGGCAGATGCTGTTTCTCTTACATCTCTGGAGAATAAGACAATATGCTTTGTGGACACCAGACACACACTATGAATTGCATTGTAAATCAGTGCTCACTTCAATTGTTTTCCGATGGCATCTCAGACTTGTATCAAGCTCCTTCTGAAGCTACCCATTGGTTTGCTAATCTCTGTTTGGCTATTTGAATGCTGCTAATCACCTCTTTAGATTCATCTTCTTTTCTATGACAAGTCACCACCTAGTTCCCTGAAAAAAGATGAGTTGATTAAACTCTGTTTTAAAACTTGTTCAGATTTTAGATGATGTGAGAACGGTACTTGTTATGAAATAGGCTGCCAAATGAATGTTAGAGTCCAGTGTATCTTGCTCTTTTCCTTGTGGAGATTGAAGTCAACATGTAAATCAGTTGCTGGAGACTTGTCAGTGGCAAGAGGAGAATTTTTCCATCAAAATTGAAGTTAATCAGGCAAGCTCTTCACAGATTAACACACACACAGGAGTGGTGGCAGTGAGAGTGGTGACCACATTCAGAGAACTCCTATAACACTTTTAGGCCAGATACTACCCTGTGAAAGTAGGAGACAGCTTAATTTTAACTATTTGGGCAATTTATTGAACAGGAGAAATCGTGCTGTGGTGCCATTTTCATCCCTACCTTGACCTTCTTGCAGATCTCCTAATGTGCTTAGGAGCGCTACAGGCTTGATTTCTTTTTTGAAGGTGGTTTGTTGTGAAGGGAGGCTCTGTGTGTGTGTGTGTGTGTGTGTGTGTGTGTGTGTGTGTGTGTGTGT
>ML677349.1:15677981-15705642 GCA_007922305.1 Dermatemys mawii
TGTGTGTGTGTGTGTGTGTGTGTGTGTGTGTGTGTGTGTGTGTGTGTAAAAAAGCAGGTGTAGTGGGAAGTAAACAGAAAAGGAAGTGTGGGGAGTTAACAATGCAAAATGGAGAAAAAGTCCATGTGAAGGGGGTAGCAGAATGTGAACTTGGAGGAGCAGCAGAATGGAAGATATTTTTTTTGTTGGGCAGAATTTAATTTGTGTTGTATACCACCTACCATTGTTCCTTAGGAGGATCATTGGGGCTCTAGCTCCTGCAAGTTGTGAGAACAGCTGAATCTCATGTTGCCTGTTGATGTATGGGGATTAAAATCATGACACATCTATTAAAATAATTTTAAGTTTGTGATTTAAGTCCAGCTAATCAAGGAAATTCAGATTTAAGTGACAACTCTGTACTTACCCCAAATCTGTTCTATGAGTTCATAAAAATAATTGATAATGACATCTAATTTAAGCAGTTTGAGTATAGTAAGTACCATAAGCCCTGGGACATAACCACATAATAAAAAAATAAAATAAAATAAAAAGATAGTGTTTAATGTGCATTTTCTTTGGGTTTAAATATTGACTGTAGATTTCTTCTTGTGATGTGCATTGTATTTTAATGGCTAACAGAAAATAGTATTGGAATTTTGGTACACCTCTAGCAAGAAATACTTGTGTATTAATACAGAATATTTAAAAGTTCTTCCTTATAAAATTAATGGAGTTGGAACTTCCGCTCCCACTAAAGGATGCTAACATCTGGTAAGAGTCATGACTTGCCTACAAAAAAGTAAGCCTGAATGACTGAGTTTTGTTCAGTTCAGCCAACCTTGTTCTACTTCAGAAAGAAGACATGTGAGAGTGCAATTCTGAATGAAGAGTGCCATAAGGCTTGCATGGGAATCGGGTGTCTCAGCAATCCTTATTAAGGTTAGTACAAAGATGTAGGTGCATATGGCATTAGAAAAAGCAATAGACTTTAATCAAGTGTTCTGCGTAAGTTTCATTGATCAAAGGAAAGCTTCAATTTTGTCTGTCACCCAGAGAGCTAGAAAATGAAATTTCAGTATGAGTTTCTCAACTCACCTAGCTAAATTAAATGAAATCCTATATAAGGATGCTCATCATTAGAACTAACGAAACCAAAGATTGGTGCGTGGGATTGAAAGATAGCAATCCGCAGAGCTGTGTTCTCCTGCAGTGTGTGTGTGTGTCTGTCTCTCTCTTTTTTTTTCTTTCTTTTTTTCCCTGGCATTGCAGCGAAGACCGCACTTTCTGGTGACAGATGAATTGTGGGTAAGTAATCTTAGTTAAACCATCTTGGTTTTGTTTCTTATTTGAAAAGTGCCTTTCAAAATCTTCCATCACAGAAAGTATATTTAGGCATTGCTTGTTTTAGTTACTTTGACTATATAAAAAGCCAAAATTACAACAGGCAGATATTTTGCTGTGCTTCATCTTGGATGAAGCACTGAATCTGGATGTATTTAGTCAGTTAGAGATGCCAGTGTGAATTACATTTGCAAATTGTGCCAATTGTGATAGAGGCTTTTATAATTTTTGTCATGTGTCTGCTAAGATCTAGATCAGGGGTCTCAAACTCAAATGACCACAAGGGCCGCTTGAGGATTAGTACATTAACCCGAGGGCCGCATCACTGACACCCACCCCGTTACCCCGACTCCGCCCTGACTCTTTCCTTTCCATGAGGCCACATCCCTGCCCCGCCTTCTCCCTGCCCCCCCGTTCCAACCCAATCTTCACACCTGGGCTTACCCCTGAGTCTCTCCTACTGTCTCCCACACAACGAATTCCCTAACAAAGGCTCTCTTCAGTCTCCCTGCTGCTGCCCACCTTGTCACACACTTTCACCCCAAGGCTGTCACGTACCTCCCTTCTACTACCTTCCCCCCCACACTGAGCCAACCCCCACCTTCAGCCCAGACTCTCCCCTCCGTCCCTCTTCCCCGTCACACCAACCCCCACCTTAACACCCTGCTTCTCCTACCCCCCTCAAGTCATCACCAGCTCCCCAGCATGCCCCACAACAGCTCCTTTCCCCTAAAAGTGTGCTGCACACCCTCCCCTTCCCAGAGTGCAGGGGGCAGTTTCTGGGCTTTCACACTGGCAGGGGGTGCAGCACCCAGCACTGACAAACCCCACTGTCACTACTACCCCCCCACTCCACTCCCAGGAACCACAGACAACAACCCCCCTCCCTGAAGTTCAGGGTCGAGACAGTGCCCAGGAGCTTCCAGGCATTATGTTTGCTGGGGGCGCTGCTCCCACCACCCCAGGAGAGTGGGACAGACTCAGCGGTGGAGAAAGCCAGGAGCTCCAAAGGGGAGGTGAGTGCAGCAGGATTAGTGCCGGGAACGCTCTTCCTGGACCAGGCCATTTCTTTGCTTGGGGATTCTTTTTGGTCTGCTCCGACCACTTTATCTGGGGCAGCGGGTAGCACGGTGCGGGCATTCTGGGATTAGTAGTACAGCTGACAGGGCCCCAGTGGAACACAGCGGTGTGCAAATTACAACTCGCAGCACAACCTGGGAGAGGGAGGCCACATGGCCCTGTGTTGCCATGGGCCCTCCTCCAAAAACCTCCCCCAAAGCTCCCGTTGGCCACGATTCCCAGTTCCTGGCCAATGGGAGCTGTGGGGGGTGGTGTCTTGAAGCCCAGACTAACACAGAGAGCTATGTGCCACCTCTCCCCCAGGGGTTGCAGGGATTTGATTCCTGCCTGCAGGGCTGGAGCTGCTTTAGGTAAGGGGAGCGTGGTGGGCCGCAGATAAGAGCCCTGGGGCCGCATGTGGCCCGCGTGTTTGAGACCCCTGATCTAGATGAACACCAGTAACTCATTTCACATACATCATTGAATAGCCAGCGAATGGTAATGGATTTCAATCACTGTGAATCAGGGCTGGATTCAAACCAATGTTTTAGAGATGAAGATTTCTGTGTGATTGAGGGGTTGTATACTGGGAATAAGTAGTACATGAACCTTCCTCTAGTAGCTAAGAGTCAGTACCAATTCACTGAGAATTTATTGGTCTCTCTGAAATGAATTTGTGGTTGTGTCTTATCTACGTGAGTTTTTACACCATTCCTAGTATCATGGCTCGGGTCACAAATGGCACCTTTGTTAATAGGCTCGGCAGAGACCTTCCCCACTACTGAGCATTAGGACTGTGGTAGTGGCCTCTCCTCCCACACCATTTTGGAGTAATCTCTAAAGAAGAGTCAGCCACAGTCTCCAGGCAGTAGGTGCATATGCAGCCAAAGCATGGCCTTTGGTCCTTGGAGAACTTTCCATTTTAATATGACTTTCTCTGCCCTGTGGCCACTGGCTGTTTACTCCCATCCTCAGGCTCTCTGCCTCAGCTTAGCTCTATACCTGCCCCTCCTCTCTCTGCCCCACCTAACTAATCCCTAAATAAATCACAATGGAACTAAAATGTTTGCCGCCATCACATTGTTCACTCTGCTCGTGTGTTCCACCCCTTCCCCCACTTTGTCTCGTCTATTTAAACTGTAAGCCTCTTAGAGCAGAGATCATCTTTTCTGTTGTGTTTGTACAGCACCTAGCACAATGAGCTCCTGGTCCTTGATTAGGGTCCTTGGCACTAGATAATACCTTTAATAAATGAGAGGCCAGATATTAAATGAGCATAGAGTTAGGAGTAACCTTTTATATAGTAGTGGACTTCAGTGTTGAGATACAGTGGATGTATCCGTGTTTGGACAGCTTTCACTGATGTTTTCTATTGTGTTCATTTTGTGTGTGCATGTTTCTATTGCCACCAGCCTAGCACCCTCCATGACTGCCATTAAAGAGGAAATAGGTGGAAGTAGAGTTGCAGTCTTATTAAGGACAAATCATGCCTTCATTGTTAAGTCTTAGGATTGGAATTTCGGACACCTGTGTTCCATTCCCATCTCTGCTCCAAAGTTCCTGTAAGGCTTTGAACAGATGGCATACTCCTTCATACCCTGATTTCTCCATATCTAAAAATGGAATCTTATTTTCTGCCTCACAAGAGTATCATGAAGCTAAATTTATTCATTTGTAAATTTTTTTGAGGCCCACAGATGAAAAATGTAACAGAAGCATTTTATAGAAATGTGGTCTTATCATCTTAGGATACCCTGGTAAATGCAGACAATTAAATATGTTTGGATAACATTTGGACTTCATGTTAGTACCTTAGCAAAAAGGTTGATATCAGTAAATTTGCAACCAATTTTTTTATCCAATATTATCTGGAGAGATTTAAAAATATCATTGAAATTCAAGCCCGTATACTTAGCAAATAAAATCAATCACATTTTGGAGTATTTTTTACCTCCCAGTTTTCAGTATATAGTAAAAAAATGATGATGTTTTGGGGCCTGATCTGCAAATTTCTGTAAGTAGGTCTACACTAGAAGTGCTACATTGGTGCAGCTGATGCAGACAGCTCTTAGGTTGCTGTAACTTGCATTGCTCACGTAGTGTCTTTCACATCCCCGAGCAACATAAGTTAGGTTGACTTAATAGTGTAGACCTGTCCAATGTGCCCACAATGATCAGCAGCTGCAGTTGGGAGCACTCTGCGAAGTACAGGATTGGGCTCTGTGATTTACGTGGCTTGGAGAAATGTTTTTTAGGAAATTCAACTTATACCCATTCATTTTATTCAGTTCATTCGTTTTGTTGTCAAATTCCAGAAGTGTATAATGAAGACAATGTGTGCACAATATTTTTAGACAATATGCAATTGAAACCTCCAAATTACTTAACCGAACTCAGAATGCTTGTACTGTTTCATAATGATTCAATTTAAAAAGGCAGGAAAATCTTACAAAGGAACATTTTTTTGCACAATTTCTTTTAATTCTTTTAATACAAAATACTTTTCTGTAGTATTTATTTATTATATTTTTCAAATTTATCAAAAGATCTAGCTCACATCTGTTTAAAATACATTATCTGACAAATATCAGACCTGGCAGGGAATACTCCTTTGTGGAGGCATATTAAACTATGTTAATATGGCCTCTGCAAAGTTCATTATTTTTGCTATTCATAGGATGTATATCATGTGCACATTTTAATTCTGATGCCAAGTCTGCTTGTCAGGCAGGTTTTCCATTTATTTTCATAGCTTTGCTGGCTAAGGTACCTTGAAGATTGGAAGCTAATAGCCCTTTCTTTGAACGTTGGTTCTTAGTTAATGTGATCTAAAGCCATGTCTACACTACCCACTGTGTCGGCGGGTAGTGATCGATCTATCAGGGATCAATTTATTGCATCTAGTGTAGACACAATAAATCGATTCCCAAGTGCTCTCCCTGTTGACGCCAGAACTCCTCCACTGTGAGAGATGGAAGCGGAGTCAATGGAGGAGCAGCAGTGGTTGATTCGCTGATGTGAGGACGCTGAGGTAAGTCAACCTAAGATGCATCAACTTCAGCTATGCTATTCGCATAACTGAAGTTGGATATCTTAGGTTGACTCTCCAGTGTAGACCTGGCCTTTGTAACTTTTTTCCTTTTTCTCACATCTCGAAGGCCAGGTCTACGGGGGTGGGCGGAAGGAGGGAGGCGGGCCAGGATTGACCTAACATACGCAACCAGCTACGTGAATAGCATAGCTGAAGTCGATGTATTCAGGTCTTCATGATGCTGCATAGCTCCCCCATCAACTCCACATGTGCCTCTCGGTGCGGTGGAGTTTGGGAGTTGATAGGACAGTGCTCAGGGATCAATTTATTATGTCTAGACACAATGCAATAAATCAGTCCCCGAAAGATTGATCTCTACCTGCCGATCCAGTGGGTAGTGTAGACCTGGCCTGGGAGAGGATTTACAAGGTATCTTTCATGAAGCTTAATAAAAGATACATTTCAACCAAATAGTCAGTAATGGATATTGACTTACAAAGATGATGATGCAAATTTTTCCTTTTTTTTTGGTGCATATACTTTGTTGTATCCTATGAGATTTGCATTGCTTAGGCATCAAGAATAGTTGAAGACTGAATCTTTTGCCCATCATAAGATATGCAGAGAACAGCTTCCAGCTGAGACAAATTTAGTTCCACTGCTAATGGTTTAGTCAGAAGAAAGCTCCCATTTGGCTCATCTGGGAAAGATGTCTGCAGGATCCATTAGTGTTCTGGTCAAAGCTATAGTACAGCAGTGTGCTTGATACACACACACTGACTCTAGATGCTGCATGAAAGATTCTCTTAAAAGTTTAATCCTTTCTAATGACTCTCCATCCATTGATGTGCAAATGTCAGTTTAAATTTATTCTCAATATTTATTGAACACTATAGTTTTAAACTGCTTTTCCTTTTTCAGAGACTATCAGGGTCCTATCTGCAGTCTTTTTTATATATATATATATATAGCAATTAGTATAAGCAATATTTTCTCTTTGAAACTCTTTGGGAATTCTGGCAAAGTTGCATTTCAAAGATAATTACATAATATAGTACAGTAATTCCACCACCCTGTGTTCGGTTTGCATTCTTTGATAAGGAATTGAAAAATGCTTACTCTAACTTATTTTCAGAGCTCCCCAAAGGTTTTAATAAATTTGTGGTTTTAAATTTCACACTAGAGCATTTACACCAGATTTGCTTCTTTTCTTTGTCATGCCAGCTGTTTACCAATGCAATGATTTATTTTTTTTGTAAAATCAAATATACAGTGTCTGTCTCAAAACAACTTTAGAAAATTAGATAATGCCATATATAATTTGTGCATTTCTAACTCTGATTTTATGACTGAGAAGGATGATGGTTCTGTGATTAAAGCACAGGACTGGGAGTGAAGAGATCTGATTTCTAGTCCAAGCTCTCCTACCAACTTCCAGCGTGACTAATTACGCGGCAACTCATGTAACTTTTCTGTGCTTCAGTGCCCCTATCTGTAAAACGGTAACATTTCCCAAATTCATGGAGATTTAATTCATTTTATTTTATGAATGAAGAAGCAGAGCAATTTGGGTGGATGTCGGATTGCCACCCACACAAAAGTAACAGATTTCTGGCCACTGCGATCTTTTAAGCATGTGGATGGCCTAGAGGACTGGATGGATGTTAGAGGACTGAGAGATAATTGTGTATATATAAGTGATATAAAGTATAAGTGGAGCATAGCTGCTATTTCCATTTTTAGCAACTGGTTTTCTTTTCAATCTTAGTAACTGATTTACATTAGTTTAAATTTTCAAGGCTAACTCCACAAGGAAGAGTGCTTGAGATTGAGTTACTGAAATAAATAAATAAATTTGAGATTATCTACCTGTTGCTGGCCATATTGACAAGGAGCTTGTGTGAACACCTATGAATCCCCCATTCAACACGAGTTCTAATGCAGTTAATAGAAGGAGATTGAAACAAACACTTAACTCATCTTTTACAAAAACATTGCACATGGGATGTGTGATTAATGCATATGTGGAATTACGGCTCAGGGGCTGCATCTGGTCTTCCAGACATTTTAATCTGTCCCTTATGCTCTGGCCGGGGAGTAGGATCCTGGGCTTGCCCTGCTCCGGCTGGGGAGCAGGGTTGGGGGCTTTCCCTGCTCTGCACAGCTCCCAGAAGCAGTGGCATGTCCCTCCTCCGGCTCCTAAATGTAGGGGCTGCCAGGGTCTTCCGCACCCTAGCTCTGCCCCAAGCACTGTCCGTGCAACTCCCATTGGGTGGGAATTGTGGCCAATGGGAGCTGCAGGGGAGGCACCTGTGGACAGGGCAGTGTGCGGAGCTGCCTGGCCGTGCCTGTGTGTAAGAGCCAGAGGGGGGACATTCTGCTGCTTCTGAGAGCTGCTTGAGGGGTAAGCCTGGAGCCTGCACCCTGACCCAAATCCTTGCCCCAGCCCTGATCCCCCTCCTGCCCTCTGAACCCCTCCATCCCAACCCAGAGCAATCTCCTGCACCTCCAACCCCTCATTCCCAGCCCCACCCCAAAGCCCACATCTCCTGTCAGAGCCCTCATTCCCTCCTTCCCAACCACAACTTCCAATTTCATGCGTATTCATGGTCTGCTGTACAATTTCCGTACCCAGATGTGTCCCTTGGATGAAAAAGCTTGCCTGCCCTTGCATTAATGAATGGAGGAAATGAATTAAATGGCAGGATGACCCCAGGATGGTCCCAGCATGGAGAGAGAATTAGTGTGGAGGAAGAAATATGACTTGGGACATCTTCAATTGCAATATGAATATAAATTATGACTGTCTGGATTCTTTGTGTCATATGATCAGGGAGAAGTTGGTTGAAGACTGTAAGAAGGGTGAATGAAGAAGGAACATGGGTTGCGCGACTTTTGCAAAGGCATGTTTTGCACTATTCTGTCAGAACATGAGCTTTCATAGAGAGAGGGCAGTAATCCCACAGTTGTTAGATTGCTAAAAGTTGATTGTCGGAGAGGGAATGGTCCAAGGGGGAAATCAGTTAGCTGTCTCTTGCAATGGCAAGTCAACATACCACTGCTTGTCTGTATTAGGCAAGCCCAGGGATTTAAAAAATTTGTTTGATAATTATGGCAGTGAAAAGATCATAATGTAGCATTGCGTAAACGGGTATCAAATCTCTTCTTTTGCCATATTGTATTGTTACAGATTTCAGTAGGGTTAATGTTAGAGAGTAGTGGACTTGGAGTGAACTCTTAAGAGATGCCTTATGGAAGAAGTCAAATACCTGAGTTCCTCTGGAACCGCTGAAGAAAGATAATCTCCCCTTGACACACACACACTGGAAAGAAGGACTTTGAACTTTATGCTATATTATTTGGACTGGTGTTATTTGAAATCCATATTGGCAGGGAAGCAAGGAATAGAATGGAATTCAGATAAGAGGAACTAAAGGAGTCTTTTATATCTTTACTGTATCTGATTTTCTTTATGAATTTGACATTTCGTGGCAGTCACATTTTTTTCTCCTCTAATTTCTAGTAAAAATGTAAATCTAGCATTAAGACTGAAAAGAAGAGGTCACATGTGCTAAGCAGGGAGTGGACTAGGTGTTGTCCAAGGATAGAAATGTTATAGTGACAGAGCTGCAGCTGTGTTGTAGCTTAGGCACTTATTTGCACAAGCAATGGGCCGGGTTTTTCTGTTGCTGTAGCTGATCCACCTCTCTGAGAGAGAGCTAAATCTTCCATCAGCTGAGCACTGTCTACACTGGAGCTTAGATCAGCTTAGCTACATCTCTCAGGGGTGTGCATTTTTCACTTCCCTGAGTAATGTACTTAGGCTGACTTAAGTTTTAGGTGTAGACCAGGCCCAAGTTCCACTTCTTTTTGCTGAATTTGTTTAACATATGAATAGAATTGATACCAGAACTAAGGGGATGGTGGACCTCACCACCGTACTCCCCATATGTTATGAGATTTTTTTTGCAGAAAAATGGTTCACAGGCTATAGGTAGCCAAAGGATGAAGACAACAGCAGGGAGAATGACGATGGAGTAACCAAATAATGGTACCACGCTTAATTCATTGTATATGATGAATTCCAAATCATATACAGTTTACTACTCTGAATACTGCCTATCCCCTAAATCAGTGGTTTTCAAACTTTTTTCATTTGCAGCCCCCTAAACAATTTCAAATGGAAGTGCAGACTTTTGTGGAAATCTTAGACACAGTCTGCGGACCCTCAGGGGTCTGCAGACCACAGATTGAAAACCACTGCCCTAAATGATGAATTACCATACATGATATATGCCTTCCTGATTTGGACTTCTGCACATTGTGCGTAATTGTTGCTTCCCCCCTGCCACCATGGAAGCTTGCTGGACGCTTCCACTCTCCTGGATACAAAAGATGATTGGGAGCTTGCAGCCTGTTATATTTTTGGTGTTTAATCATTGTAGATTTCAGGTTTTGTTTATTTTGTTGCTCTGTAAATTTATTTTTTCCTTTTCTCTTTAGAGAAGCCAAGAAATCATTTGTTTAATAAGATATCCTGCAATAATTATATACACTAATGGAGTACTCAGATTACTTTGTTGGCTGTGCATAACCTAACTCCCAGTCAAATTGTCAATCCTCATCAAAGAAAAAGATGAAATGGAAAAATGCATTTATTTGCAGACATCTTGAAAAATGCATGAACTGAGAAATGATTTGTTTTATTACAAAAAAAGTCTTGGTTGAATCAGTATAAAATCGCACTTTTGTAGAACGTGAAAAATTACAGTACATTGTGGACGATGGGGTCACTTTTAAATGCCATCCACATCCACTGTATTTTCCTGCGTTGAGAAACAGAAGCAGTGTTTGCCTCTGAAGTGTTATGTGCACTTTTAGTTTTAGTAAGTGAGCAAGGTCAAATTATATTGCCATCATGGGATTCATTCTCTTCATTGTTTATCTGTACTTTTTTTTTTGTTGGATGAGTAACTCCATGAAACTATAGAATAACAATTTATATTAAAGATTGCAATTTATCTGCTTGTGGGCATATGAGCTATGTGAAGTGCATCCTTTTTGTAAGTGGCAGTTGGTAGATTTTTTTGAGTGATGGCAAGTCCAAAGAAACAATTACTATTTTCTTTTATAATAGCACAATGTTAGCGCTGTGTAATAAGGGACAGTAATCCTGTTTATACTAAAAGAGGAATATACGCATGAAGTAACAAAATACAAAGAAAATTTAGTTTGATACACAAGGAAACTGAGTCTCATACCCTTCTGTGACTTGCATGTAGACAGAGGCGATTAAGGATTCTTACTATGGAACTTTTGCGTGCAGTAGCTACCATTGAAGCAAAGGCTACATTGTGGACAAATATCAGAATCAGGTGTGTCACTAATCAGTGTGAACTTTTAATCAGCTGCTTATGAGGGATTTTCTCTCTTCAGTGTTAGCCTCTTACCATGAGGTTGGTGGAATTCTCCTACCTCGCAAGTTCTTTTGCAGCATTGGAAAGTTGGATTGCATGCCAGGACACCTTCTGGATCCTCCATACTATTCTCTGCCAAAATATAAATGCTGCCCTACTTCTCATTTAGAAATCAACTATAATTGTGTTTTATAGCTTTCTGTGGGTTTTAAGAATTATTTTTTATTTAAAAATGTGCTACCGTGGTGTTTGTGCTTCCAAACCTACTCACACCAAGACGTAATTGGTTTCATTGATACCATTATTGGTATTGCCTTATGACTAATTTTATTTGTGGTAGATTGACCACAATTGAATCACAATTGTAGAACAATTGAATTAATTGTTCTCCTGTCATCATGTGTTAACCCACCTGCCATTCCATGTGGATCTTTACCTGCCTTTTAAAACCATTTTGCATACAGGCGTATATAATTTGGTCTGGGTCCATGTTCTGCTTCATCAGCTGGAATCAGAGGAGGTACCTGACTTAATAGTCCCCAGATTAAACATCAGTGAGTTTATGATACATTCTTAGTGAATGGCCCTTTTGTAACAGCCCTGGCTGAGCCACTTTTTGTGGTTGGTCACCAATGTGCTGTATTGGACCCAGTTGTAGAAACTTGCATGCTACTAATTTCTCTGAATCTGAGTAGTGACTTATCACTGCTGATGGAGACTTCATGTCTGACACCCTCTTGGCAGGGAGACCCCCACTGCCTCAGCTCTTCTAACCCTCGCCTCCCCCCAGTTGCATATGCATGCTCCCCACCAAAGTCAATCTCCATGGCCACTCTAGGATTACAGTTTAGCTCTCCCAGAATCACGTGACAGTTTAAGAAGCTTTTTGCAAAGCCTGTGTTCCTTATTTTTGATGCACATACTCATAGATAGCACAAGAGCATTACAGATGTAGGCAGAACAAAAAACACTAGAATGCAATATCCCTTCATCTGGTTTCTCTTATGTGGGTCTCAGGGTTTGGTCCACGTCTGTAAGGAAGGCCGGGTCCCTCCTGTCCTCCACTTCTCCTGCTGAATCGTCTGGTTTTGGTGATGAAATGATTCCCCTTGCTAGAGAACATGCAATGTTAAGATTTGTCTTTGACACTTTTTCTTTGTTCTTATCCTTCTGGTGTGATATTCCATGATGCATCCCCATGCAGGATTGCTGACAGAGTAATTAACTCCCTCTTTGTTCTATCAGGGGAGAGCTGTACCTAATGCTGATGACTCCTTGAAGGCCCTGATGCAGTTCCCCCAGAGAGAGCCTGCTTTCTGCTCCAAAATGGAAATTCTAATCCCTACTGAAGGTTCCAAACATAAATGCTGTTCATAAAACAAAGAGAAATTCATCAGTTGATATAGACACATTCCTCCTGTCACAAGGTCTGCTCTTTTATTGAGACATGTTACTTTATAGGCTTGTACCCTGCTTTAGGACATCCTTTTATACCAATCAGGTACATCCCCTGTAAATAGAAGAGAGAGTCCCTCCTACTGTACTGGTGCTGAAAAAAGACCTACAGCGGGGTCTACACCGCACTGTGTGACAGGAGGCACTCTCCCATTGACGTAGCTTCCACCTCTCTGGAAGGTGGAGTACAGATGTCGATGGGAGAGCCTCTCCCATCAATGTAGCTTACCTTCACCAGACCAGTTAAATTGACACTTGTTCATCAATCACAGCAGTGCTGATTTAGCCGGTAATGTAGACATGGCCTTAATAAATATTGCTGAGTCGCTGAAGGGTATTGTTGTTAATAAGAGGCAAATAACAATGCCGTAGAGGATACAGCAGTACCTATGAACTGTGAAATGGATCATTATTTCATTCTGTTTAACAAAATGGCTGGACATCTTATTTCCAGGAAGAAGTAACAAAAAAATAGGATAACTGAGGGAAGAAAAAGTATTTTAGTAAATGTTACCAAAAAAGTAATAATTCATAGAAATATTATTTATTGGTTATCAGAATTAATAAAGCAGTTTTCTCAAACTCCATTTATTCTGGTCGCTGAATCCTATGTTTAAGTGAAGGTTAGAATCCTTCATCTAGGGAGAAAGCGCACAAGTAAGAGGACTGTGTGAGTACTCTGCATTTGTGCATTTTTCTATCTTGCTTGCATAAAGAAAACTAAGGGGATTGTAGTGTTTTTTCCTGAAGCTGGCAGTTTAATACTATATCTTGACTCAGTGGGAAGCTACAGTGATTGTGTCTCTCAGATCTGAAAGAGACCATTCTGATTAGTCACAGGACAGTATGTCCAGGAAAATTTTTGGGATTTGGAAAAGTTGCTGTCATTTTTAAAAAATTCTGTCAACTATTAATTTTCTCAGACCAGAGGAGAGGAGTAACCTAGATTTCTCCCCTTTGCTCATTTCTGTTTATATTTCTCAGCTGAAGAGGTGAGCCGTTTAAAATAATATTCTTTTGAGGCAAATAAATTCTTTGAGGCAAATCTAAAGTCTTCTGTCCGAATTGAGTCTCTCTAATCCAGATCCAAAGTTTGAATAGTAGTTTTTCTTTCCTCTCTGGAAAGTTTAAGACAGCTGGATTCCTTTATAACAGCATTTGAAAAAACACACACAAAATGCCGAAAGCTCTCCAATTTTCTTCAAGTTAATAAAGCTGTGGAATAGTATTACAAGACTACATTGATCATTTTGGGATGAGAGTAGACAATTGCCCCACGTCTTAGAGGACAGTATTTCAAGATATTCTGAGTTCAGAGATATTTTTGTTACCAACTCCCCAGCTAACCCCTTTTCAGGATTTCCCTTGGGAACTTCAGTTTTTGTCTGTCTTTGTAACCTTCTTTGTGTATTTCCCAGCCTTTCAATATAAATTAAAGCCTCTCTTTGTCATTCCCCCCTCCAAGTCTTTTCTGTCTTTTAAAGTAGTTTCTAAAGTAGTGGTCCCCAAACTTTTTACCTCATGCACCCCCTTACCCCATAGGCAAGGGTAAGGGGGCTGAGGCTGGGGCCACAGCTGGGAGCAGGGACAGAGCCTTGGCTGCCAGGGGCTGGCGGCCTGGGGTCTGGGGCCAGGAGCAGAGCTCGGTGGTGACTCCCCACCACGGGACTGGCCTCAGCTGCCCCTCCCTGAATGTTCCTCTCTGCCCCCATAGAGGGGCTCTCCCCATAGTTTGGGGACCTGCGTTCCATAGTGTGGATCCAAAATCATGCTTGTATCACAAGGACTGCTGAGTTAATGTGGCTTCTTTACATATATGAAATTTACCTAGGCATTCCTTGCCTTCAATGTCATGCTTATAAATCCACTTTTCCACTCTCCTCAGGAAAAACGTGGTGTTTGCCGTGAAGACTGAGGGGACCTACCCCATCAATTTTGCAAGAATTTGTGTTCATTAAAAAAAATATATTTTAGCAATGATGTTTTCAAAGATAGTGTGCTTTGTGAACTAGCTATAAATGGATGCAGATGTTACCTTTGAGTCTGTTAGCAGATCAGTCTATTGCCATTGCTTCTGCTCCTTGCTTTGTCGAGCTGCAGCAGTGACTGGTTGCTTTGTTGCTATTGGGAAGCAGCAAAGCTGTCCAGAATCTCTGGGTGGCAGCAGGGGCAGGCTCTGGAGTTACATGTATTTATCATAGAGAGAGAGAACATGCAAATAAAAAGCTCAGGGTGGAGTACAAGTACAGGACATCCGTTTCTGTGATAGCAACAAGGCTTTTGGTTGCAGTAGTGTGATTGAAAACCCCTGTATATCCCCAGTGGTTGGAAGGTTGTGTGTGAGATTAGAAGTATTGGGATTGGAGTAGTGAAGACCTATCACTCAATATCCAGCAGGCTTCTAGGGAGAGAAGAGAGGAGTAAATAGAAAGGTTCATCTCCATTCTAACATTAAATAGTCAGGGACTGACTGGATCCTCTGATTGGTCTACATGAACAGTGCCTGGGACCTTCCACAAGGGTGTTGCCCCTAAACCTCACCCAATCAGTAATATCTATTACAGGCTATGTCTACGCTACCCTTTTTGTTGCTTAAGTGTGTGAAAAAAAACACCACCTCCATCACCCCGAGCGACAAAAGGTACGCTGGCATAAGTCATAGTGTGCACAAGACTATATCTACTGCTACTCTTTGGCTTAAGATGGCTACACAAGGATTTTACAGTAGCGCAGTGTTGTCAGTAGCTACCGGTGTGGTGTTCTGCTCTTGTTCGATGATGATATCAGTCAGCTGCATGCGTGTTCCCTCTGTGTGCTGCCCCAACTCTGCGCAGATAGCTGACACAGCAGACCCAAGAGAACCCCCAATGACCACAGACACTAGTAAGGTACGAAGGCACCTGGGCCAGGTTTATTGCCAAACGAAGCACAGTGATAGTTTCCCATAGACTCTGCAGGACACGCTATGAATTTGTGCCCCCTGACAATGGACTCAGCTCAGTCAGCAGCAGGACCGCCACTGCCCCCTCGGCTGGACAGTGACACTGCCCCAGGGCTGTTATTCTTATACACAGGTACAAACAAGTTACACATCACTCCTGACATACTGACGTGCATCCCCTTTACATAGGAAGGTACATCCCCTCTACGTAGTAAGGTGCCGCCTCTCACTTTGTACAAGTTGGTTCGAGCAAAACAACTCTATCCATCATATTACCCTTTTGCCCCTGTCTTTAGGATGGGTCAGCCTGTTCCTTGTTATCTGTATGGAATGTACCAGTGTCTTGGTACCTCTTAGATCTGTGTACTTTTGCATCAGCCCTTTCCTTGCCAACTTCTGTGAGCAGGGCCTGCCTCTAGCTCACAGCTTAACTTTGCTTTATGTTAGCAAAGTCTTGACCATTACTTTAGCTCAGGCCTTAAGCCTCATACTGGGCTTCTGATACAAAGGTTTATGTTTCAGGGCCTCATCCTACTACACGCAGCTGCATTGGTTCAGCTGTGCTATTGTAAGGTTTTAGACATTGCTTCAGACAATGAAATTTTGTTCTGGGACTCTGCAATCTTTAGGTCAATTTTTTCAAGCCTTATGAAACAGTGTGCACACTTACCACGCTATATCCCATTTTAAATAGTAATGATAAAAATAGTTCTATTTGTTACACTGTAGTTTTAACAGATCTTTAGGGGAAAGAAAGGGAGGCACTGGATAGACTATTTTACACTTCTGTCATCATAGCTAACAGGATTATTTTTCTACTGATTCTACATTTTTGCAGAATCCAGGAAATTCAAGGGTCTCTTTCAACTCTTCAGGTACAAAAGTGAAAAGCTGCTTAATCCTCATAGTTTGTCTAATTTTACTCTTCTATTTAACAATGCAGTCAAATTAGACATTGACAAGAGGGATAGAGGCCTGGATCCACTGCATTTTAAAGTATTTACAATTTAGCTCACTGACTAGATATTTGTCATCATCACTTCATTAACGCTACAGAGTAGTGGCAAACTGAAGAGTTTTGAAAGCTCTTATTTTGAATGTGAAGGCATTTTATCTTTAGGATAATAAACAATAACTGTAGTGTGCTTACTGGAAGCAAGGTATACATATCATGTTTGTATTTTGTATTTTTGTGCACAGAAAAGCCTGATATATTATTTTGTGGTCACTTGTGAAAACTCTTTTCATGTGTTGGTAACATTGTTACCTTTTGGCATTTCACCTAAAATCTCTTCCTGTTTTTTATGTGGAATATTTCCTGGAGGTAATTGCTAACATGTTTTTGAAATATTTACACACAATCCTAATGGTGCTAATTGGCACTGGAAGAGCTGATGAATAGCAAACTGCTATAGCTGTTAAAGCATATCCACAATAAATTCTTATATCCCGTGCTGGGCTTTCTTGCCATGATCACTATTTAGTTATTTAAAAAAATATACAGAAATGAAAGGCATCCTGTAAGTTTATATCATCATCCCTAATTTTGTTTTAATAAATTGAGAGTCAGCATTTTATATATATTTTTAAATCTAATTTGTAGCTTTCCCCTAATGTTCTTGTAAGACATTTTGCACCCTTGTTCAAATAAAATGTGTCATGCAGATGCATTTGAAAGAATTGGTTTTTTGTCTTGCACATATCTTTTGTGCAATATGTAGGTTCATTACAGCATCCTCTAAAATTCCTCTAATAGCATTTTCCTTTCCAGATTTATACCTGGTGAGTCTCTCTAGTTTGTTTTCTTTATATTGCTATAAAGTGTTACTTTACCTTACGATCTATATTTCACATATTTCTGAAAGGACTAAAATACTGTGCTTTTCTCCACATGGATGATACCATCTTTATGGGAATTATGTTTCCTTTCTTAAAATGGAAATTTCATTACTTAATTGTTATATCACACAGCGGAGGAGGGTATAGCAAAGAATGGATGGAGGAGGAATGTTCAGCATCTCATAAGAGGAACCAAAGCTGTTACGCTGGCAAACAGTATCTTAAATATATCCATAAGGGGTGTGTGTGTATGTAAATGACTTAGAAAGTGCTGTTGTTCACTCATATTAGCCTATCCCAGGAAACAAGGAAAGCGTGAAGTGAAAACTTATTTATAAATCTGTATTCCCTTCATCAACTATGATTGCTGTACCTTTTCAGAAAGGAAGGCGTTTGAAGTGTGTCTCTTTTGCCCATCTCATAGTCCCATCTGTGTTGGGATGATAGTTAAACTATAGACACTGGGAATTTCTGTCTCAACATAAGCTTTCTCTTCAGATGTGCACTCCTAAAAGATCCGTGGCCCTGTTAGCACAGCTGGCTGCCATTGGATGCTCCAGTGTTAGCACAGCTGGCTGCCATTGGATGCTCCAGTGTTATGTACATTCTGGTCCCCTTTTTGGTGTTGCAGGAAGGGAAGGGTGTGGGGGAAGAAGAAGCAACAAAAAATATGTTCCCTGGTTCCAGTACTTCCTTCAATGGCGCGCACTTTTTTTTTTAATGCACACCTGTCATGTATGTAGAATAAAATAGTGAGAAATCAGTGGTGCAGGGTATTCTACAGTGTACCTGCCTCTGATCTCAGTGCTGCCCCTCTCTCATTTTTACGTGGGTTTTCTGCTGCATGCCTTCCTGGAGAACACACTGGCAGACTCCCATGTACTCTGGTATTTGCCACAGTGTCCTCCATTCCAGCGGAATTGTTCTCAAGACTCTCAACTTCCATTTAAAATTATTTTTGAGCCTTCATGTTTATGGAGATAGCACTGAAAATTTGAATAGAGATTAAACAGATGCATTGTTGTTTTTCTGAATCTTCAGCTCATCTAAAACCATTGCTCTGAGAGATGTTAACTCTACCGTTCATCTCAGTGGATTAACTTGGAAACCTAAAGGTGACAGGTCAAACCAAACTTTCTCTAATACTGCTCCACTTGGGAAAATTAATCCTAAAATAACTAGGAAAGAAGCTATTGTACTGGTTGATTAATTTTCATGTTTTATCATTAAAAGCATAATTTTTAAAATTCAAAGTTGCCACAAAACTTTCAGTATGCCATAGTAGAGTGAGGTGAAATCCAGGGACCTTACTTTTTAATTTAGATCTAACTTTGGTGCCTATTATGTGGTCATATGCATATTGTTCAGAGTTATTACAGAGTCTGTTGAGTTTTTAACAGAAAATCAGCCTGAAGATGCAGATGAAAACATTCAGGCCATAAACAATGTTGTATGCCTAAGGAGACCTACTTTTAAGCATTTGTGTGTGTGTGAAGTCTAATTAGTTTATCAGTTGAATGTGCTATCTATCATATTGTTCTGCCAAGCTAGAATGATCAAACAGTTTCTGCAGTCTTGCCGATCTACTGCAACTTGATGTGGTTATATGGGGTCTGTATGTTTTCAGATTGAATTTCTGTATCTCTGTTAGGGAACTAAGGTTCTTCATAGGTAAGAGTACATTTAGTGTCTTTAAAGGTGGACTGGAGATGCAAGTACATTTTGTTAACAGGGTGGGTTCATCATGGACAAGACACAGTGCAAGCTTCCCTGCACTATTCCAATGATGTTCCTAAACTCTTAGGCCTTGTCTTCACTAGGGGGTTGGATCGACTGCAGATACGCAACTTCCGCTACATGAATCACGTAGCTGAAGTTTGTGTATCTGCAGCCGACTCACCTGCCGTCCTCACGGCGCGCTCCCCTGTCGACTCCAGCTTACGCCTCTGGTCAAGCCAGAGTTCCGGAGTCGATGGGGGCAGCACTGGCAATCGATTTATCACATCTTGATGAAATGCGATAAATTGATTGCCATAAGATCGATCTTTCCCCGCTGTAATGAAGACAAGGCCTTACATAGGGCTGGTCCTCACTAGGGCGGGGGATTGATTGTAGATATGCAATTTCAGCTACGTTAATAACGTAGCTGAAATCGGCATATCTACAGCCGACTTACCTGCTGTCCTGACGGCGGCGGTGGTCGGTGGCACGCTCCCCCATCGACTCCATCTTGCGCCTTTTGGCGAGCTGGAGTTAAGGAGACGACGGGGGTGCCGCTGGCGATCGATTTATCGTGTCTTGACGAGACACGATAAATCGATCGCCATAAGATCCATCTCTGCCCGCGCTAGTGAAGACAAGCCCTTAGAAGAGGATACCTCTAAGATTGGGAGTAGCTTGTTCTTCTTGCCCTTCTGTCTTTGAATTCTCTGCATAGACTGTTAATAAAGATGTCCTTTATAACTGGTTGTGGAGATGAATTTTTTTCAATCCCTTTCCAGTGGGAACTTTTGCCAATACCACAACTTTATTACACTTAAGCCTTCTGAACAATTGGTGGGGCAGATCTGAAGTCAGTGATCGAAAAGCAAAAGCCTCTTATCCTTTTACCAATCCTCTTGAACCAATTCCTGAGAGACATCATTTAAAAAGATTTCTGTGAATCCAAGTCAGTGCTTCATTTCTTATGCAATTAGTTACATTTGTAAATGATTATAAAATGTATAATTTCAAGGTAATATTGGAAAATTTGTTAACAACATTACTTTTACTTCTGGGCTTCAGGGGTTTAGTTTACATTTCTTTAATTTAATTTAAATTTTCCTGACTTGGCTGATTAAACTCCCAGAGACGCACATTTACATCAAAATTAATCATATTGATAGTTGAGGATTTTGAGTAACTGAAAACTCAGTTTAGAATTACATTGTAGTGTTTAGAAAACATGCTTACTTTATATAAGAGCTATTTATATCAAACCAGCAGATTCTTAACAAAAAGCGGTTCCTCAGATGTGATGGGTGCTGTGGATGGAGTTGAGAATTACTATTGTACATATTGAGTTGGGAATGTTAAGTGTGCATGTAGATATAGCTATAGCTACTTAAAATAGCATTTTTGTGCAGCAAATTTTAGAATTAATATTACTGATAATAGTAGTAAAAAAGGAAATCATCACAGAAAGATTCCTATTATATATGAGGACCATTACATCCCACCATATTAACAAGATTCTATGACAAAGTCCTTTATTAAATAAAATCCAAATTCTTTATAGGAAAATATTGATATTACAGCCTGTTTGACAAATATATTATAATTATTCATTCAAGTATTTGTTTACCAATGTCCTTTAAAAATATGCTAAAGTGCTGTGCTGGATAGAGTTACATATGTGCTTAAGGATTTTACTGAATTGGGGCCTTAACTTTCTTAATAAAAATATTGATCCTGGAAAGCTTTTATTTAAAAGAATATCTTTTAAAAAAGAGGAAAGAGAGACCTAAATATTCTCTGAACAATTTTGGAGAGATTTCCTTTTCCAGAAGCACTTTAAATCCAAGGGAACTTGGTTTGGCTATAATAAACTTAATCTATTTGTAAGTGGATTAGATGTAACCTCAAAAAATAGTTCAGTCAGGGATTCAATTCTGGCTTTATTCTAATGTTATTGATTAGCCTATTTACTAATGCCAGTTACTTTAAAATATTTTGCCTGCTTGTACTTTTGAAATCTTTTTTTTTGGAAGATAGGAAATTCAGTCTTTATTTTACCTTATTTTTATGGCCCTCTATTACAGACCTGTAAGAATGGCATACATAATATTTGTGGTGCAATATTTGGACTGGGGAGCATGCGTTAAAGATGTAATGAGAAAGTAAATTCCTGTTTTTTGAGGACTAAACTCTTAATGTTGTAACAAGAAATGCATGAGTGTGCATGTGTGTGTGTGAGTTGACATTGGTAAATACTTTGATATTTAAAAAAATGTTTTATGTGTACCTTATTTAGCTCTTTTTTCAATAAGACTAATGGATAAATGTGATACAAGATTTACTTACTATAATGAAAAACAGAACCTTTTGGAAACCAGAGCATCACAGCGTTTCACTCCTGCTGTTTTATTTTTAACCCCAAATAGTTAAAAAGAGCTGAAAACCCAGTTACCACTTTGCAGAGCAGTAGAAAGTGCCTAATGATCTTCTGGTACAGAACAGCTACAAATCTTTCATTCCCTTTCCTAATTTTCTTGGTGTCAAGAGTGGATGTTTTCCCTTTCCAAATAAAAAGAAATCTTAATGTACAGAACACCATTTTTATCATTCTTGATATTTTACCTATCATGCTGGAAGATACCTCAGAGAGTAAAACAGACCTTCATAAAGAAGGTGTGAACTAAGTGCTTCTTAAAAAGTGTCCTGCATTCTTATGGTACCCAGAGTTCTGAAATAATGCTGCATAATTATTACATGATACTCGGAAATTATGATGATCTCTACTAGATTGTTACGGCATCTGAACTAGCTGTATTAAAATGCATGTATCCTGAGCTTGAATTATTTTTATAAGACTGCATTTCGATTGGCTTATGTGGATTCCAGTCCTTATGTCTCTATCTTGCAAGAACTTAGCCATGTTTCCTTCAGCACTCCTGTAAACCTAGTCATGGGCAGAAAAATAGGCAAATTTTTATTTCCACCGTAGTCCTGATTTTATTTAAACTGAAAATAAATACATTTCATTCTTTAAAAACCTGCTAGGACCAAATTTTTTTAGACTTTTTTTTTTAAATTTAGGACTACAGCCTGAGAGGGAACGAATTTTGAAGTTTACACAAGTAGGAGACATAAGGTTTCTTAGCAATACTAAAAATTATATAATTTTGGGTTGATGAGTTGAAAATGTTCTGAAATGCCAATGTATTTGAAAAGATATTGGATCATATTCTGATCAAGCATGAGCCCATTTTATGCTGGTGTAACACTCCTGACTTCAGTGAGGTTACTATGGATTTACTGTGGATTTTTACTGTGGTAAAAATAAAATCAGGACCACACCTGTTAGATGTCTCTTACTGAGGCCATCTTCAAACAATTTGGATACAAGGATTTGAATTTGTAAAGTCTATAAGAGCCTTTGTTCCATAGCAGTGATTCTCAAACTTTTGTACTGGTGACCTTTTTCACATAGTAAACCTTTAAGTGCGACCCCCATTATAAATTATGAACACACTTTTATATATTTAACAACATTATAAATGCTGGGGAAAACACGGGGTTTGGGGTGGAGGCTGATAGCTCATGAACCCCTATGTAATAACCTCACGCACCCCTGAAGGGTCCTGACCCCCAGTTTGAGAACCCCTGTTCCATAGGGTTCTAAAGACTGTGCTTTATTAATATTCACGGCAGAAATGAAGCATAATCAGTGCATGTATCCATCTCATGCCATAATATCGCTTTGTTGAGTGTTGTACTTAATTTGTTTTGATGCCATTTTTCTGTGCACTTGATTTCATCATCAGACATTTGATTGGTCCCTACTGGTGAATTTAGGGAGGCGAGACTGCTCAAGGGAAACCCTATATCCATGATATACCCATATAGCAGGCAACTATAAGTTGGTAGGGTACATTAAGAAATGCAAGATGTGAGGGCTGGCTAGTCCTAGCTCCCTGTAACACTGCTGGATTTCATGTGAGAGGTGCCTCCTTTTCCCTATTCCTCACCCTCCTCAATCCAGGGCTTTGAAGGGCTACAACTGGGGCTTTTTTTGGTAATAAATACACACTAAAATATGATACGTAAAATTCTAGTCATGCTGCTTATGTCAGGCCATTCATTTCTGACCCTAGCAGAAGTAAGTAAACATGGTAGTTAATAATAGCAACCACTTTGTCAATGCTGAGTGTGTATTAAAAAATGCTGTTGAGAACTTGAACAGAAAAAAGAGATTTATAAGCTTAAACAAATGTTCAGGTTTTTTTGCAGTTATCTTCCTTTGATTTTCCTTCTTGAGTGGTAATATTGAAAGAGAGAACCAGAACATATCAGAAATCTTGTTTCCTAATTGCTGATATGCACCAAAATGACCTGGCCTGATTGATTGGTATATGCAAGAAATTGTCCTTTTCACATGTAAATTTTATGATTGTATGAAGTTTCTTTAGGGAAAAAATAACTTCACATATTTCTGTCAGTAGTTTGCATGAGAAAATGCGATGTGATTTTTTTGATGGTGTAATCAAGGCTTTTTTTAAAAGCACAAAGTGTTGAATAACCTTGTTTTTAAGATAAACCTGAAAAAGTAGAGAAACATCCTCTCCTCGCTGCCCCATTCTTCTATTTCCAACCTTTCTTTTGAACATCAGGCTAATAACATCTTGCCATTTTCAGAATATTTCATTTGAGTTCTGACAGTAATAACCATGTTTTATCTGGCTGCCACGGGTCCTTCTAACTTGGACTCATTGTAATGTGTTCATTCTCTGTCCAGTGAGGAGAGAATACATTAACTGGCTGAAACAATATGAAAAAGATGAAAGCCAGCTCACAATTTCAGTGAAAATAAAAGCAATATATTTATTTCCAGTGGAATGTTGAAAGTTGCTGGTTAGATGGATGTTGGTAATTGCTGGAGATAAAGCATTTGCTTTTTGTATAGGCATGTGTTTATGTGTCTTTTGAGGTGATACCACTCACTTTATTGTTTTTGCCATGCTGGAGAGCTTGAGCCCTTTCTCTATGCTTGTGAAGATAATGAGAGAGATTATTTTAAAATTAATGTAGTGCTTATGAAAAGTCAAGTTCTGGATTGATTGCACTACATTAGGGGTAGGCAACCTATGGCACAGGTGCCGAAGGCGGCATGTGAGCTGATTTTCAGTGTCACTCGCACTGCCAGGGTCCTGGCCACTGGTCAGGGGGCTCTGCATTTTAATTGAATTTTAAATGAAGAGTCTTAAACATTTTAAAAATCTTATTTACTTTACACACAGCAATAGTTTAGTTATATATTACAGACGTATAGACAGAGACCTTCTAAAAATGTTAAGATGTATTACTGGCACGCAGAACCTTAAATTAGAGTGAATAAATAAAGACTCGGCACACCACGTCCAAAAGGTTGCCGACCTCGGTCTACGTCCTCCTTGAAATGTGGCACCCAGAACTTGACGCAATCATCTAGTTGAGGCCTAATTAGCGTGGAGTAGAGTGGAAGAATTACTTCCCGTGTCTTGCTTACAACACTCCTGCTAATACATCACCGAAGGATGTGCGCTTTTTTGGAAACAGCTTTACCCTGTTGACTGATATTTAATTTGTGTTTCATTATGACCTCCAGATCCCTTTCCTCAATACTCCTTCCTAGGCAATCATTTCCCATGTTGTATGTGTGCAACTGATTTTCTTCCCAAGTGGAGTACTTTGCATTTGTCCTTATTGAATTTCATCTTACTTACTTCAGACCATTTCTCCAGTTTGTCCAAATTATTTTTAATTTCAATCCTATCCTCCAAAGCACTTGCAATCCTCTGCCCTCAGCTTGGTATCATCCGCAAACTTTATAAGTATAGTAAATTAAGTAAATTAAATTCCACTTCTCTGGTGCAAGATTTTGGCTGTCCTGGCCTGCCTGGACAACAGATGTTTTCCTAGCCTGCTTTAGATATTTTAATCAAGCAATCCTGAAAAAAGAAAGCGGAAGCATGTGACACTGAGCCCCTTTATTCCAACTGGCAAAGGAAGCATAGTTTTCTGTATTGTATAAACAAATATTTGACTTATTGAATTCTTGCTTACTGTGGTTGGATAGTCATCAGGATTATCTAAGGTGCATAAATCACTCAACTCTTACAGATTTTAAAGATCTGATGCGTCATAATTTTAATCCTTATTATATTTGATTATTACTTTAGCTCAGTCAGTACGATGAATCAGAGAGATGTGAAAATAACTTGCTATATAAGATGAGGTATTGGATCAAAATAAAAATCCATGTGACAATAGGATGCATCGTTTTCTGAGAATCTTCCATTCAGTCCTTGGACTTTATTTTCAAATGCTTTTTTGAATTTAATTATGACCTCGCTTGGAGGAAAACCGGAACCTCCTGCAACTAACAATAATATGAATATCGTCCTTTGGTTTTGCAAATTCTGCCTTTCAAATGACTGATTTAGACCAGCACCATTTGAATGAAAACACACACAGCGTGTGATGTTACCGTTGCTGAGACAATATTAATTCTTTGAACTGATGCTCTGGTAGAATTGATATGTCTGATATGTGGAAACACTACGTGTGAGTAGCTGTCATCTTTACCAGTGTGCAGTCATTGAATAATTGGAAGTAGAACAGGTTAGACCATTGTGAAATTTCACTGACAAGAAAAGAAAAATTTGGTTTTTTTGTAATGTTTCTCCTTACTCTGTTTCCAATTCACTCTGCATTTGAATAACATGAAGAGTTGCATTAATGAATGCTGATGCAGATTCCAAATTATATGCTTAATATATATCTCGTAATTCCATAATAATGTAAATGGGAACTGTATGAGTATCAGGGGACAGGATTTGGCATTTTAATTTAGGGTTCAGAAAGGGATGGTTGGGTAATAGATGCTGAAATGTGGGGGCAGACACCCCTTGCATGAGCGGTTGGGTGTGTTAAACTGCAGTCCTTTTCTTTCCTCTGGCATCCCCTGAAGGCTGTTGGCTGGCCTTGGTGGTTCTTCTGTGGCTTGGCCCTCCAGCCAGTTTACAAAGTCCAAATGAACTCTTCCAGGGTAATAGAGTACAGTAAATGAACAATCCTGTTGCTCTTGTTAGGATCTCTGGGCCCTTTAAATTCAGGCCTGTGTTCAGGCTCTCAAGTAAACCCTGTCCCTTTCTTAGGGTTTATGCCATAATGGCCAGTAGGTGAATCCAGACCCACCCACTACACTGCACTGCTTGCTTTCACTTCTTTGCTGCTTATTCCCTGTGCCTCTTTCCACTTGGCCCCTTTCCACCTGGCCCCTTTAGCTTCACCCTTACCTCAGGGTTAGGATTCTTAACTCCTTCTGCATGGAGAAAACCCAGCTGTGCAAAATGCAGCCAGAAACAAGATCTCTGGCTAGTGTGTGAGCTCCTGGTCAGAGAGGAGCACCCTTCCCAGACACTGAGTGCTAAGGCCTTTCAGCTCCTTTTATCTGGGCCAACAGGGCCCTGCTTGCTCTTGTATGTAGGACCCAGTAACTGCTTCTGGCAATCACCCTAAATAATTGTGCATTGTTTAGCTTTCTGTACTCTGGGAGGGGAGAGATAGGGGGTTTAGGGTTCTAATCACCTCATATTGTTGTTTGAAAGGCCAGGCCAGAAAGTAGAGATGTTCATCTGAAATCCATGAGTCGGTGTTTTTGTTTTCTCCAGAAAAGGTTTGGCCAGAAGTTAGAGATGCTCCAAGCATTCAGAACTGATTGATCTAGGAATCCTGAAAAAAGAAAGCAGAAACATGTGACACTTTGCTTCTTTGTTCCAACTGGCAAAGGACGCATTCAACAGACTATTGTCAAGATAGTTACCTTACAATACATTGTTTGGCAAGCATATAAAAACTGGTAACACTTCGGTCATGAATATCATCATGTGGTGTATGTATGGTTTGTGCATAAAGAGTTATGTTTATGGAAATATATTCCTCAAACAAGTTTTGGAGGCAGTGGATACACAAGTTTGCTGTAGACAAAGGAATGTTGTTTTGCCTGTTTGCCTGTGTCTCCAGTGCAAATTGAGCAAGGTGAGGCCAGAGACAGTGGAAATGCATTTATATCTAAGCTCAACAAAGTGATTAAACCAATTGGGGAAGCAAATTGACTGGAGGAAGAGGGAGATAACATGGGGTCTGCAGAAGCAGTAGTGAAGAGAAAATCTTTATCTGAGGATACTCTTAAAAGGTTCAGTGGACTATAAAAAGAAGGGAAGAGAGAAGCATTGGGTTCTGTTCCCTGTGAATGGTGGATCCTCTTGGCTTGAAGAGCAGGTGCTTATAATAGTTTGTAAGTGAGAAATTGCTTTAGGCAAAGATATAGCTTGCTTGATTTAAGTTGAAGGCCCTAGAAAGTGTGTAATTTTGTTTGTAGCCCCTTTCTGTCTTTTTTATTCTTGCCTGTGTTCTTTATTAATTTATTCTTCTTTACAGCAACCCCATCTCTGTTCTGTTATTTTAGATTAGCTGAGGACTCATGCTTTACTTTAATAGGCTGTTGTGTACACTTTTCCTTTGGAGGACGCAAACTTAATTTCTGTGAGTGTCTGGTGAGAGGGACTGGTCACTGCAGAGAGATGTCTCTGGGGAATTTGGGAACTGGGGTTCACTGATTCTTAATCTTGCCTTGTAGATAACACTGGTATTCTTGAGGAATTTACTGGTGAAGCAGAGACAGACTGGTGTGTCAGGGAGCTGCCACAGGCTAATCTCCAGTAAAACTCCCTCTTGCTGCGACAGAGGGCTTAGGCCATGGTTACACTGGCACTTTATAGCGCTATAATGCCCCTACGAGCGCTATAACCTACTCTCCGTCCACACTGGCAAGGCACTAATAGCGCTATAACC